>JAPKLW010000005.1:1588132-1638771 GCA_026898455.1 Plectranthus barbatus | reverse complement strand
GATTGATTGCTTCCAAATTGATGTATATCTTGTTCCCCAAGCAATTCCCGCCCAAAATATGTGAAAATCTCGCCAAATCTCGCCAAACAAGTCTGTCTCAGCCGAGATGGCCCTTGCCACGGCCGAGATGAAGAATTCGGCCCGGTCGAGATGGATTCATTTCGGTCGAAACAGAGACGTTTCCGCCACTTTCGATCCTTCTGCGCAGTCTCACGGTTTTGGCCATAACATTCGTGTCCGAACTCTGATTGATCCGATTCTAGTGTTATTGGACAGCTAATTCAAAGATCTTTCAAATGACATACGCCATTAGCTCAGAGTCCATTGGTGGAAGAAGTAGTGACTGTTTCTTTGAACATCTGCTGCTTTCGGTACGGGTTCTCCATTGGATTTGGCCTAAAACCTGCAAAATCTTACCATGGCAAGCATAATACCCTCTAATATATACTCATGCTCAGTTTATTCAAGAAAACAAGCTAAAATGCATAAAAGAAAAGAAAAACAATGCGATAAGAGAGTAGAAAAACGAGCTTTTTAAATGACATGAAGTTTAAGTTTTTTATTAATAACAAGTATGTCGTTGTGTTGTGTAGAAATCCGGTCCATAATAGAATAAAACATATTGACACCAAATTTTATTACATTCTAGAGTGCATCTATGCCAAAAAAAAAGGGACATGGATTGTGTTGGAACGAATGGGCAGCTGGCTGACATCCAGACAAAGGCGCTTGGACGAAACAAATTTATTGAAATGCGCCTGAATATTGGAATCAAGGAAATTCATGAGTTGACACGAGATTAAGGAGGTGATTTGTTGGTTAATCTCGCAAGAATCAGGGTTAGTATCTCTATATTATTCTAGGAGATCATGCGGATCATATATTTTCAATATTGTGAGCTTTTATTTTTAATATGATCAATTACTAATCCTCTTGTTTTATACATGTTTTATAACTCAGATAGAAGATTTACATTACCATACTATGTTTTTGGTAACCTTATAACTGTAGTCGTTTGGTTAATAAAGAATTATCACTTCAGTAAGTACACATTCTATATAAGCATAACATCATTCTTTTTCATCATTGCATCGTTGTATAACAACACCACATGGTTTACAACCATACACCCTAAGACTAAAAATAACAGTGACCTTTTTTCTCCTGCCCAACCACCACATCATGTTTTAAAAAAATTGAAAAATCCCCCCAACTCACCTCATATTGGTCGACCAGTTACCATTCCAAACTAATAAGGTCTGCGGGTCCCACTCTTCTTTGTCTTCATTCTATTGGCCAAAAAATTTTGTATAACAATAATAATAATTTGGTATATCTTTTATTTTTTATTTACTACTGTTAGGATTTTTGTTAAAGAAATCTTTCCTTACCTTTTATGTTTTGGTGGGTCAAAGATTGTAAAAGCCATCTTAGTCAGTTTTACAGTTTCTAGAGTTCTAAAACTATAATCCTTGTATAAGATCAATTGAGTTATAATAGAACTTAGTTGCTGAAGACCGAATGTAGGAAATGCTCGAGAACTGAAGAAGGATACGCCTTGGAATTTGGTTCTCACCAAGTATGGTCTTGACCAAGATTGAGTTTGGGTACTCAGCATAAGGTCTTCCAATACTGACTAGGAAAAGTTACTATGAGGGTCTTCCCATACTGACTAGGAGAAGTTGATATGAGGGTTTTCCCATGCTGACGAAGAGAAGTCAGTATGAGGATCTTTCCATAATGTCTAAGTAAAAGTCAGTATGAGGACGTTTTTCATACTGACCATGGGAAGTCAGTATGTGGGATAGCGATACTGACTATGGGAAGTCAGTATGAGGGTTGGCTATACTGAACATGAGAAGTCAGTATAAGAGCCTTTACCTTTAAATCACGAGCTATTCAAAGTCACCGAAGCTCGGTCATACTTCGGCATTTGCAGGCCTAAGTAAAAGTCAGTACGGGGATATTCAAACTTGGATTCCTCAGACAGAAACGTAGTCTGACATAAAATTAGTGTATGGTACACTCACACAACAGAGCAAAGCAGATCTAGAGTATGGGCTATGATTGGACGACATCTTCCATGAGTCTAACGACTGGATTAATGTGTCTAACGGGAAGAACTTCAAAATGCTTGAGGTTTCCTCTATAAATAGGTCTGCTCTTCAACCTTAGAAAATTAGAAAATCACCACTCTTTGCTTAAAATCTCTCATTTTTCGTATTTCCATACACGAGACTTGAGTACCTGACTCAAGTTATTACTCCGTACTACTTCTTCTTAGCGAGAGGCTGTAGCAACTTTTTGGTGAATATATCTTTCCGAGATATATTCATAGCAGTCAGTTTCCTACTCTGGGATTCTGATTCTCACGGGCTAATGCCAACCACCTGAGTTCTGGGAAGAACAGTAAACATCCAACCACCAGGAAGAAGGTTGCTGGGTGTCATCCTCACTTCAACCTGAAGACTAAGCATACAAGGAGTTCCTAAGCGAGTGACCACAGTAGGCCGAAGGACAGAGGTGCCGATGGGTTGTGTATAGATCGTAAGGAGGCTTGTATTTACTTAGTGATTTATCCAGACTTTGGGTCTGAAGAGTGGATGTAGGATTTTTAGATTCGAATCACTATAAATATCTTGTGTTCTTTACTGCTTTCATTTATATTTCTGTCTCGTTTTAGTTTCGCAAACTGACTTTCAAAACCTTCAATACTTGTCCAAGTATTGAAGAGTATATACTGTGAAACTTTCTTAATCACGACAAACCTAAGCTTAACATTTCCAAGTACTCTTAGCTAAGATCTAATTGTTTAGGAGAACAAGTGCAAGTTTATTACATTATTTTTCCATTGCACATATTTGTACTCTGATTTCGGGACCAATAACTACAAATAGAGACTACTTTTAATATATGTTTTTTTTTATTACAACATTTTTATTTTACTAATCACTTTATAAATTATATATTTTTTCTAATTTAATTACAAGTTGTTTTTCATTTTTTAAATAAAATCAAATAAAAGAGTTTTATAAAGTGTGGTAGGGTGGTCATAGATAAACTTTGTGAAATTATTGTTGTTAGATTGAATTGATAATTGATGATGTGGATGATATATAAATTAATTAAATATCGAGGAGGGGTTGTGTGATTTTACCGATTGCTGATAAACAAAGTCTAATAATTATGGTGGATACAAGAAATATCTAGGAGAGGCTTTATCGAATTATTCAGTGAAAAAAAAAACTGAATAATAGAGTAAGAGTATAATAAATATGATAGGTACAAAAAGTGCTTACAGTGAAAATACTTTATGAAAGATAAATACTAAAAATATTACTACACTAAAACTACTTTGTAAAAAATATATATTAAAATAGTAAAAATATAACAATACTTCTTCATTATACATTTTTTTTATTAAATAATACAAAATAAAAAAATTAATTTAAGGGAGCCCACCCGAAACTAATTTTGACGTGCTTAGTGTTAGCTTTCTATAGCAGTATGCATAAACGGAAAAAAAAAAACGCGTTTGTGAAGAAAAATCTCGATCAATAGAATACAAAAAACATTGAAACTTTCGCTCATATAAATATATATATAGAATGGTGATCATATATGACTAATATTTTTAGCAAGAGAAATGAGAATAAATCTCAGTACTCTATCTTTGTATATCAACGTTCAAGATTTAAAATTTTCGTGTTCATTTTTTGTAGTATATTGTGCATTATTCGATTTTAAGGTTAATTTTGTAAAATGTAATATTTTTTCTCTATCCTCTAATTAAAATTCTAAAAATATTAAATGATCATAACTCACTCAATTTAAATTCATTTTCATGTATTATATATCAAATTAAAAATACTTCAATTATCTTTCAAATAAAATCCTTATTGCATAAAATTAGAGGATGGAAACCTTAATGAAAAAAAAGTGATTCTATATATAAATCTCGTAACAGCACATTGATTTTCGTAAAATACATAAAAATATGCCTAAAATGCATGAAATCTTACTTAAAATGCACAATATGATGAATAAAATGCATTATATTTCTTCTGAAAAAACATATTCTCTATAGAGATATAATGAACAATTTTAAGATAAAATGAACAAATTTTAAGATAAAATGAGGTGAGAATATAATATTTTATTTTATGCAATACAATAATACTAGAATGCATATTTGATTAAATTTTTTTAATAAACTTATTTTAAGATAATTACATCAACATACATTTTATTTATGTAACATAGTGAGATTGAATTATTTCATCGTTTATTTTGATGTATGAATGATTGAAACGACTCAGAAAAAATTCAAAATTTACGCGTTAAGTTTTAATATGAACAAGGATTATTTCAATGCATAAATAAGATGATGATTCGTTTGAGTAGATATGATAAGAATATTCAAATAAATTAAGGTAGATATATTTGAGTTTTGAAAATCAGATAATCTTTCTTATTTATAATAATATCTTCCATATGAGATTAGATATGAATATCCATATTTTGATACATGCAATCTTTTCTTATTAGAGAGATTTATTTTTTTCGTAAGAGATATAATGTATGTTTGTTTGGATAAAAATATATTTTTGCTAAGATAAGATGCACAATATTGAAGATAAAATATCGTAAGTAGAGAGATTAAGCATTAATTTCACAATGTAATGTTAATGCAGAATATTGCCCTTAAAATGAACAAAATCGTAGTTAAAATGCAGGCTTTAAAATTATCATTCATTGTATATAATTACTATATTGTCCTTTAATGCAGAATATTCAAGATAAAATGCCGCATTTTTTAGTTTAATCTGGTGCGTTAATCTGAAGATATGAACGATCAAGATTTATTCTCATTTCTCATACTAAGGTCAATTCTCACCTGATCACTACTCTCTCTCTCTCTATATGTATATATATATATACATATATATATATATATATATATAGAGAGAGAGAGAGAGAGTTATGGTCAAGTGCTAAAATTAAAGTTTGTGTTAAATATGAATAAATCTCGGTCATTGGATTGATAGCATCAATGGTTGAGATTAAAACATCAAAGATTAAAAAATAAAGCTTAATTTTCATTCGTGCTTCATGCTTAATTCGATTAAACATGATTTAAAAAGCAATTAAGCATGAAATCTAGAAATAAATTTTAATCTCAATCATTGATTTTTATAGATGAATGATGTAGATTCATTCTTATTTAGCACAAACTAACTTTTGTATGGGATGCACTTCCTATATATATATATATATATATATATATAGTGGTGATCTTATGCGAAATGTTTTTAGTATGAGAAATGAGAATAAGACTCAACCCTCTATCTTTGCATATCAACGTTCAAGATTAAGAAATTTATGAGTTCATTTTTTGTAGTATATTGTGCATTATTCGACTTTAAGGATAATTTTTTGTAAAATGTAATATTTTTTTCTCTATCCTATAATTAGAATTATAAAAACTTTAAATCATCATAACTCACTCGATTTGAATTCATTTTTCATGTACTATATATTGAATTAAAGATTGTTTAATTATCTTTCAAATAAAATCCTTATAACATAAATTTAGAGGACGATAACCTTAATGAAAAAAAAAAATAGTGATTCTAAACATAAATCTCGTAACAGCACATTGATTTTCCTAAAATGCATGAAAATGTATCTAAAATGCATAAAAATCTTACTTAATATGCACTATATGATGTATACAATGCATCATATTCCTTCAGAAAATGCATATTCTATAGAAATATAATGAACAATTTGAAGATAAAATGAACAAATTTTAAGATAAAATAAGGTGAGTATATAATATTTTATTGGGTAAATAGGAAAAAATACCCCAAACTACTGACGTTTTTGGGAAAATACCCCAATCTATTTTCATAAGTTAAAAATACCTCAATCTTTACTTTTATTTATGAATTATACCCTGATCTATTGATATTTCGGGAAAATACCCTAATGTATTATTATTAGTTAAAAATACCTCAATCTTTAATTTCGTTTACGAATTATACCAAAGCAAGAAATATTCTTGGCTCACACAAAGATGACAGTCAAAACAACTATATTCGTCATGTTAAATTTAATGTATTAGACAATCACCATTTGCTATATATTCTGAAAAGTATTTAAACTTCATGTTCTACTCTTCTTCTTTTTTTGTTTCTTTCGGTTGGTGTAACGTCCAATCCAAATGAATACACGTATATTTTGATAAAAGATCACCACGTTAAAACACGCATTGGGAGAAAAATAATGAATTCAAGTAACCGAAGGAAACAAAAAAAAGAGCAGAACATGGAGTTTTAAATACTTTTCAGAAGATAAATGCATTTCAATATATAACAATTATTGATTGTTTAGTACATTAAATTTAACACGAGCGGTGATAGTTGTTTATACTGCCATATTTGTGTGAGCCAATAATATTTCTCGTTTTGGTATAATTCATAAATGAAATTAAAGATTGAGGTATTTTTAACTAATAATAATACATTGGGGTATTTTCCCAAAATATCAATAGATCGGGATATAATTCATAAATGGAAGTATAGATTAAGGTATTTTTAACTTATAGAAATAGATTGGGGTATTTTTCCGAAAATGTCAATAGTTTAGGGTATTTTCCCCTATTTACCCTATTTTATTTTATGCAATACAATAATATTAGAATGCATATTTGATAAAAAAAATATAATAAACTTATTTTAAGATAAATTACATCAACATACATTTTATTTATGTAACGTAGTGAGATTGAATTATTTTGTTGTTTATTTCGATGTATGAATGATCGGCACGGCTCATAGTAAATTAAAAAATTACACGTTAACTTTCAACAGGAACTTTGATTATTTTAATGCACAAATGAGATGATAATTCGTTTTAGTAGAAATAGTAAGAATATTCAAATAAATTATGGTAGATATATTTGAATTTTGAAAATCAAATAATATTTCTTATTTATAAAAATATATTCCATATCAGAGTGATATGGATATCTATATTTTGATACATGCAATCTTTCCTGTTGGTCCTGAAATCAAGGTGCAAAACTATGCAGCGGAAGGTTTGAATATGCAGCGGAAGTAAATAAAGACAGTTGCACTGGTTCGAATAAATAGAGTATAGTCAGTTTAGTGTGAAGAAGACTTAAGCTTAGGTTTGTTCTGGTTAGGTCAGTTTCACAACATATACACTTCAATACTTGGACAAGTATTGAAGGTTTCAAAAGTTAGCTTGTTAAACAGAAAAACTGAGCAAGAATGTAAGTATGCAGTAAAGAACACACAAGATTTGTAGTGGTTCGGATCTCAATATCCTACATCCAATTTTCAGACTCAAAGTCCGGATAATTCACTAAGTACAAGCCTCCTTACGATCTATACACAACCCATCGGCACCTCCGTCCTTCGGTCAACTGTGGCACTCACCTAGGAACTCTTTGCGGACTTAGTCTTCAGGTTGAAGTAAGGACGGCACCGGTTGGATGTTTATTGTTCTTTCCAGAACTCAGGTGGTTGGCATATGCTCGTGAGAATCAGAATACCAGACTAGGAAACTGACTGCTATGAATATATCTCATAAAGATATATTCACCAAATAAGAGCTTCAACTTGAGAGCTTCAGCCCTGTGCTAGGATAAGTTAGCACGGTTATAACTTGAGTCGGAGACTCAAGTATTGTGTTAGAAAACACAAAAACTCAAAGAGTTTAGCAGATAGATGGCCTCGTATAAAGATTTTGTGTTCGTTCATACTTCTTGATTAACCATTTGAGGTTGAAGTGTAGGCTTTTATATACAGAGATCCTCCGGCATTTTGAATTTTTTCCCGTTAGACACATAAATCCAGACGTTAGACTCATGGATTATATTGTCCAATCTTAGCCCATGTTGTAGGTCTCCTTTCTACTCTGCTCTGCTGCATCAGTGTACTATACACTAACTTTATGTCAGACTATTTTTCAGCCGGAGGGACCCAAGTTTAGATAACCTTGTACTAATTTTCACTTGGGCATGTAAATGCCTAAGTCTGACTGAGCTTCGATATCTTTCGAAAAGCTCAAGCTTTAAAGGTAGAGGCTCTTATGCTGACTTTCCAAAGTCAGTATAGCTTAGCCCTCATACTGACTTCCCAAGGTCAGTATGTTAGACCCTCATACTGACTGTCCACGGTCAGTATAGAAAATGCCCTCATATAAATTTCTCCTGATTGGTATGGAAAACCCTTATACCGACTTCTCCTAGTCAGTACGGGGCCCTCATGCTGACTTCTCCTGGTTAGCATGGATGAACCTTGAGCTGAGTGCTCCAATTTAGTATCGGTCAAGGCTATACTTGGTGAAAACTAAGTTTCAAGGCGTGCATGTAGTCTGTTCTCAAGCATTCTCCTTTGCTCAGTCTAAGTTCTATTACAACTCGATCGATCCTATACAAGCATTACAATTTAGAGCTCTAGAAACTGAAAAACTGTCTAAGATGGCTTACAATCATTAACCCACCAAAACACAAAAAGTAAGGAAGGATTTCTCTAACAAAAATCCTAACGATTTTCCCCTTTTCGGATTTGTCAAAGCCATCTTTAACCTAAGCTGATGAGGTGTGGATAACTTTAGAGTTTTTGTAGATTTGACAATTAGTCACATAAACTCAATAAAGTTCCCCTGCAAAGTCAGCTTATTACTTAAGATCTTCTCCTTATAAACTTTGAGATATATTGCTCTATTGATTTTCAAGTCAGTTTAGAGCAAGTTAAATGTTAAGTAGGAGAGAGTTAGAAGCCTGGTGATTACACTGGAGTGTGTAAGTTCAGCGTATGAAGAACGAAGACCTTTGTTGGACAAAAAGACATTCTCATCAACAAGCCAGTTTACCCTTTAATAATTTTCATTACAAATACAGGGATAAACTAACAAATAGAAACTTATTACAATACTAATACAAGTCTATACTACGCTGCTTCCGGTCTTCTTGATGTTCTTCAAATTGGTTGCTACTTTGGTCCGTTTTGAACTCCTAGTCCAAGGAGGGTAGCTGACTAGCTTTTCCCAGCCCTTGGATTTCGTCTTCCAGGAGTTCTTAGACTAGAAAGCCATCCGTTGAGATGTGCACCTTATGGAAAGAAAAACTTGTCTTCGATCTTTTATCTCAACGTCGCTTGAGGGAAGCAGGTTTGATATGCTGACCTGCTTTTCACTTTCCTCATGCCGGCTTTTAGTAGCTTTGCCCCCTCGGAGGTCTGCTGGTGCTGACATTGGCATGTAGTCCATCAGTAGTGACAAGAACATCCCCTATGAATGTCTTGTGTCCTCCGGGCTTCCTTATTTGGCTGTGAGCCTAGAGCAGTCCATACTTTGTTATTTTAAAGTGTATAGCCGGTAGAGATAGAGAAACTCCGAGATTCTACTTGCTGTTGGACCTTTCGGGCTCACAGTACTGATGTCTCCCACATTAGTTCTGAAGTCTTTTGAACCTTCCATACTTCTGTTCCCCCTCTTTGACCGCACCCAAAAAGGGTGGTGAGCTTATGTCGGGAGTCTTGGCTCTATCACCAGTTTTCCAGATCTAAGGGAAGTTTTGGTTGAAGACGAACTATAAACTTGGAAGGAAGGGTTCGACAATGGAGAAAGGAGAAAAGTGTTTCACAAAGGAAACATATGAACCCTACTTATAATAGAGAGAAAAGTCATTTAAATGAGGTATGTGTACCGTATGACCTTTCAGTTTCTTGATATTCGGGGACGATTGGGATATGTTGCCTCACGATGTGCGTTTCAGATTTGACTGGAGCGACGTGGGAAGGAGTGTTATCCACGTGTTAAATCCTGATTCATCGATGCAAGATACACATTAATAGTGATGTAACTGCAGCGATCGCCTTTGGAATTCGAAATCCCGCCTTCTAAAATTCCAAACAGACAATGAGTCAGTTACAAAACTGAGAGTTGGAACTCTGTTTAATTCTGCATCCGTCCTTCACAAATCTTCTAAGTGTGAAAACCAAAACTTGGTTTTTCTTCAGATGTGGAAGTAAGTTTCAACTTCTTCGGATGCCTTAGGAAAAGCCTTCTTCTGTTCTTGGTTGTGTGACTAGCTTCATACTGAGTTGCTTTGACAGCACGTGAAGGAGTATTCTTCAAGAATAAGTATGAAGGCTTCATGTTAAGTGACACACCAATTTTAGAAAACTGAGAGCTCAGACTAAGTTTTATTCAGCATCACTCTTCTTCAACAAGGATCTCATCGATCTCCAATAGACCAAGTTTTATGCAAAGCTCCTTGAATCTGGTCTTTGGGAGTGGTTTGGTGAAGATATCAGCCAGTTGATCTTCAGTTCGGATGTACTCTTTGGATACATCCTTCTTCTTAACATGATCTCTAATGAAATGATGCTTGATGTCGATGTGCTTAGTTCTGGAATGATAAGCTGGGTTCTTTTTATGCACATTGCGCTGCTATCATCACAATAGATTGGCACACACACAGTTTCGACATCATAGTCAAGATGTTGTTGCTTAATCCAAAGCACACTTGAGCACAACAGCTTGCTGTAGCAACATACTCAGCTTTTGTTGTAGACATGGCGACTGAGTGGTGCTTCTTGCTGAACCAACTTACAAGCTTGTGACCTAGGAATTGACACGATCCACTTGTGCTCTTCCGGTCGATTCTGCATCCTCCAAAATTTGAATTTGAATAAGCATTGAGAGTAAGCTTGTCAGAATTTGGGTACTAAATACCTAGTGACTTTGTCCCTTTGAGGTATTTAACTATTCTTCTGGTAACCTCCATGTGCGACTTCTTTGGATTGACTTAAAACCTCGTACATACTCCAACTGAGTAGGAAATGTCTGCCCTACTTGCAGTTAAGTATAGAAGTGACATAATAATGCATATGTATGTTGTTGGGTTGACAACCTCGCCTTCTTCATTAAGATTGATCTGAGCACTTGGGCTCATCGGAATCCTCAAGGGCTTGGTCTTCTCCGGACAAAACTTACTGATCAAGTCCTTGGTATATTTCTTCTGATTGATGTAGATTCCTCCTTTGTACCGAATGACTTGAAGAACCAAGAAATAAGTCAGTTCTCCCATAATGCTCTTCTGAAAGTTGCTCTGCATCAGTTGGGCGAACTTTTCACACATCTTCAAGTTTCTTTATCCTAATATTATATCATCGATGTATATCTGCATTAGAAGTATGTCTGATAGCGTTGTGTTGATTTTGCCTTTTCAGAAACCATTCTTGAGGAGAAACTGAGACAACGTCTCATACCAAGCTCTGGGTGCCTACTTCAACCCATAGAGAGCCTTCCTCAGTTTGTTAACTTGATTTCCTTCTTTGAAGCCAGGGGTTGTTCCACATACACTTCTTCTTTGAGCTATGTTGTTGCTGCAGCAGGGTAACTACAGAAACTATGCGCAAGTATACGCAATCGACAAGTAATATAGTCTAGGAGACCAGATATCAAACCCTATAGAGTGTTTAATCAAGCCGTGCACACAATATTGCTTGCAAAATAGGTTTGTGTGATGATTTTCTAAACTAAAATTGCAGAAATGCGTAAATGATAAAACCAATTAAAGCTAAAATGATTAATAACTGTTCTTCCTAAATTATAACCATAAAAACTTCAGAAATAAGGTTTAACAATAAGAGAAAATACACTTGGGTTGCTAACTTTTGGTTATCCACTTTCCTATATGCTGCAGCATGGGTCAGACATCAATTCTGGGTCTTGTAACCTCTCTCTACACTGCCTAGCATGTTCTCACACTACTAGATCTGCATTTTCTTATTAATCTTCATATGTCTATGACATAATTTATCTTCAAATGAAATTATCAAAACAGGGGTTCTTACAAGTCTCAAGTTCTTTGTATGTCTACACAAGAATTCAAGATTGATTATGACTTCCTAAGCCAAGATCTCCTTTCGGTCTCCCTAGGTGAAATATTCCTTGCCACCGTCGTGTTTAAGGAATCAAACAAACCAAAATCATAATCAAACACCAGATTTGAAACAAGAGCAGCTTTAGCAAATATTCAAGCAAATAAACCAGTCAACAACCCAAGCATTAGGAGTTTAGCTCATGTTCAAACTAAAAAGAAAATAAATAAAAATGGCTAAAATCCAACTATCATTCATCCTATCATCTAAAAACATAAATGGAGATGCAGAAAAACCAGCCGCAATGTGTCCAGCTGCTGCTCTTCTTCTTCCTCCATCTCTGCGCTGCAGCCCCCAGATTTCCTCTCTCTAAAATTGTGGCTTGTTGAAGAAGAATTGTTGTATTCTATTTTCTCTCTCTTTTCTCTCAAAATATCTTCACTCTGCCAATGAATCTCCATCCTACACATGGCTCTCCATCCTGCCCTTTGACTCTGATAGCTCACACAGTTGACACCTGTCCAGCTTTTGAGACAGAATCTGAAAAGTGAGCTGATGCTGTCTGCAGGTGGTCCCCCCTGGTGCAGTCTCTCAGCTCCCAGTAATGCTACTCCTATGCTGCAGCATAACATTCAGCGGATTGCTCTTCACTTCTTTAGCATGAAACCTGGTTAACCTCACTCCTTTTCCTTGCAAAACAACTAAAAATAGCAAAACACAACTATACAAGACATAGAATGCAAACAAAGGTAAATACAACACAATAACAACTTAAAACGGGTTAGAAACACTCGAAAGAACATAAAAGACACCTATAAAACACTAAAATAATAACTCCTTAAGGGAGTTATCAAGCTCCCCATTTAGAAAGACGCTCTTCACTTCCATCTGGAAAACTGTGAAGTTGTTGTGCGCAGTATAAGCAACGAATAGACAAATTGCTTCAAGCCTTGCCACCTGTGCAAAAGTTTCGTCAAAGTCGATTCCTTTACATTGAGCATATCCTTTTGCTACCAGCCTTACTTTATTCTTTACTATGCTCCCTGCCTCGTCTCTCTTGTTCTTGAAGACCCATTTGGTGTCGATAACTAATTCATGATTTAGTCAATTCACCAAGTAACAAACCTCATTTTTCTTGAACTCAACAAGCTCCTCTTGCATAGAATTGATCCAGCCATTTGATTTAAGAGCATCTCCAGTCTTTGTTGCCTCTGATTCCTGAGATATAAAACAAGTTAGCAGCGCGCTCTTGATCATTGATATTTCTACCAGATTAATTGGAAATATAGTGGTCAAATAAATTTATACTCGAATGTCGAACCCACAGAGAAAAGATATGCGAAATAGTCCTATGTACTAAAACACAGTTTCGGATTAATTGTTTGAGTACTTCAAAATCAGGTGTTGTTTATTAAACTAAGCAGAGAAAACAAAATATAAACCTAAATTAAAGAAAACGAAACACAAATCCTAGGGAAGAGTTCTTAACATGTAAGAATCAATTAATTTAACAGGTGGAATACTGCAATAATGCTATATTTCCTTGTTTGGCAAATATAACCTAGATTACTAATTAGTGACTATCTCCGCTCGGTCTCAAGTACACCAAATTAGTCAATCTGATGAGCAAATCAGTTCGATTCCTACATTCTAGTACATCTTTTTGGATAGTGTAGAGTGTATCATGCATTCCTAATCTCATTATCAATATTCACCTCTCGGTCCTTCTATCAACAACTAGACATCTAAATTAATCGTCACCTCTCGATCCTTGAATTAATCTAGAATTATAAAATAAACACAGGAATCATGAACCTAATTAATTAATCCTAAACATGCATTCAAAATAATATCAAACCCTAGAAATAAAAGACAAAATAAAATAATTTTGCATTAAAAATAAAAACATAAATTCAAAAGTGCATAAAATTAATAAAATCCTAACTACAGAAATTGAGGTTGAGAATGATATATGAATTAATATTCATATAGGGAGTGAAATCCACTGAATAAACTAATCTAGGGGGTACTAATAGTGTTTGTATGGGCTTTAGAAGGTTGAATCCTATAGGAAATAAGATTAGATTTGATGTATATCTATATCTCCATGTCCTACAATGAGTATATCTTTAATCTTGAGTCTTCAGGGCTTCTAGTATGATATATCTCTTCAATTTTGACCAAATCTCGCCCAAGATTCATGAAATCCATCCAGAATCTCGCCAAACTTGTCTGCATCGATTGACGCGGGGCTTGCATCGATTGACGCGCGTGTTTCCACCCGTCGGTCGACGTCGATCTGTGCGATCTCACGGTTTTGGCAATAACTTCCTCTCCCGAACTCCGATTGACCCGATTCCAGTTGCGTTGGAAAGCTAACTCAAAGATCTATCCATTGCCATAATCCAATAGCCCGAATTCCTTGTGTGAAGAAATCCTTCAATGCTAATCTTGCATGTCACTACTTTCCGAATGAATTTTCGGTGAATTCGACCTCAAACCTGCAAAAATACACCACTACAAGAGCAATATCCTCCTAGAGTGATTCATGCAATAAAAATAACTAAAACAAATGAAAATGCAATGAAAAACAAAGATAAATCAAACCAATAATGAGTGAAAATATGAACTTTGGAAGAACCTCACAAGGAAACTGTTTCGCTCATCACTCAAGTGTTTATGGGTTTAAATGAAAGCACTCACAACATGTATGAAGAAATTTCTTCCATAGGCTTGCAAATTTTCTAATATCTCCACTGCTAGAATGTGTACGGAAGTCTAGAATCAAAAAGGACTTTCAATAGGGTTGTAATGAAGGCTTTTTGTGAAAGGTAGGGAAATATGGCCAAGTGACTCAAAATCAACTAAGTGCGTCCACCTTATCAATCTTAATTCACCTTCTCAAGACATCTACCATTCTCCTTTTATTTTACAATACCAATCCAGACTCTTCTTCTTTTCTTTCTTTTTTCTCTTTTTTTTTCGTAACCAACTAAAGATTTCTTATCCTCTTATAATTCTTTGTTTCACCTCAACTTATAGACAACAAGGAATCCAAAATTTCACTCATAGACAAGTACAGAAACCAAGGTCTCAAAGGCTGCCTCTTGAACAATAATCATCAATCAACCATTTATTTCGCCCGACTCTTATAGACAATAAACAAATCACCTGTTTATAGCACTTCTCATAGACAAGATGTACTACAATGCTTATCTTTAACTCATAGACAAGAAAGAAAAGTAACAGACTCAAAGGGGCTTAACTAAGGATAAATCATTATAAGGGACAGTGTTCAAGAAATTGGGTTAACAAAGATGGCCTAATATCATCTCCCAAACTTGTGCACACTATGCAGTCTCAACACAGAAAATAAGCACGTTCTAGAGAAATAAAAACACACATGTGAATCTCACATCAAACAAAATAAAGGCTCAAATTTCTCACACAAGGGTGCAATTTTGTTCTTCCATCGTAAACATCAAATCAAAACCCAATTCATCATGTAAGTGCAAGTTTCAAAATCTAACCTTTCATGCGGTATCTACATTAATAGGCTACTTCAATCATAATCACAGTCAATTCAAACTATCTAACGATCAATTATCAATCGCAAATTGCATTAGGAGGAGACAATGTCCAATAATTAAACTCAAAAAGGTTTGAAATTTTTTTTTCTATGCAGAAATTTAAATACGGAAAGAAGAATAAACAGATAAAATATTTGATTGTCCTCAATCTAAAGAAAAGGATAAATCTCAAGTTCAAGTAATCGAAGTGTGCAATGCCTCACAAGATTCGTCACAATCCAAGTATGAAATATCCACAAGCACAAACAATTCAAATCAAGTTAGAAAATCAGTAAACTTTGGAAGAACCTCACAAGGAAACTGTTTCACTCATCACTCAAGTGTTTATGGGTTTAAATGAAAGCACTCACATCATATATGAAGAAATTTCTACCATAGGCTTGCAAATTTTCTAATATCTCAACCGCTAGAATGTGTACACAAGCCTAGAATCAAAAAGGACTTTCAATAGGGTTGTAATTAAGGCTTTTTGTGAAAGGTAGGGAAATATGGCCAAGTGACTCAAAATCAACCAAGTGTGTCCACCTTATCAATCTTAATTCACCTTCTTAAGACATCTACCATTCTCCTTTTATTTTACAATACCAATCCAGACTTTTCTTCTTTTCTTTCTTTTTTTCTCTTTTAATTTTTCGTAACCAACTAAAGATTTCTTATCCTTTTATAATTCTTTGTTTCACCTCAACTTATAGACAACAAAGAATCCATAATTTCACTCATAGACAAGTACAGAAACCAAGGACTCAAAGGCTACCTCTTGAACAATAATCATCAATCTACCCTTTATTTCACCCGACTCTTATAGACAAGAAACCAATCACCTGTTTATAGCACTTCTCATAGACAAGATGGACTACAATGCTTCTCTTTAACTCATAGACAAGAAAGAAAAGTAACAGGCTTAAAGGGGCTTAACTAAGGATAAATCATTATAAGGGACAGTGTTTAGGAAATTGGAATAACAAAGATGGCCTAATATCATCTCCCAAACTTGTGCACACTATGCAGTCTCAACACAGAAAATAAGCAAGTTCTAGAGAAATCAAAACACACATGTGAATCTCACATCAAACAAAATAAAGGCTCAAATTTCTCACACAAGGGTGCAATTTTGTTCTTCCATCGTAAACATCAAATCAAAACCCAATTCATCATGTAAGTGCAAGTTTCAAAATCTAACCTTTTATGCGGTATTCGACATTCATAGGCTACTTCAATCACAATCACAGTCAATTCAAACTATCTAATAATCAGTTATCAATCGCAAATCGCATTAGGAGGAGACAATGTCCAATAATTAAACTCAAAAAGGTTTGAAATCTTTTTTTCTATGCAGAAATTTAAATACAGAAAGCAGAATAAACAGATAAAATATTTGATCGTCCTCAATCAAAAGAAAAGGATAAATCTCAAGTTCAAGTTATCGAAGTGTGCAATGTCTTACAAGATTCGTCACAATCCAAGTATGAAATATCCACAAGCACAAACAATCCAAATCAAGGTAGAAAATCAGTAAACTTTGGAAGAACCTCACAAGGAAACTGTTTCGCTCATCACTCAAGTGTTTATGGGTTTAAATGAAAGCACTCACAACATGTATGAAGAAATTTCTACCATAGGCTTGCAAATTTTCTAATATCTCAACCGCTAGAATGTGTACACAAGCCTAGAGTCAAAAAGGACTTTCAATAGGGTTGTAATGATGGCTTTTTTTGAAAGGTAGGGAAAAATGGCCAAGTGACTCAAAATCAACTAATTGCGTCCACCTTATCAATCTTAATTCACCTTCTCAAGACATCTACCATTCTCCTTTTACTTTACAATACCAATCCAGACTCTTCTTCTTTTCTTTCTTTTTTCCTCTTTTTTTTCGTAACCAACTAAAGATTTCTTATCCTCTTATAATTCTTTGTTTCACCTCAACTTATAGACAACAAGGAATCCAAAATTTCACTCATAGACAAGTACAGAAACTAAGGACTCAAAGGCTACCTCTTGAACAATAATCATCAATCTACCCTTTATTTCGCCCGACTCTTATAGACAAGGGGAAATTGTTAGGTGTTGATGTAGAAATCTCACCTTTAAAATTGATGTTTTGATCTGTCAAAAATGTGTGCAAAAGTCTAGGCCTTAGAGTTATTACCTCATGTATTTCTTGTATAGGATGATCGAGTTGTAATAGTCTAGGAGAAAGAAAACTGTCAAGAACTTTGCGACAGTTTTTGAAGTAGAAATCGTCTTAACGAGAAAAATTGAGCAGAGTAACGAATGCAAAAACTGAACAGACAGTATTCCAACTCTCAAGGATTGTTATATCAAGAAAAGTTGTGGATACAATTTTCATAAAAAAAACTGTTGAGAGGCGCTCACAGTTTCTAATCAGGACAGCTTCATGTCAAAGGAATAAATGAAGAGCAGAGATGTCAATCAGTCATAAAAGAATGTTGAAGAAGTTCAAGGAAACGCTCATTTTTGACCGACGTACAACATTGTTCGGCGTCTGACACATCAAGTACAAATTGCCCTGCAAAAAGGACGACAGTAGTTTAGAAAGAGGCAGAGGAGCAGGTTTACTTTTCACAGAAGGATGTAAGGGTGTGCACGGTCCGGTTTGGCCAGTTTAAGGGGCAAAGTACGGACTAAACCAATAGGTAAGGTTTGAAATTTTCACAAACCAAATCAGCCAAATAATTATTTCAAACCAAACCGGCCAAACTATATTAAAACGGTTTGGTTCGGCTGGTTTAAACGATTTCAAGATTATTCAACTAAAAATATTACAAAAAATGAAACTTGTATATCAATTTTATTATTAGAAATTAATGAAAGAATGATACACAAAATAAAACTAATATAAATATGTATCGCTTGTCATCAATTATAAATATGAGATAAGTAATAAATAAATAATATTATGGTGGCAAGAAACAATTATATATAAGTTGATTTATAGGGTTACAATTCGAAAGAATATAAGCATCGGACATATATATCAATATAATTGATATTTTAGTTTTCTATCAAATAATATTTTATTATCATAATTATATTTAAAATTATATTATTTATACGGCCGGTCCGGCCGAAATGGCCGGTTTCATCCTTCAAACCATCGGCCAAACCAAATCATTCGGTTTGAGATTTTTCAAACCAACCAGGCCAATCATTTTTTTCAAACCAGCCAAATTGGCCAAATTAATTTGGTTTGGCTGGTTCGGCCCAGTTTCGACCAAACCGTGCACACCCCTAGAAGGATGGACTCTGATTGGACATCCTCTAAAATGTCTCTACCATATATTTTCAAATATCAAACTATAAATAGCAGGAGGATCAGAGAAACAAAAAAACACACGCGATATACATCTTCGAATTTATTAAAAGCTTGTCGTTACTTTGTCGAATTAAAAACTCGAACACATTGAAAGCTCTCAATCAAACGTCATTACTTCCGTGGTTCATTTATTGAACACGAGACATTTATTGCTTACAGAATCTTTTGAGATTCACCGTGGGACTTAGTGTGCACTAGGATTAAGTCTCCTAACTTAGTCTACCTTCTTGGTGTTCCTACTATCTATGTGAGAACACATCAGCCTTCCTTTCTGAGGGAAAGAAGGTTATCATGGGCAACTGCCAACCAGCTTACGTTCTAGGAAGAACTGAACCATCCACCCACTGAAGAAGGAGAAGGGAGGTTTGTCCTGAATCCATTTCTGACGACTGCCAGTTTACAGAGAAGACGCAGATCCTTCGATGAAGTGAAGAATGAGTAAAGAACAACCGCTTGGGTGAGTGATCCATTCTGCTGTGGACGGTGGTCTCTACAACATTTGGCTATAGATCGTGAGGATTGTATCTTCATTACTTAGTAAATTATCGGATCAAGTTCCGAAGAGTGGACGTAGGACTTAAGGCTCCGAACCACTATAAATATCCCGTGTCATTTACAGTTTTCTTACATACGCACTTTACAGTTTACATTTGTGTTTTGAAACCTTCAACACTTGTCTAAAAAGTATTGAAGTGTATAACTGTTGACTTCTCATATCTGTAAACTAAGAACCTAATCTGCTGGCTATTAAAACTGTCATTTTCAAAACTATTACATAAAAATTGTGTGAGTTATAACTGAACTGCCTGCAATTTAAGAGTGCAAATAACTGTCTTATTACTTCCACGGCACATCATACGTACTCTGATCTGGGACCAACAAAGATTTTATACTTGCATTATTTAAGTCTGTTTTGCATGTGTTAGTATGAGACCCTATTACAATTCCTACTGAAGAATGGATTCAAGAAAGGGAAGATCAACATGACATTGTTTCTAATCTAGGATGAAGAAGACATATCACTGGTCCAGATCTACATCGTTGATATCATTTTGGGTCAAAAAATTTGAGCCTTTGCAAGAAATTTGCCTAGCTTATGCAGAGTAATTTTCAAATGAGTATGATGGGCAAAATGATGTGTAGGGATTTCATGGCGAACCAAACCGCCAAATCCGATAAACCCGGACCGTTCATGGATGTTGTGAAAAATTACCAAACAATAAACCCTAGCATGCTCTTATGAATTTAATGCAGTGGATTTTGAGTTTTACCTTAACTCCGTACGGTATGATCCGATCTTTTGTATTTGAATTCCAATCCCTTGATTCAACCATGCGATTAATTAAATCTGTAGAAACAAAAATTAGAAATAGATCTAATTTCTAGATTTAATTAAATGAGAGAGAGATGAAGAGGAAATATGTTCTCCAAATTAGTTCTTCAGATCTGTATCCCAATGCTGTTCAATCCTGCTACTTGTGAGGATTCACAGGACCGTGAATGTGAAAGTCGGTGTCAAGTTTTTTCTCCTCCCAGACACACTGGAGGCGCCGCCCACTGCTCTCTCTCTCGCTAGGGTTTTGACTGATTTGAATTGTGATACAAATTGAGAGAGAGAATTGTCTATTTATAGACCTAGGGTTTCAAACTCTAATGGGCTACTGGGCTCCATTCAGCATTTTTTATTTGGGTCAAACCTGGGACCTAATGCAAATAGTAAAGTGGGCCTAAAAATTAATTAATTCTCATGTTCACAACCCAGGACACAATTAATTAATTAATATTAACTCTTTTTCACCAAAGAATTAATACTAACTTATCCCTTTATTACCACGTTATGAGAACAGGCTGCATTTACTTGAGAATCCCCATATTTAAGGTTACTAGACATTCATTGATTTATTGGAGCTTCTGGCAAGCTATCACAATTAATTAATTTCTTATTTTCCTAAGCAGTACCACTCAAACCTTATCACTCGTGTTTGAGCTTAATCAGCCTTCAGGACTTTAGCACGATGAATATTATTCAGCTCCTCAGGGAATGTCCCCATCCTATTACTCGGATATGGTAACCTAACTCCAATCTCAGGCTACAGTACACGAACTAATGCTACCCAAGATGCAATTATACGAGCACGTTACACAGGCTCTCCAACATGGCAAGTCAAAGCGACAGTCAATCAGTGCATACCCCTGAACCTTCGTTAGGGTTTAGACTCAATCAAGATTGAGATCTTGTATTCTCTAATGCTAGACAGTAGAATACATCTCACTGTGATCCAATTAATACGCTACCGCACGTACGACCATATCAAGTAATCAAGAAATATTATCTATTTCCGACTATGTTGTAGCCTACACCACAGACTTATCCTCATACGCTGTCTCGGCTGTGATAATATTTATATCTCACTAGGTCAAGTGATCATACTGTCTTCTGCGATCTAGAACGCGTCTTATGATTGTCCCTATCGGTGAGATATGAGGATACCATTGTTACTCGCATATAAGCTTGTTTAACAGATAGGAAATACCATTGAATGTATACTCATCGTAATAAATGATTTATGTATACAAAACCCAACATGGCGTACTTCTTAGGACTTCAAGTTCATCAGTCCAGCGAAGGGATACTCATCAATCAAAAGAAGTACACCAGAGACCTTATCAACAAGTTTCTTCCATAAAAGACTAAGTCTAAGGATTCCTATGAGCACAAGCGTATATATCACATTTGACGAAGATGGAGAATAAGTCGATCCATCAGCATACAGAGGAATCATAGGCTCACTTCTCTACTTGACAACAAGCCGACCCTATATTTATTATATCATCGGAGTATGTGCGAGATTTCAGGCCAATCCCAAGAAATCACATATGGATGTTGCCAAGAGGATTATAAGATATCTTAAGTGTATTGAGTCACTTGGGATATGGTATCCAAGGTGCGACGAGATTATTCTAAATGGGTACACAAACTCAGACTTCGGAGGATGTCGTATTGTTTGCAAGAGTACGAGTGGAACTTGTCAGTTTCTTGGACTTAAGCTGATAAGTTGGTTCAGCAAGAAACAACACTCAGTTACGACATCCACAACAGAAGCAGAATATGTTGTTGTTGCTAGTTATTGTGCTCAAGTATTATGGATCAAACAACAACTACTTGATTATGATGTGAACTTAAGATGTGCTCCCATCTACTCCGACAACAATAGTGCAATTTGCATATCAAAGAATTCGGTTCATCACTCCAGAACCAAGCACATTAACATACGACATCTTTTTACTCGTGATCATGTCGAAAAAAAGACATAAGTGTAGAGTACATCCGTACTGACGATCAACTTGCTGACATCTTCACGAAACCTCTTCCAGAAGCACACTTTAAGGAGCTTTATATCAAACTCGATCTTATGGAGTTTGATGAGATCGAAGAATGAGAAGAATGAGTCCAGACTCTCATTCTCAATCTTGGAATTCTGAAGAGCTTAAATTATTTTTGATCTGTATTGACTCCAAGCTCTCAATATGTGTTTTCAATATATACTTAACGTATATATCAAGGATATTATCGTTAATTAATTTATCAAGTGGTTGATGATGTTAAAGCGGACTAAGATTGAGTCGAAGCTCTCAATCCTTCAATAATATTGAAGACAAAGAGATATGGATTAAAATTGAGTCCAAGCTCTCACTTTATTTGAAGATTGAAAATCTAAGCTAATGGAGATCCATACTGAATTCTTTTGGTACAAGCATGCTAAGTTTAGTTCACGTAAAGCTTAGAGTACATGTTGTTGACTATATTGAAAAGCGGGATGCTTAATCTGCCAAATCATGAATGCGATACGCCATATTTAATTAGAATCAATGCGCTCTTCGCCATCGTTTCCAGCAGCTGTAGTCCTTCATGTGGAGGTCTAGCAGTAATGGACCCTCTAGCTGAAGCTCTGACATGCTTCTGAGTCTCCTCATCAAGTCCCGCATAGAAATAGCAGACCTGTTGCCTTTCAGTGTATCCATGGCATGGGCAGGAGCGAAGCAACTCCTTGAAACGCTCCCATGCCTCTTAAAGAGTTTCCCCCGAGAACTGCCTGAACTGGCCTATCTGCATCTGTAATTGGATGGTCTTGCTCGGTGGAAAGAACTGGATCAGGAATGGTTTGCAGAGCTCCTCCCAGGATGAGATCTCACTGCGGTTCAGTTACAGATACCATGACAGAGCTCTGTCGCGCAGTGTGAATGAGAAGAGGTGCAGCCGGATGTAGTCGATTGGCACCTGATTCTGCTTGACTGTGTCACAGAGTAGCAGAAATTTCTGGACATGCAAATGAGGATCCTCAGACGAAAATCCCCCAAATTGGTTCTGTTGAGCAGTGTGTATCAGACCAGTCTTCAGCTCGAAATTAGATGTGTTCATCTTCAGTCCAAAATCCGCATTACGATGCCTATCGGTCATCGGCTCGTACATCTCATCTATAGTGGGCTGCCGTGGTACTTCTGGAGCTTGATGTTCCTGAAGTCTCAGATTCATCTCTTGTAGCTGCCTCTGCAGCTCAGCAATCTGTGTCGTCTGATCGTCAGCCATATGAAACGCTAACTTTCTTCGTGCAGAGTTCTTTCGACAGGTAGACTCAATCTCCGGATCTATAGGTTCAAGAGCTGGACCTTTTGACCAGGTTCGCATATACTACCTGCAGGAGAACACACAGTGAACAACACAAAAAAGAAATTGGAAAATAAAATAATAATACGTAAAAGCAAAATCTAGAATAAATAGCGTAATATCGGAATTAATGTTAATTATAAATCTGTGCAATCCCCGGCAACGGCGCCAAAAACTTGATAGCACGTTTCGCAACGCGCTATTCTGCAAGTGTACAGACCACTACAGAGGGCAAGTAATAATTTATCGATCTCGAAGATTGCAGGATCGAAGTATAACTAAGCACTAACACATGGATACCATACTACTATCTAGACAAATCGGTAATTGATTTTGGTTATTAATTCCTAGGCAGTATTGAAAGGGCAATATTTAATAATAACAAGTAAAGAAAATTTATTAAGTTTAGAAGATCTATTGAGAAACTAGGATTCCAGGGCAATCCGCATTGAAGAATAATCAAACAATTATTTATGTAATTCAATTCCAATTTTTAATTTTCAAAAACGTGAGTTAATCTCAAATATTTTATCAGGTGATCCTCTCGGACTCTAAACCATAACTTGGAAATAAAAGATTTAGTGACTCCTCTCGGACGCGCAAAAAGACTTTTACTCTTGATAAAACCTTAGATTTTTAAAACCCTTCAACAGTTCAATTTCCTCTCGGACAATCGTTCTATTGAATCCAATTTATCTGCATCTAAATTGATAACCTAGACCTCTTGGTTCAAAAGCTATTAATTCAAATCACAATCGATGGCCAGTCTCACGCAATTAATGAAAAGCTCAGATAAAATTAGAACGTAGATGGAAAAGGAAAATCGAATCACATAAACAATTAAATGAAATTCATCAAGTCTCAAAGCCCTAGAATCCACGAGGGACTTAGCCATTCATGCTAAGTTCTAAGAAAATAGAGAAATAAAAATTCATAGAAACGAAGAACATGAAAATCAAAAACCCGTGATCTTCAATCTTCAATTTCTGGAGTGCTCTTCAAGTTTTCTCTATTCCCCTGCGTTCTCCCAGCATTTTCTTTCTTGAAAATAATGTGAAGGAACCTTTTTTGGTCCAGGGAAGTCCTATTTATACTTGGGGATCTTCAAATCTTGAAATATATGATTTTAGGCCTCAGATTTGTCAGATTTCATCAAAACGCGCCAACATCGGCGACCAGACTTACTCGATCGGCGATCGCCGAGTTCGTCACTTGGTCGCCGATTGTGTTTCGAAACCAGTTGAAATCTTTTCAAACTCGGCGATCACCAAGTGTGTCATTTGGGTCGCCGAGTTCGTGCCGTGGAATAAAAAGAGAAATTCCACTTCGGCGACCCATCTGCAAACTCGACGATCGCCGAGTGCGTCATTTGGGTCGCCAAATTCGTCACGAACACAAAATCGGCGAGTCCTTCGGTATTTTCTCACTCCTTCCTTTTCCCGATGCAAGTTAACATCGATTAGCCCCAAGGTACTTGATTAAATCTCGAAATCAACTCAACTGTGCATGAAGCATAAATAACCACAAACCAAACCAAAATGTAATATCTCCTTAAAGAGTAAAGATAATGCATGAAAACATCACGTAATAAATCAATCTGAGGTCAAAAGTGAGCAAATCTGTATCAGTAAAATGCACAAAGTGAGTGTTTATCAGGCTCGAGGAGGAAAACCACATCATTTCTCACGATTCAAGTCGCATGCATAAGGTACCTCAACCGTCGCCGATTTCCCGAAAGACTATCGGACTTCTCGGTACACGATCTCAACCATCAATTTCTTATATCCCACTAATACTCTTCTTACTATAAATAGGGTTCACACCATCACCTTTAAGTGTATAACTCTTGTTGAACCCTACCTTCCATTTAACCTATACTTTGAAAACTCTGTTTTCCACCCTTCTCAAATCTCTCGATGAAGAAGAAAACAAAAACACCCGATGGTCCCAAGACTATACCTTTTTGGGTGTGGTCAAAGAGGGGGAAGGAGTATGGAAGGTGCAGAAGAGAGTAGAAATAGTGAGCAGAGCAGTTCCAAGAAGCAGTAGAAGGTACAGAAGAAATCAGAAGGTTTCTTATGCAGATATCTACTTCTAGTGGTTGTCTCATTCCTTGAAGATCAAGACATGGACTTCTCTTGGCTCACATCTAAGAGAGTTCTTCGCTACATGAGGAACATGAATTGTGAAACCAGTCCATGCAGTCGAATGAGAAGAAAAGCCCGGAGGGGTAAAGTGAAAACAGAAAATGATTTATCCTTGCTCATCTCAGCTGCAAAATCTGAGAAGGACATCCCCGTTTTTCTTTCCACTTGCTGGATATGTTCTTTCCCAACGGCAACAGACCTCTGTAAGCAATTGTAGGGTTTGAGTCTACGATGGACAACATGAGTTGCCATTACTAAATTTTTGCCAAGGATCGTTCTTAGGATACCAGGAATAAATTTCATTTTAAATAAACTATGCGAACCTATGCATGCTCCTACAAGATTAATTGCAGAGGATGGAATTTAGGAATACCTGATTTTCACAGTTTGATCTAAAGATCTAGATCGGAGCCAATAACGATGAAGTAAATCTGGATCTGAATCTGAACAATGGCGTTTGAAGTTGTTCCTACAGATCTGATCTTCTGATATGTTCCCTTGCTCCTTGGAAATCTGGTGAGGATTATCTACCAAGTTGGATCCGAGATCTGGAGAAATAGATCAGTTTCTCCCTCTGGATCAGCCGCGCCGTTCTCTCTCAATTTGCTCAATATACTGAAAAATCATTTGATCTGATAGAGAGAAGGCATATATATAGTGTTAGGGTTTTGAGAAACCCTAACCCTAATGAGCTTGAGCAGTTTATGGGCCAGACCAGGGATCAGATGCAAATAATAAAGTGGGCCCTCTTTATTAATTAATTCTTCCTTGTTCAACCCATAACATAATTAATTAATAAAACATTGTTTTAACCTTCACCACGGTAACAATGCTGACTCACCCCTTTATTACCACGTTATTAGGAACGAGTCGCACCAAACTAACATGATCCACATATTTAAGGTTTTGGACATTCATTAATTAATTTGGCTTATGACAATCAACCACAATTAATTAATCTCTTATTTCCTGAGTAATACCACTCATTCCTTTTCACTTATGCCTGAATTAAATAATTCAACCTGCAGGGTTTAGCATAATGAACCTTGCGAGCTCCTCAGGGAATGTCACCATCCTGAACGGATATGCTTACCTAAACGTCCAGCCTAAGCAGGCCACACACAAATTGCCAACACCCAAAATACGGGTATAAGAGTACATGTAAGACTCGCCACCATGGTAAATCAAAGTGTGGTCAATCTGTATGTGCCCCTTATCCTTCAGTTAGGTTTAAGATTATAGGAAGTATGTTAGGGATCTGGCTCATTCATATGTCAATGAGAATGGCGCATCCCACTGTTGATCCCATCAATACATAACCATGTACTGACACATCAAGTAGCTAGGATAAGCCCACTTATGAACCGATGTGCCGCAGCTTAGACCGACAGCCTATCCAGGCACTGTCGCAGCTGTGATACTGTTTATATCTCGCTAGGTCAAACGATTCATATGATCCTCTGTGATCTCCCACACACCATATGGTCATCCCTATAGGCGAGATAATAGGATATTATGGTTCGTTGTATGTTTGTTTCATCAGACAGCGAGCATCGTTGTAGCGACACATATATGAAGACCAGTGTACAAAACACTTAATCATATATGTTTTCCGCATACAATTCCAACAATCTCCCACTTATACTTAAAGCATAATACCATTGCTTTACCAAAGTATTAAGTGTGTCTATACTGGTCATAGCCTATTTACACATCTACGATCAACTAGTGATCGATGTTGCCTTCAGATTCAGACTATGGACATAACCCTCATAAGTCTTCTGAGACTGGCACTGTGTAAACATATCCACTAGACCTTCATGTCAATCACTCCCACTGCATTCACGTCACCTCTTGTCACGATTTCTCGTATGTTGTGATACCATACATCCTATGTGTTTTACCACCTTGTGAGTCTCGGGTTCCCGTAAGTTTGTCATTGCACCAACGGGATCACAATTCCATGTGATTTTATTAGGCAAACTCAGAACACACACCTCTAGAGGATAACATCGTAGTTATACTGCTTCTTGCGAAGCTAATGAAGCTGTCAAAAACTCAGCCTTCATACCGGAATCCGCAACACACTTCTGTGTTAGATTCCTATAACTCCTCCTCCAAGGCCAACACATAGTTAGAGGTCGATTTCCTTTCCTTATGATCCTCCAGGATAACCGATGCCATTCAACTCACATGGCACATTTGTAAACCAATTTGCTTGTCCTGAGTTGAATTGATATCTGTTTAACATGCTTATAGCATTACAGATATCTAACTTCGTTCATTTACAATATAGAAAGACAACAATCTTTCTTGCTATGAATGACTCACCATAGAATCAATTTAAGCGAATTGAGATACCTTAACATTCTTTTCTTGTGATAACACAAGACCTTAATTAAAAGATGTTCCAAAATCTCATAAGTCCTACTTCTGAAACTGTTCGGATAACCATCTCTTTATGCGTGATAATATCTCCACTGTTATTCATCATGATAGGAAAATTCTATCGAATAACTGATGATCCATAACAATAGATGAAAAATATTGTTTCTCAAAACAAAACAACATCTCTTCAGAAACAGAGTTTTAACATAAACTTAAAGCTAATAACTCCAACAGCTTGAGAACAATCTCCAGCATCTTCCTTCGAGTTGGTAGTCCCGTCATCCTCAAGCATTATCATCAGCTTAATTCTCTGCATAGCGCAGCCAAAACATGATTAGTACTCACAGTAACCACTACTCACAAGGAGTAGAAAACTGATACTAAACATGTAAATGATGGCGTACCTCGTCCATAGATGTTAACACCTGGACAATTTGATTTCCAGTGTCCTAGCTTGCCACAGCGGTAACACTTGCCCTTTCCTTTAACTTTCCCAGCCTTTTTCTTTGGAGCATAAACTCTCTTGTTCCCACCAGCAATCTTCTTGTTCTTATTCCTAGCCATTCTCTTAGGTTTTGCTCGTTTAGGAGCAGCAGACCGGCTATCGGAAGAAACCAAAACTGCTTTTTCGGGTTCCATCAGGAACTGTGCTGCCATCAAGTCACTGAGTAACTCATTAAGAGTATACTCCTTCTTGTTCATCACAACATTCAACCTGAAGTTTTCAAAGGACTTGGGAGTGAGTTTAGTATGATATCGACTTGGGCTTCCACATCAATACCACCATCATGCAACGTTAGTTCCTCCATGAGGTGAGTCATGGCAACCACGTGCTCTCTCACTGAACTGCCTTCAGACATTTTCTTACTCACAATCTCCCTCATGAGATTGAATTTGATAGTTTTGTCCGTTTCCCCATAAGTCGCTATTAGATTATCCATAATCTCACAGGCCTTATCATAATGCTGATGTTGCAGCTGCAGTACCTTACTCATAGTGGTCATCATGTAGCATTTCACTACATTATTAGACTTGATCCATTTATCGTAAGACTTCTGCCGCTCGGCAGTAGCGTCAGCAGCTGGGACTGGCGGACAAGGATCAGTAAGGACAAACTTGTGTTCTTCCACAACAAGGATATAATCCAAATTACGTTTCCATTCAAGGAAATTCGGACCATTGAGAGGATTTTGAGCGAGGATATTAATGACATTGTTCATAGACATATCTGAAAACAAATAAGCGAAATTAAAATACGCACATACTACGAACAATTGAAACTAATATGCATAGAACCTTTAGAAAAAACAATGCAATTTGCTTCCTCCAATTGCCCAAGCTAATTTACCGCAAGCTACTTGAGTAGACGTTTACGGCAAACGTTCAACCAGACCAAAATAGGTCCTTTAATTTCTTAACATGCCCGGTATCTTTAGCAAAAGAAATTATGTTGGAGATCTTAAGACCATGTTCACCTATCTGGAGCAGGGACATCATTCATGAGTTATACTCCAGGCAACATCTAAGCCAAAAATAACCACAAGCCTAGCTCCGGATGTTTAGAGCAATTTAGCATACGTACTGGACCCATGTCGCATGCCCCTCACATCCTTTGTTATCTCATTTAGTTTAATCTTAGAGACCAGTGAAAGTTGTCTCAATGCAAGATACTTGAGTAAACGTTTGCTCAGAGGCTCCCACTTCTCATCTCAAACTAAATGTTTTATTTAGAAACCTCATCGCACTAGAACTGGTGAGGGACCTCTAACACAAGCTACTTGAGTAGACGTTTACGCTTCAAGATGCCTGATACGTGCGTAAAATGACCCGTATTTTGATATGTGAACATGCTTGTTTTTGGTTATTTTACACGGTATCATATGTTTTTGTCGTATTTTGTTTGTGTTTTCGTGTTTTGTGTGGTTGACTTGTGCAGCATAGGTTTTTGGCATAAACAAGCATATTTGCTGGAGTTTTGGAGGAAAATCGCAAGGTTTTGGAGTTTGGAGGCTTCGACCGGATGAGCGTGGGCAGGATCGGCCGAGCGGGAGTTCAGAGAGCTCGACCGGTCGAGCCTGTGCAGGATCGGTCGAGCGTGGCCGGGCTGGGACTTGGCTCGGTCGAGCCATATGTCAATCGGCTCGGCCGAGCCAAGTCGGTTTTTTTGGCAGTTTCTGGCAGTTTTTGGTGGCCCGGGCGAGCCAAACTTCGACCGGGCGATCCGAGGGCCTGATTGCTTGCATATAAAAGGGGAATGAGCGGTTATTTGAGGAGCTTTTTGTCATTTTTTACATACGATAGATAGATTTCTCCCTAGATTCCATTTTTCATTTCCAATTCATCCTAGTCCTAGAGCATCTAGGAGATTAATTCATCAACACTTGGAAGAGATTGAAGATTAAAGGCGGTGGATCAAGTCAACCAAATCCAAATTGGGGAAGAATCTTATTTCTACTTTCAAATTGTAATGAAGTTCATTGTAATCCAAATTGTATTTGCACAATTGAAAGGTATGAAGTTCTAAACCGTTTTGGATGTTGATTTGAGGAAGGATGCATGAGAATTTGGTATGAGAATTGTTTGTTTACTTTCCTTTGAGAGCTTGGATTTCACTAGAGCTTGTTCCTTACCTCTTAGGTGTAGGTAATAGCCAACTTAGGAGGTAGTTGACGTGAACACTGCAGCCAACACGCGGGCGGAATTGTCGTGAATAGTGTTAATTCATACGATTTTAGTTCCAATCCCTGTGCGGTGCTAGGTCGTAGGGCAATAATTGACGAACCATTTGGAGTGGTCTAGGGCTAAATAACGTGACTGTTTGCTAGTTCTAGATCATCAACCGGTAGCTCGCCGTGACAAGGGGTTATCGAGTGTAGGGTCGATTGCTCAATCTCCTAGGAATTAAATAATGTTTGCAACAATGATTAACCAAATTTGATTGTATCTCTACTCAATTCAACATCCTATCTTCATAGCTTGAGAATTGAGATTGTCTTGGTTTACCATATTGAGAAGGATTGTTCGATTAAAATTTGTTGTTTAAATTCGTGTTATTCATATATAGTTAGCATAGATTTGAATTGCATGATTAGATGTTTAGAAATTACTCAACGATGAAATCATGCTTAGCTATAAGACTTCACTTGAGTAGCTCGGTATTCTAGTAGGCGAATCGAGGAGAACTTGGATTGATATTTTATTCTTGAGTGTGGTTGAGAGTTTATTGTGATTGAAGTTTTACCGCATCAATGCCTCACTTCCAGTAAGAGGTCATATTTGTGGAAGTCTAATGATCTTGGTTAGAGAAGAACCAAAATCCAGCTTAGTATTTTAATTCTAAAGGTTTCATGCGCACACATTATTTTATGTTGTCATAAATTATGTCATATCTAAAATTCCATCATAAATTAATATGAATCCTGGAATTTATAGACACAATTGAAAACATAAAATAAATCACATAAAGCATGCTTGATAATTTAAAAATTGCAACATGCTTAAACAGTAAATAATTAAAGCAAATAATCATGCTTCCTATTATTTACTAGTGCGCACATAATAAATCACATCAGTATGAGAAATAATTAAATAAACAAATAAAATTTGTCGTGGCCCTTAGATGCGATCACAAGTGAAAAATAATTAAATCTAATCTATTACAAGATTTATTTTCAGTACAGATCTTCAAACTGGGCCTCCGTTGGACTTGAAATCTGATTTGAATTTGCATCAACAGCAAATGGGCTTCAATTAGGGTTTCAGGCCCAAAGGGGGAGAGCCAAAACCTAATTTCAGGAATCCAGGCCGCCTTCAGGCTGAGAAGCCCGATTAACAGCCCAGGCAGCAAAAACCCTAGGGTTTTGCAAACCCTAGCCGCCACCCTTGCAGCAGCCAGCCGCCGCCGCCTTTCCAGCAGCCACCCGCCGCCGGCCATCGCAGCAGCCATCGCCCGCGATGCCACCTCCTTCAACCGCCAACACCGGTAGCGGCAGTCATTGCCAGCGAGTCGCAGAAGAAGCGAAGCAGTAGCAAAACGCAGCAAGGTTGCGCTGCTAAGTCACCACCGCGCATGACTGCATGCGGCCCCTGCTGCGTTGCCCGTCACCATGCCGACCATCCCGCCTGTGGCGTCCAAGCCATCGCAGCTACGCCCACCACCGCGCGCAGAGGGCTCACGCTCTGGAAGAAAAGAGGTGCGGTCTGAATCACGTGCAGAGGCCGCGAACAGGAAGAGCTGCGGCGAAACCCTAGCCGCCGCCAGCCGCATCCACCGCCTCCTACGCTTCCACTCGCACCCTGCTGCTCACCGGCGACTGCAGTAGCGTGAGGAGGGTGCAGCCCAGCCACGTAGCAGAACTGAGTTCTGCCTTGCCGCCGCCACTACTGCCGCCGGCGGTGCAGCCACCGGCGTCACCTGCTGCTTGGCTGAATTTGAACTGTGTTCTTTGTCTCTTCGTTCCTCTGGATCTTAGATTTTTCAGATTTGAAAAATAAAGAAAATACGAAAAATAGATCTAGATCTATTACATGGTATATGGGGTGGAATGATTGTGAGATGGAGATAAGAAAATATAAATTAGTGGTGAAAAGATATGTGAAAAAGAAGCTCAAAGAAATAATTAGAATTCTCATAATCTCTCTGAAAAGAAAAGAATACAAAATTATGTAAAGAGCATAGGAGATTCAAAAATGAGCTAGAAGAAATTTGATGAGTTTGTTGATATATTTGAGGAGAAGGGTGGATGGAGTTAGATAGTGATTTGAGTTGTTGAGAGTAGCTAACTCAATTTATTTTTAGTCACTTGGCCATATATTTTCCTACCCCTCACAAAAGCCTACATTACAACCTTATGAAAGTCCTTTTTGATTCTAGACTTGTGTGCACATTCTAGCAGTGGAGATATTAGAAAATTTGAAAGCCTATGGTAGAAATTTCTTCATACATGTTGTTGAGTGCTTTCATCTATACCTTAAACACTTGAGAGTTGAGCGATACACTTCCTGTGAGTTCTTCCACGGTTGATGGATTTTCTGTCTCTTTCAAATTGCTTGTGAGTAGTGGATGTTTGAGCCTTGACTGTGATAAGTCTTGTGAGGCATTGCACTTTAATCGCATGATCTTTTGATTTCTTTCTTGCCTATTGATTGAGGACAATCAAACGTTCAAGTTTGGGGGGTTTGATAAGCTCATTATTTTACTCGCTTATCTATATTATTTTCTACTATTTTATGTAAGTTTATTGAGTTTATATATATATTCAATGCATGAGTCTATATTAGGTGGTATTATGCGCGTATTGGTGTTTTTGCAGGTTTTAGGCCTAAATTCACTTGAAAACTGTTCTGAAAGCAGTGACGTGTAAGAGTAGCAGTGAAGAATTCTTCCACAAGGGGAATTCGGGTTATTGGTGCATGGCAATGGATGAAGCTTTGAGTTAGCTCTCCAACGCAACTGGAATCGGATCAATCGGAGTTCGGGAGAGGAAGTTATGGCCAAAACCGTGAGACCGCACAGAAGGGGCGAGAGACCACGTCGATCGACGTCAATCCACATCGATCGATGCCAAAGGAAGAGCCACGTCGATCAACGCCATTCCCAATCGATCGACGCTAGTCTGCTGATGCGGGAAATTTGATGAAAATCGGATTTATTCATATCTTTAGCCCTAGGTTTGATAGGATCCACCCCTATAAATACCTTTGTAAATTCGACTTTTTAGAGAGTTAAGCATGCATCATCATATTTTTCAGTTTTTAGAGTTTGGTGACTTGGGAAACACGAAATCCTTTATTTTTTTTGTAAGTTCTTTACTTTTATGCAATTTAATATGTTTTCTTTTGAATTTCTATCTGCGATGAGTGGCTAGAAACCCTAGCGGGTTCTAGGGGTTGATATTATTATGGATGCATGTTAGGATTAATTAATTAGGTTCATATTCCTGCGTTTATTTCATAATTCTAGATTAATTCAAGGACCGAGAGGTGACGATTAATTTAGATGTCTAGCTATTGATAGAAGGACCGAGAGGTGAATATTGATAGTGGGATTAGGAATGCATGATACACTCTACACTATCCAAAAAGATGTACTAGACTGTAGGAATCGAACTGATTTGCTTATCAGATTGACTAATTTGGTGTTCTTGAGACCTAGCGGAGATAGTCACTAATTAGTAATCTAGGTTATATTTGACCAACCAAGGAAATATAGCATTATTGCAGTATTCCACCTGTTAAATTAATTGGTTCTACATGTTATCCATAATAAGAATTATTCCCTTGAATCTGTGTTCCTTTAAAATTTGATTTCAAAACCTCTTTAATTTTCAAGTATTGTCATCTTTATTTTCCAATTTAAACCCTGATTTTGAATTCCTCAAACAATGAATCTTAGAATCATAATTAGTACATAGGATAATTTCCCCACACAATTCCCCTGGATTCGATAACCTTAGGGTTTACAAATTTATTTTCCACTGTTCCTATAATTAATCTGTAGAAATAACAGTGATCAGTGAGATAAGAGGATACCATTGTTACTCACGTGTAAGTTTGTTTAACAAATAGGAAATATAGTTGAATGTATACTCATCGTAATAAATGTTTTCTGTATACAAAACCCAACAATAATGATGTGTCAGCCAGCTTCCTCCGAAGACATTTTTCTTGTAAAGGAAATTAGCCAGCAATCTCCAAACAAGCAACTTTGCTTGTGAAAATTTCGCCAAAATATCTCCTAAAGCTTGTATTCAGCTCCTATTACTACTCGATAATTTATATACTGGACATTACATATTTGAGCTAATCTTGCTACAGACACTCTATCTAGTAGTATGTTTGACTCATCAAAATAATATATAAGGAAGAAATTACTCATAAAAATTCCTAACACCTTCTCATTGGGGTTGATTCAATCTTTCATGGCTAAAGGGTCTTATGCGATGGACTATGTCCATTCCCTTGATAGGCTTTCTCGACTAGGCCAGAGCCAGTAACACCTTAGTTTTAGGATCAAACTTTGACTCATAACAATTATTATATGAAATAAGAAATAAGACCCAATTATTTGATTAAGTTTATTCTTGCACGTTTCTAAAAATATATTTAAAAAATTTATATATTTAAAAAAATCTCCAACATTTCCTTTATTTAAAAAACTTTAATTAATCTCTCGTTTTCATTATATTATTTTAAGTATTCTGATTTTCTAAAATTATTCAATGATTCATTTATAAATTACTAGAAAATATAATATTATATATAAAAATTAGACCATATAATTGGAACATTCCAAAATAATAACATGGTTCATATAATTAAAACGGAGTAAATATAAAATAAAAAAAGCATACAACTCTATAGTAAAATAACAATCAAACAAAACTAAACTCATTGAGTAATATAAAACAGTGCATTGGAATTAAAAATCATAAAGAAAATAAAGCAAAACCATATATACAAATATAAAACAAAATATGAAAGGCTCAATAAATAATTCATGAAATAATATAGGTTTAAATTGTAATTTGTAAAAGAAATAAGTTGATGAACAGTAACAGTGAAAATATGCTTTGTGATTAGGGGTAGCAAATCGTGCAAATCGAATTTTTATCATTTCGATTCATTTAGAGAAATTTTAACTTGTGTATGTATCAATCCGTTAATTCAAACTCATATGCGAACGAATCCGATAATGGACTAATAAGGACCTGAGCCGAATAGTCCAATAAAGATGCAATGTGATATGAATCCAATAAAAATACAATAAGAACTTGAAAAATATGATGAGATTTGTAAAAATATGAATAAGAATTAAGAGATTTGATTCTTTGAAAAGGAAGCCTAAACTAATAAATTAAAATTAAATTATTAATTATAGTATTTAAAAAATTAAATAATAATAACATATTTTCTTATTATTTATTAATGAATACCCAAATCCAATCCAATTAAGTGATTATCTGATCCACAATTTTCGTATTTTTACTGTGTCGATTCTATAAGAATTTATATCTAATAAGCCTCAATCCATATCATTACTATTGTGTGAATTTGTGACATATCATTGTGTTGTCAAGAATTGTCACCCTTAAGAGAAACCTTTCAAATAATCATTTTTGTGATTAGGTTTGGTGTGCATGAACTAAAGAGGATTTTATGTTTGAACTTGTATTTGTGAAAGTTTGGAAAAGCTATAAATATACAAAAGCATATGATAATAAAAATGGTCTCTCAAATAGTCTCTTAGAGGATATACTATTAGTGAAGATGTTGACCATTCCATCTCTTGGAAAGTCCAAAAAATACTATACATTGCACCCACTCCCCAACTTCTTATATCAACGAATTCATTATTTTCGAGTTCAGAATCACTTATCCTACTTTCATACATAATCTCTACTCCCAAATTCCCAGAATATTCTAATCATGGCGGCCTATGCAGCCCTGGTTTCACTTCTAAACATCATACATGATATCCAATACCATTATTCCCCTCCCATTTCTCTCCACATCCAACATCTTCAATCTCTCACTCAAATCCTTACCTCCTTGCTCGGATTTTTGGAAACCTATAAATCCCCTGTTGCCGACGGCGACGAATCTGATCCCTTGGAGATGCGTGCTGCTGATGCTGCTTATGCAGTTGAAGATGTCATCGAATCTCATATAGTGGATAAGATTCATCGCACCACATCCACTCCTACTCATCGTCCACAAACCAACCACATCTTCAGTTGCTTCCGACCTCCCAGAAAGCTAGAAAATGAACAAATCAAAGATATCAAGATCTACATCGATTGATAGAAGAAATGGATCTGATCAAGCAAATAGCGATGAAAAGCGACACAGAGGATGCTGTGGCGGTCCATGATGGGGACGTCTCTGCATCTGCTGCTCTTTTAACACCTTCTTCTTCTACCACTACTTCCAATGCTATGGTGTGCTCTGACGCTGTCATACTCGAGACCATGGAGAAGCTCACCAGAGGCCAACTCGATCGCCAAGTCATCCCAATCGTTGGAATGGGGGGCATAGGTAAGACAACTCTTGCTTCAAATATTTATACACGCCCACTTATTAAGGAATATTTTGATGTGTGTGCTTGGGCAACAATTTCTCAAAGATATAACATGAGAGAGATTCTTTGTGAAGTTCTTTCTCAAGCAACCAACAGTAATAAGAATGTAGTAAGTAATTTGAGCGAAGATGAATTAGGATCAGCGCTCTACAAATATTTGTATGGTAGAAGATTTCTAATTGTAATGGATGATATGTGGAGTATTGATGCATGGGAGAAGACACAGCGTTACTTTCCTAACAATGGAAATGGCAGTCGGATATTGACGTGGGTTCTCAATTGAACACCGCTTATAGACTTCAAATGGAGTTTCTAGATGAGGTTAGCAGCTGGGATCTGCTCTCCAAAACTGTGTTCGGAGAAAGAAGTAATTGCCCTCAAGAATTGGAGAAAATTGGAAAGAAGATTTTAGACAGCTGCGGAGGACTTCCTCTCTCAATTGTTGTGGTGGGGGGCATTTTAAAAAGAATGGAAAAATCCAAAAGATGTTGGGAATCAATAAGGAACAACTTAACATCAGTGGTGAATTTGGAGAATGATAAACACTGCTTGAGATTGCTAAAATTGAGCTATAATCATTTGCCAGCATATCTAAAGCCATGCTTTTTATACATGGGGGTGTTTAAAGAAGATGCTGAAATTAGAGTATCCACACTCATCAATCTATGGGTGTCTGAGGGATTTATCAAACCAATGAATGACATAAGCTCGGAAACAATTGCAATGGGGTACTTGAAGGACTTGGTTGATAGAAATCTCATTCTCATTCATAGGTTGGGTAGCACTGGTAACATAAAGTCATGCAAAATCCATCATCTGTTAAGGGACTTATGCTTGAAAGAAGGCCAAAGAGATGGGTTTCATCATGTCTTAGGAAGATACAGCAGTACTCAAGGCATAAATAGGAAATGTCGGCGTGTTGTATCAACCGCAAACACTTCAAAAGAGAAAGTTGCAGTGGACTTGAAATCTATGCGGCATGCTCGTTCTGTTCTTTGTGAATTTGGAGAAGTCCTACCGTGCAAGAAATTTGAGTTGCTGAGGATATTTCAAGCATATAAATTTGGTTTTTACATAGAGCAGAGATACGAGAATTATGTTGCATTTCCATATGCTAACTTGCGGCACCTTGCTGTTGTAGTTGGTAACACATCATCCTTTTTTTCTTCTCTAAGTCTCTTTTGGAATTTCCAAACATTAATTATTTGGTGTCCGAATGAGTGTATTGCTCCTGCTGAGATATGGAAAATGCCTCAATTTAGGCATATTGAGTTCACCAAAAGTAAGTTATGCCTCCCAGATCCTCCCGAGGGCATGGATGATGATGTTGTCATCATGAAGAATTTAAGGGTGCTGAAGGGTGTAGAGAATTTCAAGTGTAGTGAAGAGGTGGTTAAGAGAATCCCGAATATCAAGAAACTGAAAGTAAGATATTACGGGCAGCTTAAAGGAAGCTAGCAGGGTGATTCGTATTGTGTTTCCAATATTAAATTTCTATGTAAACTGGAATCCTTGTCTGTGTTGTGTAGTCTTGACAATACACATACTCCTCATATGCATAAGCTCAGCTTCCCACAATCCCTTAAGAAGTTGAATCTTAATATGAATGATGAGTTTGATTGGGAGGTGGCGATAGGCTCATTACCCTGTCTCGAGAAGCTTAAATTGTGGGGTGGATGGTTCAGGAGAGGCATGTGGAAAATAGTAGATGGCCAGTTCCCGGAACTCAAACACTTGGGGATAGTTTGGTGTGATGGTCTGAAACAGTGGACGATTGAAGGGCGCTCGGCGTTGCCCCGTCTGGTGCAGCTTCGTCTTATAGGATTGAAAGAGTTGGAGGAGGTTCATAGCAACACTTCAAAAAATATACTTGTATGGCTGCAGCGAATCCGTGGTGAAGTCTGTGGAAGCTATGGTGGAGGAACAAGTGGAATTACAAGGGGTGTTGATGTTTATTTTGATCATAAAAGGCACTTGCAAATCCAAAGAAAAGAGGCTCATGGAAAATCTGATTTCAGACTACGAAATAACGCAATTTAAGGGACGAACTTTTTTGGATTGATTTTTGTTTACGGTGTTTCATTTCGCTTGTGTTTTTGACATTTTTGTTATTATTTTCTGTTTGTTTAATTTTTCTGTATTCATTGCGTCTTGTTTGAGGCAATAGACTATAATTTGTAGTGCTCTGCTCTAGTTTTGTATGTTCATTTATGTGATGTTTCTACGTTATTTGTATTCTATTCATTGAGATTCTTCTTCATATACAAATACAAAAAGCTAGCGCTAAGCACGGTCATGACAAAGGTATGGCATTATGCCATTATGTTCGTACTTAATTCTAGAGGTTTCATGTTTTTCACTTAGTTCATTCTCATATATTTATAGCATTCACGTATAAACTACTTTAATGTTCGTACTTAATTCTAGAGGTTTCATGTTTTTCACTTAGTTCATTTTCACTTAATGACAAAGTATGTAATTTAATATCTGAGGTCTTTTATTTTGACAACTTCCATACTACTAATCTAGTTTTGTGCAAATTAGATGGTTTAAAAATATAAACAATTGGAAAACAATCAGAATTAGGGACTTGTTAATGCATAGAAAAAAATCAGAAGGTTGTACTTATCGTAAGTGAATTAGGTTAATTCTGTCTCATGCTTTTTAGTGTGTTTGTTCATTAATTTTATCATCTATTGGTTGAACCTTTTGTTTAATTTATATACTATTAATAGTTTGGAGATTTTGGCAGAGCATAAAGGTATGACTGTGAAATAATAGAATTCCTATTATGTTTTCTGAATATATTAAATGCAATTCTTTTATGCATATTGGTATAACTAGTGAATATTTTGGGAGGTGATTTATTTTTTGGTGCATTGAGATTTTATCCATTTGAGATGAAACCAAATGAGAGTGCAAACAAATAAAATGAAGTTTAAGAGATAGAGGCTAAATTTACAGTGGACCTCGATGAGGAGATTTGTATGAAGGAGCAATTTGTTGTCATGTGTAAGCAATTTATGAGTAGTTTCAGACCTGTCATGCACTCGTACATTTTTTATATGTATTTCTAAACATTTAAATATTAAGTTTTAAAATTATTTTTCATATTGAGAATATTTAATTATGTATGATTTTTCTGTGAAATATAATTTATTATTGCACTATAATTTTTGGTATTTTTATTTTAATAGCAGGTGTTATAAGAAAAAAAAATATAAATTAAAAAAATGCATATAAAATATGTTAAGGATGGAGTAAATCTAGCTCACACACTGAAGCAAGAAAGGAGGGGAAGCGAGCTCGGCTCACAGCTGCCCTCTAGTCACCACTGGATCAACACCACCTACGAACCATGTGGCTGCACCTCCACTGTCGCACCACCCATACTACAACTGCAGCACCACAACACACTGCCGCCGCCACCACGACCCTGGTTGTGTCGCCATAGCCCGCTGGCCACGTCACGCCTAAGGAGAAGAAGTTGGAGAAGGAAGCACAAAGAGGGGGCTGCTTTGGGTGAGAACCGCCGCTTCATCGTTGCCTCCTGGCTGCGCTGGAAGCATTGTGCCCGAGGAGGGGTACCCGTGACGGGAGAGAGATGCGCTGCACTTATCTCTACTCATCAATATAATTTTGATTAAGTCAATTTAATTGGAAGAGATTGGATCATATGATAATAAATATGTATATTAAAAATAAGAATGAATCTTATTCATCCAATCTAATAAAATAAATTATTGAGATTACTTGATATTTTTATTTTAATGTATTTTTTATTTTCCATGTAGGGTATTTTAGTCCAAATCTTATATTTTGTTAAGTTTTTATCTATTTTTACGTTAATGAATCTTTCCTTTCTTTACGTGTCAATAAACGAACTATTCTCTTTCTTCTTGCAAAGCTTTTTCTTCTTCCTAACGTTGGTTTTCTCCATCGACGATTGAGTCTTCTTCCTAACGCACGTCTGTGTCTTCCCAATGTTCGATTTTTCCATCGACGACTTCTTGCCGATTGAGTAACCACTATTAGCATCTTATTTTTCAGTAATTCATTATTTTTCTCAGTAAATTATTTCGTTTTCTTTTCTTTCTACATGCAAAATTTTTTTTCTTTTTCCGAACGCTGGCGTTCTCCATCGTTTACGCATTCTTGGCGCTGGCGTTCACCACTCTTAGTAAATTGTCTCGTTTTTTTATGTTCAACATCACAGTGTTTCGAATGTTACTCCTTTTGTTATTATTGACTGTGAAAAAAAATCACAAAATCTGCAGATTAGGCTTTAGTCTTGCGTCGATTCTTCTTCAGCGATTCTTCTCCGTTTTTTCCTGGAGTTGTTATTTTAGATTTTCTCCTGCTTTTGGCCGAGATTCATGGATGAAGAAGAACAAGGTTTGATACAATAACCTATTTTTGCCAATTTTTTTTGTTCTATTTCTTTATTGGTTTGTGCTAAATTAGAATATGTATTGCTTTTTAAGTGTTACTTTATTGCTTGCTAGTTAATAATTTGTTGCTTGATATGTTAAAATTTGTTCCCATATATATATATATATATATATATATATGCAATATGTCATATTTGTCCTTTATGTGGGGTATTTATTGCTTGATATGTGCATTTTATTGATATTTAATGCTCATGTTTAAAAGTTTTGCTTACTAGTTGTTTATATATTGCTTAATATATCATAGATTATTGCTTTACATATGAAATTGTATTTTACAATACTTCAACTTTATATTATTTGGACTTGTTTATTTGAATGATTTTTTATGATCTATTATTTTTTATGTATATTTTATTGTTTGATATCGATTTTTTTAAAGTTAATATGTTTGATAGATTTTTGTATCATTATCTAATATATGGATAGATATATTCATTAAAATTACTTTAGATATATTCAGAATCCAAGTTATTTTGTAATCAACTAATAGATTTGTCTTTTCTAAGATATTTGATTAATGAAAAGATTTCAAAAATTGATTTTTACCTAGTTGATATTGATTTTTTTAAATTACGAAATTAAAAACTTAATTTAATTTTTGTAATTATAATGATTTAGTTTTACCATTTTGTTAATATTAAAAATTTCTTAAATTTTAAGATATAGAGATTGGATCTGGAGCTAAGCCCCACCAAGAAGCTTAATATTTGTTTTGAGTACTTGTTTCTTATTTTCGTTCTGCTCCTCCATCTTATGAGTTACATTTAGTTTCTGTTAGTTCATTTTTTATTATATCTTGTTATGTGTGCTTATTTTGCTTAATAATATTATTTTTATTGCTTAGCAAATTGGAATGTAGCTTTTGTAATATGTTTACTTTTGAAATTCACTTTAATTTTTTTTCTGCAGTGCCTAATATATCTTCACATTTTGGGATGGAGGTGCACGGAGTATATTAAAAACCTATATGTGATGACGAGATCAAACCGTTTATAGGTCAAAGATTTCGATCAGAAGAAGATGCTATTGTGTTTTATAAGAAATATGCAGAGGTGTGTGGTTTTGATGTTCGCTTAACATCTGCGACTAAATCTCACGATAAACAAGTTAATATCTGGAGATACATGGTGTGTAGTAGGGAGGGAAAGAAGTTTGTGACAACTGATATGAGTGATTCTACTTCTAACGAAAATATCAAAAGACGTAGGTTGTCAAACAGGTGCTTATGTATGGCACGAATGGTGATAAAATATATCGGGGATGAAGGTTATGAAGTCAAGACATGGGTTAATCAACACACGCAACCTTTGTTTGGAGAATCTTGCAAGCAATTTCTTAAAGTCAATAGAAAGGTTGATTCTATTCATCAGAAGTTTTTTTTGAATTGCCATCGTGCTAGTATTGGACCAATGAAATCATTTAAGTTATTGAAAGAAGTCGTCGGTGGTTATGAACACGTGCGATGCTCAAGTGTAGATTTTAAAAATTTTGGTCGGGATATGAGAGCACATATATCTGGAGCTGATGCTCAAATGATTTTAGATGCAATGCATGAAAAGCGTGATAGATGTTCTGGATTTAACTTCGACTATCAAGTGGATGATGAAGATCACTTAAAGAATATATTTTGGGCTGATTCTATTGCACGGAGAAATTTCCATGTTTTCGGAGATATAGTGTCCTTTGATGCAACATACAATACAAACAGGTGCATTTAATATTTTTTTAATTAATGTTCTACATCGATTAATATTGCTTGTTGAAGTAATATTTATTGCTTCATATATTTTGTTTTATTGCTTTATTTAATTGATTTTTGTTTTTTGTTTTAAGGTATGACATGCGATTCTTACCTTTTACGGGAAAGGATAATCATGGAAAAATCATATCATTTGGTGCAAGTTTGTTGGCAAGAGAAGATGTTGAGTCGTATGCAATGGGTTTTGGAGAAATTCATACAATTTATGGGTGCACATCCATATATTATTCTAACTGATCAAGATCCAGCTCTAAAGATTGCAGTTTAACGTGTTCTGGTAAATACATGACATCGACTATGCATGTGGCACATAACAGAGAAGGCTCCCAAGAAGATTTGCAAGCTTTTAAATGAGAAAGAAGAGCTTTTGAAAATATTTAACTCAATCGTGTTGAATGATCATATGTTACTGGAACAATTTGACGAAGAGTGGACGAAAATGCTATCTGATTTTCAGTAGACCGGTGATAATTGGTTTCAAGGATTGTACAATCTGAAGAATTATTGGGTTTCTGGATATTTTCTTGATTGCCCAATGGGCGGGCTGGTGAAGACTACATCCATCTCTGAAAGCGTAAATAGCTTTTTTGGAAGGTTCACAAGACATTACTCAAATCTTGTTGAGTTTTTTATGCACTTTGATAATGCTATTGAATCTCAAAGACACACAAATATGAGAATGAATAGTTTGGACTTGTCTTCTAGTTATGAATTGAAGACACATCTCCAAATAGAGAAACATGCTTCCATCTTGTATACTAATTCGATACTCAAAGATGTTCAGGATGAAATCTATGATGCTTGTTATAGATGTCGGATTGAGAATGTTTCTCGTGAAGGAGATGTTAAAAAGTATGAGGTTGCTCATAGAAATGGCGATTCTTTTTTGATTGTTTACAATTAATTGAGTAAATTCTACTCATGTGGTTGTAAGAAGTTTGAAAGGGTTGGTTTGCTATGTTGTCACATTTTTTTACTATTGAAGGATTTAGAAGCGTAGGAGATCCCACGGATATATGTAAAATGGAGATGGACTAAGCAAGCATATTTTCATCCAGTTCATTCAAATAGTGACTCCAACTTCCAAGATGATACATTTTTTATTGATGAAAGGAAAGTGAAGATTAAATCCTTGCACGCAAAATTTTATGAAATTCTTGCATTAGTTGAGGGTGTAAGTCTTGAAAATATAGACATTGCAGTGAATGGTTTTACAGATGTCGCAGATAGGTTGCGAACTTATGAAGGTAATGGAAATTCTATTCTTTTGAAGAAATGTGTGTTTGAGCAATTCTATGAAAAGACTATCCCGAATGATGTATCTGTTTTGCCGCCAAAGCACATAAAGGCAAAAGGAAGTGGTAGTAGGATCAAGTCAAAGAAGGAAAAAGTACTTCTAGAGACAAAAATACAGGGTTGCAGGTGTAGGAGATGCAAGCAGGTGGCGACACATGATACAAGGAATTGCAATGTAATATTAGATGAACAAGCAAACATTGGATTTTCTTTTTCCCGGTTCATTATCATTTCATTTGTAAACATTTTAAGTAATGATTTTCGATTTATTTTATTTGATATCATTTGTTTTATAGCTTGTTCCTTAATAGTATATTGCTTGATATTTATTAGTTAATTGCTTGTTATAATTTGTATATTCATTTTACACATTATAACATTTATAACCTCCAAACTGTTATGAACGAACAATATTATTAGTTTAGTCGTGGTAAATATTAATATAGATGATTAAAATTTTAAATTAATTATTGCTTGTTTTGCACTTTTACTTCGCTTTCTATTAAATAATTTAATTCTTGACACAATCATTTAAATTAATAAAACACGTTTTTTTTATTTAAACTGTACTCTTTTTGTTGCTTATTATTTATAATTGTATAGCTTTATATTACGTATTTCACTGCTTTATTTTTTTTGGATTCATTCATATCTCATTATAACATGTTAACAATAAACAACATAAATGAAACCAGGTTCATAAAAAATATTTAAAAATACCAACGATAAATATCTAAGACCTCATTTCGCGATAAGAACTGGAAATGTTGAGCAACAACATCTTTGATTTTTTGAGCTTCCATATTGATATTACAACGTAGAATTTTGCTTGCTATTTTAATCCGAAGGTCGGCTAGAGCCGTCTTGCATCTCTTTCTTAATCCACTGTTCCATTTATCTTGGCTTTCTCCCATATATGTTTTGCTCGTAAAAATTTCGATTTATTTTACTTGTAATCATTTGTTTTGTAGCTTGGTCTTAAATAGTTAATTGATTGTTATGTATTAGTTAATTGCTTGTTATAATCAGTATATTCATTTATATATCACAACATGCCACAGAAAGAAACACATGAACGTAGAGACAATCGTTCATTATACCTAAACAGATCACAAATATAAGCTGATATGAGGTTTTCGGCACAAATTTCCTGATGGCTCAATGTCGAGGTATATTATTAGTTTAATCGTGGTAAATATTAATATACATAATTAATTTTTTTAATTAAGTGTTCCTTATTTTGCACTTTTATTTTGCTTTTTATTAAATAATTTAATGCTTGATATAATCATTTAATTATATTTAATATGTTTGTTTATTTAAAATATATTCTCTTTATTTTTTATTATTTACAATTGTATAGCTATATATTACGTATTTCGTTGCTTAAATAATTTGGCTTCATTCATATCTCATTTTAATAAGTAAACACTTAACAACATAAATCAAAACAAGTTTATAAAAAATATTTATTAATACCAACGATAAATAACATTCAAAAAAGTTCCAAAAAATAATAACATTAAAATCCATGTCAAAGAAAATAAAAACGAACACTCAAAACTAATAATCAAATGTCATTATAGCATCATCAATATCTAAGTCCCCATTTCGCGATAAGAACTGGAAATGCTGAGCAGCAGCATCTGTGATTTTTTTAGCCTCCACATTGATATTACAACGTAGAATTTTGCTTGCTATTTTAATCCGAAGGTAGGATAGAGCCTTCTTGCATCTCTTTCTTAGTCCACTGTTCCATTTGTCTTGACTTTCTCCCATATATGTTTCCATGTAACGCATGAGATAAACTCCACAATCAGTTACATTTTGACTGTCCCTCCAAGACATTTTCAGTAGTTTAACCTTAAATTTATTAAGAATATGTTCTCTTGTTTCCAAACCTTGATGGACAAGATATCGACCAAAAAACCTTTGCTGTAAAAAAAAAACTATTTACAATATAGTTCACAAACTTCTTCATTAATTAAAATTTATTGTTAAAACAGAGCACAAAGTTGGATGTCAAGCTATAAAATAAAACCATTAATACAAAAAATAATTATGTATCAAGCTATAAAATATCAAAACAATATATAATTTTATAAATTTTTTATATATTAAAATTGAACACAGTAAGCAATATTATTTACCTTATCAAGAAATAAAATACAAAGTAAAAAGAATATTTTATTACCAAAATATTAGGCACACGTCCATATTTAATCTGCTATTCAAGCAATATAAAATTGCATACTAAGCTACAAACTCTCTAGTATTAAATAACAAATATGCATCACCAAGATTATGTTTAAAAAAATTTACGTGGCCAAGCAATCAAAAGAAACATACCAAGCAACTAATTCAATAAACCAAGTGAGAAATTAAAAAGAAATTATTGAAATAATCTAAGTTGTTTTCACCTTAATTTATCAAGATATAATTAATTCAAATACCAAGCAATAAATTCTAAGCAAATAAATCTCACAAAAAAAAAGTAACAAAATACTAACTGATCAAGCCATATTATTGAACGTATTAAGCAAAAAACACTAAAGCATCAAGCAAAAAACATAAGATTCCGAAACATGATGCATACCAAAACAAACATACCAAGCTATTAATTCAGATAAATTAAGTGTCAATTTGAAAAGGAACATACCTTCGTTTTTCTCTCGTTCTTCCAATCTCCTCTTCGAACCCATAATTTCTAAACCTATTATGATAGTCACAAAGCAATAACAAAATTTAAACTACCGAACTTTTATATATATATATAGAGAGAGAGAGAGAGAGATTTTAGATAAAATAAGGTAAAACGAAAAAAACAATGAAAACCGACGACTGCGAAATTCACTATTGCACCGCCACCTTCGATCACGCAACTGATCGCTCAAGTCGAAAACAAGCCCAAAATCCACGAGTGTTCAATCTGTGGAGCGGAATTCTCGTCGACGGCGGACGTATATATACCTTCAATCACGCAACTGATCGCCCAAGTAAAAAACAAGTCAGAATCCACGAGTGTTCAATCTGCGGAGCGAAATTCTCGTCGAAGGCAGATGTATTATCGGCGGCGTGCATGGACGGTATGGCAAAGAATCACGGTGGTTGTCGAAGTAGAGGAATACGTAAGGTTCGTTAGTTGAGTTTATACTGCACAATTGATTAATACTTATTAATGGCGGTTTCCATATATTTGAAATATAATTTTTTTTGTAGATATATATAAATCTTGAAAGATATTGTATATATGGTAATTTACATTAATATTCTTTTCCTACATTTTAAAAACAAAATAATTCATTATATACATAAAAAACAATATATTTCCAGCCCTTGATCTAATACAAATGGATGGTTGGACATTATTCTTATTTTTTAATCTAGGGAATTTTATTATGAGATCCAAACCCTTAATTGGAAAATGTATTCCCTTCCTTCAGTGTTTTAATTATATGGTCTTCATCTAACATATTTGTCAAAAAGTATTTAATATTTAAACAAACTTTCAATATTACTTTTATTTAAAGGAAATTAAACTTTTATTTTCATATTATTACATTTAATATTTTTTATTTTCCAAAAGTTATTACTAAAAAAAATAATATTAAATATAAAAATTAAACCATATATTGAAACACCCTAAAATAATAAAAATATATAAATTTTGCTTCAAAAATTTAATCAATAAAGTATATATGTCAAAATTAAATTCTATGAGTGTTGCCCAACAACAATAATTGATATATCAATAATAGGGAAAACTGGGTATTTTATCTCAAATTTTTAACATTCATGTAATTCTATCCCAAGTAATTTTCGTCAGTTAATTTTATCCTATATTTTATTTCTGTCAGTTAATTTCATCCCAAAGAATTAACGGTGTTAAAATCTTGATGACTTAACCATTATTTTTCCACGTAATTATCTACGTGTCATCCACGTAGATAATTATTATTTTTATTTTCGAACAATTAAAATTAAAAAATCACAAAACACACAAAACCCCCAAATCCTCTTATTCCCGTCGCATGAACTACATAAAAAATCCAAGAACTCTTAACCCTACATCTTTCAAAACTAATATGCAATTCCTAAATTCCATCTATCCATGAAGAATTTTTTGTTCGGAATAGTGGATCGTTAATTTTCGTCTCCCCCATTTGAGTTCCAAATCAGCAATTTCTTCTTGGGATCCAAATCAACAATTTCAAAATTCTATTGGAATTCCAGGTAAACCCCCAAATGATTTTCGAGTATAAAATGATTATTTTATTTTGATAACATATGTAATCAGCTTCTTAGTTTTTATAGCAAATGGGTTTTTAATGTGTCATAGTTTCTCATTTAACGGACAGGAGTGAACTTCAAAATGATGAGGATGTCATACTTTTCAAAGAGGTAGATATACATGTGATACATGGTGGTAGTTTTTCTTATGAAAATTGCTACATTGGTGGGAAGAGTTACATCATAAACTCATGTTCTTGGGCCTTGTTTTCATATGTGAGTTACAATCAATTGTAAAATCCTTAGGCTATATTTCTATTCTAAAATTTGCGTTTAGAGGGTTGGGTTCTACTGAAAGGTATACATTTTTTGAGGACGATGATCAATTTGACGAAGAGTTAATAAGTCATGTTGATGAGGAAAATAAATGTTTGAAGATTTATGTCCAGTGTCTTGATTATGATGTGAATATTGATGCAGCTGATGGCGGTAGTAATGGTAAAATATTAAGTAAGGGTAAGAGTAAGGACAGAGTTCATGAGATAGAAGATGTTGGGGAGGGTTATTTGCAAGATACTAATGAGGAAGAGAATATGAGTCCGATATCAGAATACGAGTCATCTAATGATTCACCATATTCTCTGGAATCTGACGAAGAAGAGATAGGGTTTAGAAGAAGTAAGAAGAGTAGTAGATCAACAGTTTACAAGGCTATAGTGGACAAGAAGAGTTTAGTCTTTGAGGTGGGAATGCAATTTTGTGATTATGCAGAATGCAAGGAGACAATACGAAATTGGGCCATAGAAAATGGCTATAATATTTGGTGGAAAATATCAGATGAGAAAAAAAATTGAGGCTAGGTGTGATGGTGCATGCCCTTGGATGATATATGCTAGCAAGCTAGGACATGAGTCGACTGTCACTATCAAGACAATGCTAGATAAACACACATGTGTCCGGAAAAGTTACAATAGGCAAGTCAATAGTGATTGGCTAACCTCAGTAATTTTACCTAAGCTGAAAAGAAATTACAACTATCCTGCGAAAGAAATTATTCAAGATATTATGCTTAGGTATGGACTGATAGTGAATGAAGATATGTGTTACACAGCAAAGGCAAAAGCATTACACCAGTTAACGGGGTCACTGGAGAGTCACTACAAAAACTTGAAACCCTATGTTGCTCATCTACAACAAATAGATAGAGAGGGAAAATTTCTTTTGAAGACAAACCTAAATAATGATGAATAACCCGTATTTGAGAGAGTTTATATAGGTTTCTCAATTTTGAGAAAAGGGTTTCTACAAGGATGTAGAAGATGCATCTGCTTTGACGCATGTTTTCTGAAAACAGGTAATCTCTTTTTCATTGTAATTTTGTCAAGTGAATATTTTTTTTAAGCAAACACTCATGTCACATTTATTTTATTGAACAGTATTAGGTGGAGCATTATTGGCGGCTGTTGCAAAGGATTGTGATGACAAAATATGGCCGATTTCATGGGCTATAGTTGCGAATGAATCTGAGGCATCCTGGACTTGGTTTTTTAGGCACTTATTTGAAGATTTAAATATTATTGATGGTTATGGTTGGACGTTCATGAGCGATAAGCATAGGGTAAAAAATATATTTATTTAATTATATTTATATTTTCAAACATAATATTGAAGATCAAAACACATGGTTTTTTAGGGCATAATCAACGGCATCATGAAGCTGACTCCTTGATAAGCTCATATTTATACTCACTTATCTATATTTTTCTCCATTG
>JAPKLW010000005.1:1575600-1587732 GCA_026898455.1 Plectranthus barbatus | reverse complement strand
ACAATGGAGAAAAATATAGATAAGTGAGTATAAATATGAGCTTATCACTCCTCAAGCTGAGCATCGGCATTGTGCGAGACACATATATGAGAATTTGAAGAAAAAGTTTCCAGGTCCAAAAATGAAGAAATTATTTTGGGATGTTGTTAAGTGCACATCAGTGACTGAATTCAATTTTAACTTGGCATTGCTTAAAGTTGAATATGATGAGTTCTACATGGAGTTTCTTAAAAGAGAACCAAGGAGGTTTTGTAGATCTTCTATTTCTACATTCACTAAGACCGACATGGTGGAGAACAATATTTGTGAAACATTCAACAGTTACTTTCTCAAATTAAGAGACAAGCCGATTATTGAGATGTTAGAGGGTATTAGACAAAGTTTGATGTGCAGAAATTGGAAGTCTATTTTGCTCTCATGTGTTTTGCCTAAGTTAGTGAAGAAATTGGAAGTCTCCTCTCATGTGTTTTGCCCAAGTGTGAATGATAAGCTAGACAAGTTGCAAAATATGGTCCGCAATTGTGTCATCAAACCTGCACTGCAAAAGAAATTTGAAGTTCATGTATTTGATTGGTGTTTCATTGTTGATCTTCTAAGTAAAGAATGTAGTTGTAGAGCTTGGGCTTTGACGGGCATTCCATGCTATCATGTGCTTGCATGCATTAATCATGTTAGGGATGATCCTCTCGCGTATATTGATGAGTTTTACCATAAAGCTAACTGCATGGAAGCATATAAATATTGTTTGAAACCAATTCATGGATCGAAAGATTGGCCGAACGTGGAAGGTACTCCGATTCTACCTCCTTCCTTCATACGACCTCCCGATAGATTGAGGAAGAATAGAAGAAGAGATGTAAGTGAGAAGCCAAACTCAAGCAAGAAAAAAATATCTAACAAGGGATGGAAAGTTCAAAGCAATAGATGTAAAATGATTGGCCATAATTCGAGAACATGCAAGAATTCTCCAGCAAAACAGGTGTATTCTACAAAGTCAAAAAAAGCTGGACGACCTATGAGGACAACAAACGAGCAAGAGAAAAAGGAAATGAGATAGGTGCACTCTTTTTCATATAACTTTTACAAATATAGAAAGGGTTACAGTATTTTGAGTGGAGCTTCTGGAACATATACTTCAGACCACCCAGAACAAGGAGAACAACTGTATTCAGAAGACAAGAAGAAGGAGGAAGACAGAGTTCTCAAGTCATTAATGGAAATACGCCACAATCTTGAGTTTTAATTGGCTATTTTTTTGTATTACATCACATATTTTCTAATAGGTTGATGTAATAGAAATTGTTGTTAAACTTGGTTTAGTATGTGGTATGTTGAACTTGGTGATTTAAGTATTTAACAGGCCTCTTGTTTCAATAGATTTACTATTTAAGCATTGGGCAGGATTGTACTGGAACAAAAGTATTGCTTTCATTTTATTCGGGAATTGCTTACTATTGTAGTTTTTGTGGTTTGCTTACTGTTTTCTTTCAATTATAGATTTAGCTTCTTTAGGTGAAAATATTTTCTTTCAGTTGATGCAGTTCTACGAGATCTTAAATAAATCGATTCTTATGAATGAGTGGACAATACATAACAATATTATTGAGACATAATAAATTTTTGCAAATATTTTCAAATTCAACTTCAAATACTCAACAAATAACATAAATGGAGAGATAATACATTCTCACAAATATTTTTATTTTTGCTAAATACTATACTAGCTAATAACAAAACAAAAACAATCAGTATTACTTTAAACTTGAAATTCAAGATTTCTTGATGACTCTTCTTCCATATCTTTTTTTCGCCTTGTATCTTGTTGAACTTCCATTATGCCTTTGTAAGATATTCTTTCACATATTTGAGCTCCATTTCAGTTGTCCTTGTTCCTTCTAATTTTCTCATTGCAAGAACTTGTTTTACAAATTGGAGTTGATCAATCAATATTTCTCACACTCTTCCAGTATATGGATCATCAAAGTGAAGTAGCCACATCCATTGTTCTTCTACATAAAAAACTTAAACAAAAAAAATACTATTAAAGAGCACATGAAGCATAATATTCATAAATCAATGAAGGATTTGGAGTTGGTTATTCCTCAAATCCTGAATAATTTTCTCAATTGTAACTACAATATTTCGAAGGAAAAAAGCATATCTCTACCCTTCTCAAGTGAATGACAAAATTCTATCTGATGCCTATATGTACTGAATAAATTATTTATGGAAAAGTTTTGCTTCCATGATTCCAAAGAGATAGCACAACACAGTGAGCAGACTCCTAGTCAACATTTCATTTTGGCAAGAAACTATCCGTCATGCTTAGGTCCTTTGCAATTAATTCTAAAAAAAAATATTCCCAATTTTTATTCAAGTCAACAGGCTACATCCTCGTATACGTGCAACCGATTTCCTCCCTATTCATCATTTTATACTTCAGTGAACATACAATTTAAGATAAAAGACATTCACAATTAACTGAATATCATAGTGGGCAGCACCAAAATTGACATTCAAGAATTAGGAACATAAATAATTTGGGATTTATCTGTTCAGGTAGAATTTTGGGATTGTTGATTTGGAAGTCAAGCTTCTTGGGGGCGACGAAACTTAAGGATCGACGAGCTTCTTGGGGGTGGCGAAACTTAAGGATCGACGAGTTGGGATGAAGGATTCTTCATAGGTGGATGAAATTTATAAATTTCAATGTTCTTCATGCGACTGGGAGGAGGGTTTGGGTGTTGGGTATTTTGTGCTTTTGGGAGGAAGTTTTGGATTTGGAACTCAAATGGGGGCGACGAAAATTAACGATCCACTATTCCGAACAAAAAATTCTTCATGGATAGATGAAATTTAGGAATTGCATATTAGTTTTGAAAGATGCAGGGTTAAGAGTTCTTGGATCTTTTTATATAGTTCATGCGACGACGGGAATTAGAGGATTTGGGGGTTTGTGTGTTTTGTGATTTTTTAATTTTAATTGTTGGAAAATAAAAATAATAATTATCTACGTGGATGACACGTAGATAATTACATGGAAAAACAATGGTTAAGTCATCAAATTTTTAACACCGCTAACTCTTTAGGATGAAATTAACTGATAGAAATAAAATATAGGATAAAATTAACTGACGGAAATTATTTGGGATAGAATTACATGAATGTTAAAAATTTGGGATAAAATACCCAGTTTTCCCATCAATAATAAATATCGATGTGAAAAATGTTTTGCTCGTAATAATCATAAATATTTTTATTCAACTATTTAAATTATTGACACCAGAGGCGGATCCACTATATACAATGGGGTACACTTGTACCCCAAGTTTTTGATTTATTACTATTTAATATATTATTATTATTATTATTATTATTATTATATATTTTTACATATTATTTGTATATATTTTCACATAATGCATTCTCAATTTAATTTTTTTATATATTGTATCCCCAAATCAAAATTTCTAGATCCACCTCTAATTGACACTATACAATTTGAATGTATAAACAAACCGTTATTTATATAGCATTACAAATGCAACGATTACGCATAATACTTTTACTTTTTATATAATTATATTTGTAGTAAATCATGAAAAAGAGTCAGCTAAATATCATAAAAATTATAGACGATCAGAGTCCGGATATAATATAATCCAGATTTATATATTTTATAGGGAAGAAATGAGTAGAATGCTAATTGCTAATACGCATTTGATTTTATTTTGCACCGTAAGTCCAAATCAATTGGTTTAGTAAAACTTCAAAATATGAGTATTAATTTTATTTGTACTAAAAAAAAAAAATACTAACTTATAAAAATCTCATAATAGTAATACTTATTTAAAGTAATACTCCCTATCCCATGTTAATAGTCCCAAATGAAAATGACATGATAACCAATATTTATGAGTGTAGTGGAATTAATAATTTATTGGTGGGTATGAAAAAGTTTGCTATTTTGAGAAACGAGACTAATAAATGGGACCGAGCAAAAAAACAAGTGAGACTAATAAAATGGGACAAAGGGAGTAATTAATAACTTTATTGATTTAATTCTACAAGTAAATTATATTTTAAATTTTATTAAAAAAGAAAATTACTAGATGTATTTATTATTTTATATATTTTTATTATAGTAAGTTTTTTATTTATATAAATTAAACGAGAAATATGAAATATCTAAAGTAATATACAAATAATACATAATTTTAAAATAAAGATAGAACTATAAAGCAAATATTCTCTCCTCCTAATTAGCGTAAAACAATAAATTTTTAAGTTGAAAATTTAAATTGAACCAATTTTAAAAGATAAAGAATTTAATTGAGTCAAATAATCGAACTAAATTGTTTGGTCAATATAATTATTATTTGTTCCCTTTTATTTAACACCAGATTAGTATATGCAAACATCTTTGCGCCCCCACTCACTATTCTTAATAAACAGTTAAATAAATTCAAGTATATTATCAAAATTACCCGACATTGAATCTTTGGTCGATTTTAGATTTTACGGATACGATGCCAACAGTAAATGACCAAACTTGGAAGTCTTATCTAGTGAGATTTTAGTTTAAGATTTCATTAGATTTTTTTACAAAAGGTTTCACTTTTTTTTGAAAACCCTTAATTTATCATTTTCAACTCAAGTTCAACATATGTATGCTAATTTCGGAAAAACAAAATGCAAAAAGGTTGGCGACAGAAATAAAATGAAAGGCAGTTGGGAGAGATAGAGAAGAATTAAATAATGTTTGCTTATGTGTGTATGTGGTCCACATGAACCACCATTTATTTAATGCAACCACCATTCTGTACTCCCAAATCCACAACTTCTAAAACATCCGAAATATTCACCATTTTCACAATCATTAGCTCTTAAACTCCCAAATTCTCAGAGAAAACTCTGATCATGGCGGCATATGCAGCCTTGGTTTCACTTATGAACATCATACATGATATCCAACACCATCATTCCCCTCCCATTTCAATCCACATCCAACAACTTCAATCTCTCACTCAAATCCTAACCTCCTTGCTGAGTTTTTTAGAAACCTATAAATCCCCTGTTGCCGACGGCGATGAATCTGATCCCATGGAGATGCGTATTGCAGATGCAGCTGAAGATGTTATCGAATCTCATATCGTGTATAAGATTCACCGCACCAGAACCACGGCTACTCATCCTCAGCCAACCAACCGCTTCTTCAATTGCTTCCGACCTCCCAGGAAACCAGAAAATGAACACAGTAAAGACATCAACTTCTATGAAGATCTACAGCGAGTGATAGAAGAAATGGATCTTATCGAGCAAATAACGACGAAAAACAACATTTTGATGTTTGTGCTTGGGCTACTATTTCTCAAAAATACGATTTCAGAGAGATTTTTTGTAAAGTTCTTTCTCAAGCAACTAACAAAAATAAGAATGAAGTAATTGGTATGAGTGAAGATGAAATAGGATCAGTGCTCTACAAATATTTATATGGCAGAAGATTTCTAATTGTAATGGATGATATGTGGAGTACTGAATATAGAACGTTACTTTCCTAACAATGGCAATGGCAGTCGGATAATGGTGACAACTAGGCTATCAGACTTGGGTTCTCAACTGAACACCACTTATAGCCTTCAAATGGAGTTTCTAGATAAGGTTTGCAGCTGGAATCTGTTCTTGAAAACTGTGTTTGAAGACAGTGGTAGTTGCCCTCATGAGTTGGAGAAAATTGGAAAGAAGATTGTATACAATTGCAGAGGACATCCTCTGTCAATTATTGTGGTGGGAGGCATTTTGAAGAGAATGGAAGATGTTGGGGATCAATAAGCAACAACTTTGCTTCATTGGTGAACCTGGAGAATGATAAGTATTGTTTGAGATTGAGATTACTGAAACTGAGCTATAATCATTTGCCAGTATATTTAAAACCGTGCTTTTTATATATGGGGGTGTTTGAGGAAGATGCTGAAATTAGAGTCTCCACACTCATCAGGCTGTGGGTTTCCGAGGGATTTCTCAAACCAATGAATGATAGAAGATTAGAAAGAACTGCAATGGGATACTTGAAGGACTTGGTTGACAGAAATCTCATCCTAGTTCATAAGTTGGGTGCTACTGGAAACATAAAGTCATGCAAAATGCATGATTTGTTGTGGGACTTCTGCTTGAACGAAGGCCATGCAAAATGCAAGGCATAAATAGGCAATGTCGGCGCGTTGTTATACCCAAGAGCACTTCCGAGATGGAAGTTTTAAAGCGCTTAAAATCTGTGTCACGTGCTCGTTCTATTATCTGTGAACATAGGGAAGTCCCACATTGCTTCCACAGATCTGAATTGTTAAGGACATGTCACGCAAATGAAATTGGTGCTTACGCAGATCAGAATTCGGCTACCATTCAAATTCAATACGTTAATTTGCGGTACCTTGTTTTTAAAATGTTTTGGAAGTCCTCATTTATCTCTTCGCTCAATATCTTCTGGAATATGCATACATTAATTATTTCAATTTGTGGGGTCGATGGCACTGCTTTTGTTGAGATATGGAAAATGCCTCAATTTAGGCATATCGAGTTCACTCGAAGTTCATTATGCCGCCCAGATCCTCAGAACGACAAGGATGATGATATAGTGATCATGAAGAATTTACGAACGCTTAAGGAATTTAAAGTTTGATGAAGAGGTGGTCAAGAAAATCCCAAACATCAAGAAGTTGCAAATAACATATGCGGGAAACCACCAGGCTGATTTTTTTGTGTAGCCAATATTAAATTTCTGCGAAAATTGAAATCCCTCTCTATAGAGTATGGCTCTTACTTTAATCTTAGCTTTCCAAAATCCCTAAAGAAGTTGAGTCTTATGGGTGGGTATGAATGGGGAGAGGTGCTGGAAACGATAAGCTCATTACGGCGTCTTGAGAAGCTTAAATTGAAGAATGGATGGTTCAGGAGAGGCATGTGGGAAATAGGTGAAGGCCAGTTCCAGCAACTCAAGTACTTGGAATTGTGTGGGGGCGTTGGTCTGAAACAGTGGAACGTGGAAGGGAGTTGGGTTTTGCCGCGTCTGGAGCAGCTTTATCTTGGGAGATTAAAAGAGTTGAAGGAGTTCCCCTGTGAAATTGGAAACATTGCAACACTTCAAAAAATAAGGTTGGACGAATGCAGCGAATTGGTGCTGAAGTCTGTGAAGGCGATGGTAGAGGAACAAGTGGAATTACAAGGGGAACCACAACTCTTTCATGTTGAGATTGATATATTTTTTGATGATTAGAATAATTTGTTAAGATATATTAGAATATATCCTTGTATATCTTGTATATATCTTGTATATCTCATGTATCTAGATTAGATTAGATTAGTCTTTCCTCTATATATACTTGTGTGTAAATTATTTTTCATTGAGTGAAATAAGAGTTATTATTCTCTACATGGTATCAGCCAAACCCTTGGCCTAAAACCCTAATTTTTCTTTTTCGTCGAGTTTTTTTTTTTCGTGCGCCGTCCATCGCCCTCCGCCATGGCCGAACCACCACCTCTCGATGATCTACCAACTCTTCCTCTCTCCACCATGATTCACATGGTCAATATTAAACTTACCGCGTCCAACTATTTGCTCTGGCATGCTCAGATTGAGCCGCTTCTTATTACGCAGGGTTTTTTGCGTTACCTTGATGGCTCGACTCCAGAACCGCCGCGGTTTCTTCCGTCCGCCACGGGCGCCCCGACCGTCAATCCGGATTTCTCCAAGTGGTTCTCCAAGGATCAGACCATCAAATTATTTCTTGTTTCCACCTTAACTGAGGAATCGATGGCGGTTATTATTGGATGTCAAACCTCACGTGCAGTTTGGGATGCCCTTTCACGCGCATACAGCCACCGCTCGAAAGCCCGCGAGTTAAGCTTGAAAGACGATCTCCTGTCTCTTAAGCGTGGTGATCTCTCAGTAGCCGACTACGGTCGTCGATACAAGACGATCAGCGATCAGCTCGCCGCCATTGGCCGTTCCTTGGACCCTTCCGACAAAGCGCACTGGTTTCTACGCGGGTTAGGGTCTGAGTTTGCGACCTTCACAGCCGCTCAACTCACCCAAGATCCTCTCCCGGATTTCGATACTTTGCTCGCCCGTGCACAGAGTTACGAGCTATTTCAGAAGTCGACGGATTCATCTTCGCAGCCCGTCGCATTCCAGGCTTCCTCCAAGTCTAGCAATACATCCAAATCACAGGGAAACAAGGGCCGCGACAAGCAGCAAGGAGGAAATCGCCAACGCCGCAGCCCGTGGTGCTATTTTTGTCGCCTAAACGGGCACGATGCCTTCGACTGCCCCCATCGGTTCGACAGAAATTTTTAGCGGCAGTCGCGACCTTCCCAGGCAAATCTGGCCGAAGCTTTCTCGGCTCAGTGTGATGTTTCACCTTCAGTTTCCTCTGATTGGTATCTTGATACCGGGGCTACCGCACACATCTCCTCAGATTCGACCGGCCTTGATCATGTGTCATCTTATTCTGGATCCGATTATGTCACAGTTGGTAACGGTAACCATCTTTGTATTACTCACACTGGTTATCTTACTATTTCTCCGGCTATTCATCTGCGTGACGTGCTTGTTGTTCCCGATATCACTAAGAATTTATTATCTGTCAGTAAACTAACGAATGACTATCCGGTTCGTGTTTTGTTTACTGCTTCTGACTTTCAGATCATACACCAGGACAGCGGAAGGACACTGGCAAACGGCGTGCGTAGGAATGGACTGTACGTGCTCACCTCGTCCCTGCAAGCTCTCACGGCCTCTTCCTCCTCGCCCTCTGCCCCGTTCGACCTCTGGCATTCTCGCCTTGGCCATCCGCCTCAGCTACTATTACTCTTTTACGTAGTCAAAATTTACTTTCCTTTTCGTCCTCTAGTCAGTCCTCCGGTTTATGTCAGTCATGTCAATTAGCTAAAAACAGTCATTTACCTTTTCTTCCTTCCAGTAAACGTGCGTCTAGTCCATTGGAACTTATTCATTGTGATTTATGGGGTCCTGCACCCGTTCTTTCATCTATGAAGTTTCGTTATTATGTTATTTTCGTTGATGACTTTTCCAGATTTTCATGGTTCTATCCTCTTCATGCAAAATCCGATTTCTTTGATGTCTTTGCTCGTTTTAAACTTTTTGTCGAAAATCAGTTCTCCAAAAAGAGAAAACGATTCCAAACTGATGGTGGTACTGAGTTTACAAATTCTCGTGTCCAAACCCTACTACTTAACTCCGGCATCCATCACCAAATCTCCTGCCCTTACACTCCTTCTTAGAATGGTCGTGCGGAGCGCAAGCACCGTCACCTAACTGAAATGGGTCTTACTATGCTGTTTCACTCTTCCGCTCCATTATCCCTCTGGGTAGACGCCTTTAGCACAGCCACCTACACTATTAATCGTCTTCCCTCTCCTGTTCTTCAGGGCAAATCCCCTTTTCAAGTCCTGTTTGACGCCATACCATCTTATGCCTCCTTTCATCCCTTCGGTTGTCGTGTCTTCCCATGTCTACGTGACTACTCTAAACACAAATTTGACCCTCGAAGCCTCCCTTGTATTTTCCTAGGTTATAGCACCTCTCACAAGGGTTTCCGTTGTCTTCATCCTGCCTCCTCCCGTATCTATATAACCCGACACGCTAAGTTCGATGAGCTATGTTTTCCCTTCTCTCGGGCCTCCCCGGCCTCATCCATTGATCATCTCACACTATCCGACTTTCTTACTCAACCACCGTCACCACCTAAACCCCTCCCCTCGTCCATCAATCCTTCTCGACCATGCATTATCTGCCCAACCGATCCAACGCCTAGTCCTCTAGCCGCACGTGCTGCGCCGGATCTCGCACCGCCCGCTGCCAATGTCCCAGATTCGCCAGTCCCGCCGCCTCCATCTCCTCCGCCTGCTCGTGTGCATCGCATGCAAACACGTTTTCAATCTGGTATATTTAAACCTCGTTATCCTATTGATGCTAACCTGGTTTCCATCTATTCGGCAAGTTCAGCTATTCCAGAACCCTGTGGTATTATGTCTGCTCTCAAAATTCCGGAATGGTTAAACGCAATGCGTGAGGAGATGGACGCGCTGCATGCGAACAAGACCTGGACTCTTGTTCCGCGCCCTTCCTCTTCGAATGTGGTAGGTTCGAAATGAGTTTATCGTACTAAGTTACTTGCTCATGGGTCGGTTGATCGGTATAAAGCGCGTCTTGTCGCACAGGGTTTTAGCCAAATTCCTGGATTTGATTTCACTAATACTTTCAGTCCTGTTGTCAAGGCTTCTACTATCAGGATTATTCTCTCCATTTCAGTCATGCGTTGCTGTTCTCTTCACCAACTGGACGTCAAAAATGCCTTTCTGAATGGTATTCTGACTGCTCCAGTCTATATGGAACAACCACCGGGGTTCACTGATCCTAAGTACCCGTCGCATGTATGTAAGCTTCAGAAAGCTATTTATGGTCTTCGCCAAGCACCTCTAGCTTGGTACCAATGCTTTCGGAATTTTCTTCTCAGCCTGGGTTTTCGCTGCAGTTCTTCGGATACTTCTCTGTTCGTCCTCAACAAGGAATCGGCTATCATATATTTATTGGTTTATGTTGATGATATTATTATTACAGGGAACAATGAATCTGTTGTTTCTGGTCTTATGGCTCGCATGAACTCCGAGTTTGCAACTAAAGATCTTGGAAGACTCGGTTATTTCCTAGGGCTAGAAACTTATTATCCTGCTGATCGGCTCTTTCTCTGTCAGACTAAGTATGCACTGGACATACTTCGTCGCTCTGATACGATACATTCTAAACCTGTATCCACACCTCTGCCTCCTGGCGTCACATTCTCAAAAGAAGGTGCACCCTTCCAGAACCCTACTCTGTACAGGTCTATTCTTGGCACTCTGCAATATTTAACTATTACTCGTCCGGATCTAGCCTACTCTGTCAACACTATGAGTCAGTACCAGCAGGAGCCGACAATCGACCACTTCAATGCCCTCAAACGGATCTTACGATATGTTAAGGGTACTATTGGTTTCGGTATTTCTTTTTCTCCTGGATCTCCCTCAGTTGTTGCTTATTCCGATTGGGCGCGCTGTACGGACACAAGGCGCTCAACTTATGGCTTCGCGATTTTTATAGGGCCAAATCTGGTTTCTTGGAGTGCTAAGAAACAGCCTACGGTCTCTAGGTCAAGCTGTGAATCAGAATATCGCGCAATCGCCAACACTGCCTCTGAACTCCGATGGGTTATCAACGTCTTGCGCGATCTCCACGTGCCTCAGGATGCCATTCCGATTATCTATTCGGATAACTCCAGCGCCCTATTTCTTACTCAGAATCCCGTTTCTCATAAACGGGCCAAACACATTGATATTGATTATCATTTTGTTCGTGAATTGGTTGATTCAAAGTAGCTTCTCACGAGATTCGTCCCTTCTGAAGATCAAATAGCTGATATTTTCACCAAGAGTCTTTCTCGATCGTTATTTGAAGATTTCAGGACCAAGCTTAGACTGTCTTCGTCTTCGCTTGCGGGGGGGTGTTAAGATATATTAGAATATATCCTTGTATATCTTGAATATCTTGTATATCTCATGTATCTAGATTAGATTAGATTAGTCTTTCCTCTATATATACTTGTGTGTAAATTATTTTTCATTGAGTGAAATAAGAGTTATTATTTTCTACATAATTTATGTTATAATTAATTTTAATTTTTGTAATAATTATTCAAGCAACTAGTATAGCACTTGTGCAATGCGCAAGGATTATCATTTTTATAATTATTTGTTTATTGTATTCATATAAACACATTACTAAATAAATAAAATTATATATATATATATATATATATATATATATAGAGGAGGGATCATGTAAAAAAAATCCTCATGTGAGAAAACAGAATGAATCATGTCCATCAGATCTAAAAAAAATCAATGGTTGATATTGAATCAAGCAACAACTAAAATGCAATCAAGCACCAAAATAATCAAGCAGCAACTAAAGCACAATCAAACAACATTGCAATCAAGCAATGCCGCGAATGCAATCAAGCATCTTTCTCACTTTCTCACGTTAAGAGTTTTCTCACTGGATCCGCTGCCTATATA
>JAPKLW010000005.1:1551639-1575500 GCA_026898455.1 Plectranthus barbatus | reverse complement strand
GAACCACTCTTACCATAAGAAATAAGAATCAATCTTCGCTATTGATTTTGATGAATGAACGCTCAGGATTTTACTAAAATTTTCGGTCATTTTATCTCAAAAAACCTGCATTATAGGGTATTTTTGTCATTTTGAACTTATTTAAGATTCTGTTTGCATATTCTATCTCGACATGCATTATATATCTAACAAACAGGGGTGCATTCTAGGCTGAACTCATCTTCCTGAATGAACTATGAACTTTCATTGTTGTGTGTGTAATTGATCATTATTGTATATATGATATCTCATTACAGTATCATATACACTACAATGATCAATTACACACACAATAATGAAGTATCATAATTAGGTACTATAATGAGCTATCATATAAACTACAATGATCAATTATACATACAACAATGAAAAGTTCATAGTTCATTCAGGACATTTAGTTCGGATTTGAACGCAACTCTCTAACAAACATGCATTATATGCATAGGAAACATGCATTATACCAAACATTTATTATATACCTAACAAACATCTTCCTACATTATAATATGGTATTACTCTTATTTTAGAACAATGTTACTATCATTATAAGGTATTACTTCCTACATTATATATGATATTACTTTTGTTTTAGAGAAAAATTATATTACTTTCATTATAATACATATGTTATTACTATATATTACATAACAAGTGCAAATATAATAATGAATGATGATTTCGCTGAAATAAACATGTTAAATTTTATCTATCATATTCTGCATTGTATACTGTAACTTCATGCATTATATTGTGCAATAGCATTCATTATATAAGAATTTGTGTACTGTTACGAGAATTATGCATATTATATATGGTATTACTTTTATTTTAAAGAAAAATTATATTACTTTCATTATAATTCATATGTTATTGCTATATAATACATAACACGTGCAAATATAATGATGAATGATGATTTCGCTGAAAAATATGTTGCATTTTATCTATCATATTCTGTATTATATAATATAATTTCATGCATTATATTGTGCAATTGTATTCATTATATAACTTCATGCATTATATTGACCTAGACATGCATTATATACCTAGCAAACATTCATTATATACCTAACAAACATGCATTATGTAATATAATAATATACATTTATATAATATAACAAAAAATACATAATTAAAAACAAGTAATATATGATCAACTTTTATAACAACTATGATATTATCTACAGTATGCAAAGATAATGAATTTTAATTTTTTTTTGATCTTGCAGGAAAAAAGTTATTACATTTTATCTATCATATTTTGCATTATATAATATAACTTCATGCATTATATAGTGCAACTCCATTCATTATATAAGAATTCGTGTATTGTTATGAGAATTATGCATATAATCACTAATTTTTATTTTTTACAACGATTTTTAAATCGAAACATATACAATAGAGATTTTGTTTGAAAGATATTAAATTATTTTTAATTTGATATATGATACATTAAAAAAATAATATAAATCGGAGGAGATATGATCATTTAAAGATTTAGGATGATTTTAGAGGAGAGAGAAAAAAAATATTGCAAAATTATCCTTTAATGCATGTTTTATTACACTATAATGCAGACGAAATTTATTTAGTCTTGAGCGTTGGATCACCAATTGGATGGCCGAGATTAGTTCTTATGTTCACAAGGTAAGAGGAGTTCTCATATGATCACTCCCCTTTTGATACTCCATTGTTTGCTAGCAGCCCTACCAATTTTTATGTTTGCTTACTCCTTCAGCAATCTTCTCTTGCATAGCTTGAGTCTTGTAGTATTCTTTCTCGAACATTGCTGACTCCTTCAGCAAACTTCAGTGATTACTTCTAGCTCTATTACAACTCAAATATGATTATCCTATACATGAATTTTACAATTTCGACACAATTCTAAGTTGCTAGAAACTAGATATTCTAGCTTTGATGCACCAAAACTATAACAAATACAATTAAGGCTAAAGGGTACAATATTCCTAACACTGTATGAACAGTTTTGGATTGAGCATTCTAGAAACTAGCACTTTCGTGAGATGGAAATCTTTTTGAACAATTTCAATTCCTAAAACTGGTTGATCGACAACTTGCTCACTTCTAATTGGAGCTTGATCAGAAACTGGTTCTTCTGCAGCTTGTTCTTTACCAGCTTGTGAACTTTCAGAAACTGGATTGATGATGTAATCAGTTTCTACATTGCCAGTTTCAAACTCACCAGTTCCCAACTCGCCAGTTAGGTCTTCATGATCCGCCATTTCTTTTGTCTCTGGAGATATTTCTTCAAGTCCAAAACCTCCAGGTTTGACTCCCCTTTAATTTGTACTATTTTGTAGAGAAATAGAATTCAAGTCCTCAACCAGTTATTTCATGGCTAATTGCAGCTTCAACGTAAAATCCATGAGTGGGCTATTGCAGAATTCAGTCTCATTATCTGATCTGATCCGATCCTCTTCACTATAACTCCTCTCTCATTTTGGATGCGCATAACCAGTTCAGGAAGAATCATCTTCACCTCATCCTTAGTTTTGAGAAGCTTCACCCACGTATATCTCAAGTAATCATCTACGACTACAAGAGATAATCTTTTACCTCCAATGGTGGGTGGAGTCACTGGCCCGAACAAATCCACATGTAATAATTCTAGCACTCACTTTGTGCTTGCACTGACTGGCTTGTTCTTGAATGAGAATTTGGTTTCCTTATTAGTTGGCATGCTCTACAAATGTTTTCTTTCTTGAAAACTCCTTTGGGTAGACGTTCTAATAGCTCGTGCTTGGCCAAATGGTTGATAGTCTTGAAATTCAAATGGCTCGGTCTCTTGTGCCACAACCAGTTTGTCTCTCCGGAACTGGTTTCCACGAAGCATGAGCTTGCATGACCACTCAGCTAGTCTACCTCGTAGAAGCCTCCTTTCCTTATGCCTCTGAGCTTTACTTCATGTGAAGATTTATCTCGGATTCGACATTCAAATTCGGCAAAGGAAACTACATAACCATTCTCACTAGGCTGGCTTTGCTTAAAAGGAAACTACATAACCATTCTCACGCACTAATGATTCCATTTTGCTCTATGCATCCTTTCCTGATGACTCTACCATTAGAGTTGTCACTGAACATGACTGGTGGTCCTCTGATCATTATGAGACCTGTAAGATATTTTTCTCCAGTCATGTGTGCAGAGCATCCACTATCGAGGATCCATACGCTTTACTACTTTTTAAACTGAGTTGCACGTACCTATTCCTACAAAATCGAAGATTAATACAAAGAAGACAATGACAAACAGATTAGTAACTTTGAATCATTGAATATTGTAGGTACTCAAAAGAATCATTGAATATTGCAGGTACTCGAAGTAAAAGCAAAGACATTTACAAAGAAGAATGACCATCCTCACCGAATAATAAAAACAACTAGACTAACGAAGACAAACGAATTCATAAAATATAGCATCGTGTTAATGTACCACTCATTACGTACTTCATACAAAATATTATCGTGTTCATGTTCGTTGTTCTTGCATCATTCCTTTAAACTTTAATTTGAGACAATGTTATCCACAATATCATACATCAACCAATTCTTCGGAACAAATTAAATTTATTTATGTATAATATTAATTCATTGTATTATATACAAATGATTATTATATCCATGGATGCATGTAACAATTGATAGGAAATATATACCAATTAAATAAATATTATAGCCAATTATATCTATGCATGATGAATGAAATATAAACAATATAAATCTCAATGGAAATATTATTGATCTAGAGTTTTAATGGGACTAATATTTATATTGGAATTTTCCGTAACATTTGTATCTTATTATCTATCGAATTTAATACTTTTTTAAAAAGACTCAAGTGAGACCAACAAATTTGTTGTTATAAAAAATTTATTAATTTATAAAGATTTTACTATGCTTTTATTATGAAATAGAAAAATAGGAATAGAATTACTTAAACTACTTCCCAAAGAGGGAGAGTCATAAACATTAAACTATAAGAAATGTAAATCCAAAACTATATAATGAAGACATAAAAAAGGAAAATGTGCATACAATTACTTAAACTACTTCCCAATCAGTGTGTGTTTAGTTCAAGTAGCAATTGGTTGTATTGGTAATTTGGTATCGTGTTTGTGAAGAAAACAACTACTCATTTATATATAATATATATAATCCATTAAATGCTCCCAAATGCAAGATTCAAAAATATCATCCTCATAACTTCAATATATAAAGAAAATAGGAAAATATATTTCATTTTTAATTTATTAGGAAATAATATTCTGCATCTTTTTTAGGGAAGTCTATCCATAGTTTACATGTTTTAGAGATATTTATCGTTAGTTGCTGACTAACTTGTTAAATGTCAAATAGGACTGATAGTCGTTAAGTGGTATTTTCTTTTATTTTATTTTTAATATGTTTTACTTTGATAATGTATTTCAGTATTATAATATATTCAAATTTGAAATTTTGTTATTCACTAATTAAAAAATATTATTTAACAATATTTATGATGTTATGATGAATATTTTATCTATTTGTAAAATAAATTGTTTTTTTTACAACAACATCATTTTTAATTTAAACTAGACAACATCATTTGGAGAACATACGGTGTGTAGTAGATCACGGAAGATTAAATGGATTGCTTGATCTAGTAAGATATAAACTGTTATCACAGCTGAGACAGTCCCATGATAGACTGTCAGTATAAAATGCAGCATATGCGGTAACAAACAGCTTATCTAGGTTTTTAGGTATGCTAGTGCGTTCAGTATGCATTGATATGACCTAAGTAAAGATCGATTCACTACAAAGAAATCGCAGATTTGCGACGAAAAAATTCGTCGCAAATCCATCACAAATTGTTGTTTTGCGATGGATTTTGGTTGTCGCAAAAATGTTCGTCGCTAGAAAATTAGCAATGGAAAACTGAGTCCCATCGCTAAATCTTGCGACAAAATTTTCCATCGCAAAATTTGACGATGGAAAATTCCGTCGTTAATTTATTCCTTCAAAAATAATTTGAGTTTTTTTATGAACTTGTTCTTTGAATAGTTCAAAGACGGTCCAATCAAGAAATTTTGTGGCCCTGCACCGAGGGGATTCGAACTCGAGACCTCTTGCGCGTATGTTGGGAGCGCTACCACTGAACCTAATGCTACTATCAATCTTTATGCATTTTAAAAAATATACATACTAGAAAAGAAAAAACTTTGCGGTGGATTTGCGACAGAATTTTTCGTCGCTAATTTTAGCGATGGAATTTTCCGTCGCGCAAAGTTTAAAAATTCATTATGTCGTTAGTTCATCGCTAAATAGCGATCCATTTTTTGTTCCGTCGCAAATTTAAGAATTTCTTGTAGTGATTCCTTTATCTCACATTAGAGAAATCTTGATCTTGATGGCTTGATGGAATCTTAAGCTTAAAAAAGGTGCGGAGCTATATACAGATTTGTGTTTCACTTTGAGATATTATGGTGGAGAGTCTTTCATGCACTCGTATATCTGTATCTTGGGTGGTAGCAACTTGTGTATGACTGTCTATGATTTGAACTAGGTAACCATATCCAGTATAGGATGGTGATATTCCCTGAGCACCTCAAAAGATTTATTATGCTAAAGTCCTACAAGTTGATTAAGTTCAAGCATAAATGAAAAGGGTTGAGTGGATTGTTTCAGGAATAAAATATGTTAATTAATTTATTGGCTTTTCAGAACTTAAATTAATTAATGCATGTCTTATCTTTGTAAGCTCTCTCACTCGTGATTGTCCTATGCAAGTAATCTTTAATGCTTCTCAGTTTTACATTCAAAATCGGGACACCAACCAGCTCCTCGCAATAGGTACGAAGTTGCGAGGTCCTTACTTGTTGCATTCACCATCACACACACTTTCTCTGCCAAGCATCTAAATAAGCATATGCATGGATTCTTCGAGCTCTAGCATGCTCGGCTTGGTTACTCTACGCCATCTATTATTAGATCTTCTTTACGTAACAGTGGTTTGATTTCCATTTCTATACTATTTCCTAAACTAGGCTCATGTAATTTTTGCTAGTTAGGAAAGAGTTCTCATTTACCTTTCCAGTTAATTACACACGAGCTTCTGACATTCTTGAATTAATTCATTGTGATTTATGGGAATTTGTTCCATTATTTGTGCTTCTGGTTTTTGCGATTATTCACTAATTCTTGATGATTACTCATGGTTTTTTTGGTTCTATCTCATGCATGCTAATCGAATTTTATTACTATATTTTTTGCATTCTTAATCTTTTGTGGAAAACTAATTCACCTGCAAAATCAAGGAATCTCAAAGTGATGGTGGAATAGAATTTACAAATAATCGATTACAAGATCATATTGCTCAGTTTCGAATTCATCATCTCAAGTCGTGTCCTTAGGCACCTACTTAAAATGGCCAAGCAGAGCAGAAGCATCGTCATATCACATAAATGAGTATTTCTATGCTTTTTCATTCCGGCGCGCCATTGATGTTCTGGGTTAAAGCCTTTAGTACCACAATCTATATAATTAATCAAACTCCCTTCATTTTATTAAATCACATATCTCGTTATGAATGTGTTTATCGGGATGATCTATTTCATGTGTTTGGTTGTCGCGTCTATCCCTAACGGCACGATTATGCTAAACACAAGCTTGAGCCTTAGAGTTGTATATTTATGGGATACAATCCTAATCACAAAGGTTTCATATTCCTCGATCTTGTCTCCTCTCACATGATAAATTTTGTTTGCCATTCTCGAAGTCTGAGTTTTCCTCCCAAGCTTATAGCTTGCCTTGGTCTACATTTGAAGACCCACCATCTGAAATCCTGCCTTCTACCTCGGCACCTCTAGTATCTTCTCCAGAAAAATCATCCTCATGTCACGTATACATTACGACATGTCTCAAAGTTTTTGTGCCTCCCTCACTATCAATCCCTGTTGCACCTCTAAATGCATGCTCAAGATGACATCCTCAAACCTTGGTATCTTGTTGACTTGGTTTTCTTACAATCCTATAATCATTACACTGTTTTATCTATAATTGCGGAGCCACGGGGTGTAAAGTCAGCTCTCAAGAACCCTAAAGTGGTTAACATGCAAACTCTGTTGGCTCAAAGTGGGTCTTTCGGACTAAATCTCTCCCCGATGAGTCTGTTGATCGCCACAAAGCACAAGCTAACGCTCAAGGTTTCAGCTAGCTTCCTAGTTTCGATTTCATCCATATATTTAGTTCGTTGTCAAAGCCTCTACCGTGCGCATTATTCTTTTGATTGGTTTCTGCACTCTTGGCCTCTTCATCAACTAGATGTCAAGAACACTTTCTTAAATGGAAACCTCGATACCACAGTTTTCACAAAGCAACCTCTGGGTTTCATTGATCCTCAGTTTTTGGATCACGTCTACAAGCTTTAAAAGGTGTTTTACAATCTTCGTCAAGCTCCATTAGCTCTGATCAATGATTCCGTGGTTTTCTTCTTTCTCTTGGGTTTGAATGTAGTGCTGTCGGCACCTCTCTTTTTATGCTTCACAAGGGCTCTACACTCATTTATTTACTTGTGTATGTTGACAACATCATAGTTAATGACAATGATAAGTCCGCTCTCGCCACTTTCCTCTCTAGTGTGCACCATGAATTCTTCATAAAGGATCTTGGTAATCTTGGCTATTTTCTTGGCATTGAGTTGTCTTATCCCTCCTCTGGTCTATTTATTAGTCACTCAAAGTATACACGTGATATTTTACTTCACACTGAACTTCTTGATTCTAAACCAGTCTCGACTCCTCTTGCACCTGAAGCTACATTTACACGTAATGGTGTTGCTTTCTCTAATCAGACATTATATCGCTCACTTGTCAGTGCCCTGTAATATCTGACTATTACTCCAACTGGATATTGCCTATTCTATGAACATTGTGACTCAATTCCAGCAGAGTCCTACTTAAGATCATTTCCAAGCTGTGAAGGGTACACTTGGCTTTGGACTTCCATTTTCTCCTCTTGGTTGTTTGACTGTCACTAGTTATTTTGATGCGGATTGGGCCAAATGTATTGACACTTGGGGCTCTACATATTGCTATGTCATTTTCATATGTTTGAGTCTTGTCTCCTGAAGTATCAAGAAGCAGCCCACGGTCTCTCGTTCTAGTCGTGAGTCAGAGCATCGTGCACTTGCTAATACTGCACTTGAGCTCCTTTAGGCGCTCAACATTTTGTGCGATCTCCATTGTATCTCGGATCAACCACCTTCTCTTCTTCGTGATAACAAGAGAGTTTTTTTCTTGACACAAAATCTTGTTTCCCATAAGCGAGCAAAGGATATTGACATTGATCATCACTTTATACGTGAGCAAGTGGAATCCAATTGCTTATTTACCAATTAAGTTCATCCCTTCATAACTTTAGCTTGAAGACATCATCACCAAAAGTTTCCCTCGCGCTTCCTTTAATGTTTTTCGTTCGAAGTTTCATTGAATCTGACTCTCAACTTGCGGGGGTGTCAAATATGTCGAATATCAACTTCAAGACGAACACATTACGTAGCATATCTGATATGAAGTAGAACTTTGAGTTTGTCTTAAGAGGGGACTCATCGGTGGGAACGGGATCCGGCAGGTCGGACCAATTGATAAAAGCAGAACCCTAATCACGTACGTGACGTGCCCAAGCGAATAAACGCTTCCAAAATAATAATTTTATTGCTTATGAAAAATTAAAAAACAACTCAACTTAAATAAGACTCAAATCAAATCTAATCCAATTATTATTAGGATACCTATCCTAATATAATTGATACTCAAAGATATAAGAAAATAAATAATCAAATCTGCTAGGAAATAAATAACTTAAATTAAAATCAAACTTAATTAAGAATCAAATCAGCGAGAGTAAGCTCAAGCTCGTTCCCACCGACGAGTCCCCTCTTGAGAAAAACTCAAAGTTCTACTTCATATCAGATATGCTACGTAACGTGTTCATTTTTTAGACTTCAACCTTGAGGACAAGGTTGTTTTGAAGGATAATGGAATTGATATGAAGTAGAACTTTGAGTTTGTCTCAAGAGGGGACTTGTCGGCGGAAACGAGCTTGAGCTTACTCTCGCTGATTTGATTCTTAATTAAGTTTGATTTTAATTTAAGTTATTTATTTCCTAGCAGATTTGATTATTTATTTTCTTATATCTTTGAGTATCAATTATATTAGGATAGGTATCCTAATAATAATTGAATTAGATTTGATTTGAGTCTTATTTAAGTTGAGTTGTTTTTTTATTTTTCATAAGCAATAAAATTATTATTTTGGGAGCGTTTATTCGCTTGGGCACGTCATGTCCGTGATTAGGGTTCTGTTTCTATCAATATCTTTTAGATTGAGTTCGTATATATTTAGTTATATTCTTTCCTTCATTTATTGTTCCTTATGTAAATATACACAATATATAGTAATCGATACATTTACAAGATATAAACGCTTATTCCCTTATCACATTGTTGAATTTTATATTGAATTGTTAGGATCGAATTAAATTCCTGAAATCAATTTTTTTAAAGCAACCAACGTCGAATTCATATACATATAATCGTTTTGTTTTTCTTGTCAATCACTGTCGAAGAGAGTTGAGATTCCCATTTCAGTTTGAGAATTATATTAAACTCAAGTGTTTGTTACGACTTGGGATCTCCATGTAAGAGACGTGGGAAAATAGTAAGATTTTGCACATTTACATTCACACTCAACGCACGTTTAAAATCAAGAAATTATTTATATATCAGCTAGCTAGCTTGAGAGAGATTAAAATCCTGAAATTTTTTATCCTCACAGCTCACGAAGAAGAAGGATGACACTCCTGCATTTTCTAGCTATTTTTCTCTTCGGCGGAGTGATTTCTGTCCATGCCACCACTCATCATCACACCTTTGTGGTAATTTAATTTGATATTTATTTCAATTTCACATGCAGTGGCCTATTATAGGAGTATCATATTTTATATTATATATATTTGGAAAGATTATGAATTTTGTCCTAATATATTGGTCTAAATTAGAGCTTATAACAATTTTCTTGTTATAAAATTCAATCCTAATATTTACGTTGATTAGTTAAAAAATATTACTCCCTCCGTCTCACTTTAGTTGTCCCACTTTCCTTTTTCGTCCGTCCCACTTCAATTGTCTTGTTACTTAAAAAGACAACTTTTTCACACTCAACAATAAAATATTAATTCCACTCAACTTATTTTATACTCACACTCCTTAGTTATTGTGTCCGGACAACTCGGGACAATTAAACCGGGACGGAGGGAGTAATTCTTAATAACTGGTTGAGTCACATATTACATCTTCAAATAGAGGGAGTCAAGGAGTGATCAAAATTCAAGATGATATTTTTACTTTTTTGAGCAAAGATTCAAAATGGCATTGATACCCATATAGAACATATATTGTGACTAGTTTAAACAAAAAGTGGTGCAACCGTGCAAGTGCACCAAAAAGATGTTCATGTTTTGGAAGGTTTTTAGTACAAATGGTCTTAATTCAGCAATTTTAAATGCCAACTAAGATATAATGAATAACTTGATGTATTTTTTATTATATAGGTTATCGAAAAATATTTTTAATTAATAGAAGTAAACAATAGAGTAAAATTCGATAAGATATTACATGAAAGTGAAAGCAACAAATTTTGAGCTCAAGAACTAAGGGAAACTTTACTTGAAACAAAAGATTTCAAGCTCAAGAATTAAGAGAGTTTAATAATATTGTTTTATCTAGAGAGAGAGAGAGAGCTAATCAAGATTTATTGAAATTGCAGGTGGTTGAAAGGTCATACAGTAGGCTGTGCAGCAACAAGAGCATATTGACAGTAAATGGGGAATTTCCAGGGCCAACTATACGTGTTACTGAGGGCGATACGATTGCAATACTTGTTGTCAATAGGGCTGATGAAAACATAACCATTCATTGGTAAAATTAATTATGTCTTTTTAATTTCTACAATTTATTTTCATATATATATATATATATATATATATATATATATATATATATAGAGGTCTGATCATATGAGAATAGTTGTTAACGTGAGAACATGAAAATAGAAATGAAATAATTTTAAGATAAAATAAAGATAAAAATGAACAATATTTTAGAAAAACTGAAGGCTAAAAAGTACAATGAATGAAATCGAAGATAAAATGAAGAAAATGGAAGATAAAATGAAGATGAAGTATTTTGAAGTTAAAATGAATATTTTTTCACTGAATGATTTTGATGTTAAAATAAAGTATAGCGATGATATAATGTAGTATTCTTATATTCTCTATTCTCACTGGATTAAGCTCATATATATATATATATAGGGGAGTGATCATATGAGAACTCACCTTACCATGTGAATATAAGAACCAATCTCAGCCATCCAAATTGGTGATCTAACGCTCAAGACTAAATAATTTCCGTCTTGCATTATAGTGTAGTAAAACATACATTAAACGGTAATTTTGTAATATTTTTCTCTCTCCTCTAAAATCATCCTAAATCTTTAAATGACCATAACTCCTTCAATTTAGATTATTTTTTCATGTATCATATATCAAATTAAAGGTAATTTAATTATCTTTCAAACAAAATCTCTATTGCATATGTTTCGATTTTAAAATCATCGTAAAAAATGAAAATTTGCATAATTTTCGTAACAGTACACGAATTCTTATATAATGAATGAAGTTGCACAATATAATGCATGAAGTTATAGTATATAATGCAGAATATGATAGATAAAATGCAATATATTTTTTCAAGCGAGATCAACAAAAAAATTAAAATTCATTATCTTTGCATACTGTAGAAAATATTATAGTTGTTATAAATGTTGATCATACATTACTTGTTTTTAATTATGTAGTTTTTTTTGTTATATTATATAAATGTTTATTATTATATTATATAATGCATGTTTGTTAGGTATATAATGAATGTTTGCTAGGTATATAATGCATGTCGATGTCAAAATAATGCGGTCCACGGAGTATCGATTCACCTTAAAAATAAGATTCACACGATAAACATTCAAATCTATATATACCTAAAAGCAAAACCCCACCCAAAAAAATTTCCCCCCAAAATATATTACCAAAAATAAACCCAACTTATATTAGGTAAGTAAAATTAAATATGGTAAGTAAGTAAAAATATATTTGGTAAGTATGTAATTACTAATTATTTTATTAGAATGTATAAATAATAATAGTAATATAGTATATTAGATAATTAATATAAATAATTTTAAGTTTTAGATAATTAAAAAATAATCAATATATTGGATATATATAAATATATAAAGACATGTTTATAGTAGGTTTTATATTTAAAATTTGCTAAATTGTTCTTTTAAATAATATTATTTAAAAATGTATAGTTAAAAATATTATTTACATAAAGAAAATCAAATAATTTTTCTAATGATATAAAAAGGAAAAATAATATAGGAAATCTATATTTTAAATATTATTCATGTTTGTTTCATCTTAAAATGATTAGCGGGATGAATTACAATATATTTAAAATTTGAATATTATGCATTAATAATAAATAGATTCGAAATAATATATATTTATCTATTTTATAGTAAATCTATATTAACATAAAAGCAAAACTCCACACTTATTATAATTATGTAATTAAATATGGTAAGTATGTAATTATTATAATTTATATTAATAATTAATAATTATTTTGTAGGAATATATGAATAACTAGAAATTATTTATATGTATATATAATGTTTAATTATTATTAAAATTTATGTTTATATAAATATTAATTATAATTACTAATAATAAATATGCTAAGTATGATGAATATCTATATAATTCTTAAATATATTTTAAATATTTTGAATATATAATTCTTATATTAATTACCATAATATTTATATATACATAAGAACCCTAAAATTATTTTAAAAAGTTATTATAAAAAGTTAAATAATAAGTATATTATTTAAATATTATGGTAATTAATATAATTAAAGTAGTATACGGTTATTTCTTTTACTAATCAATTCTCCATTAAATCTCATTCATCATAATTTCGGTTACTTCTCATTTTTACTATTAATTTTTATTAAATATATTATATATACATTAATCACATTTATGAATACATACAAATATTCTTTATTTGGACTCATCCACCCACCTATAAATTCAACTTATATTTCATTGAGATTTACACTATTTCATAATGAATTTTGAGAGATGTAATTTTGAGGTGCTTTCACAAGAGTATGGCGAAGTAGAATTCTATCCTTTTCTTATTATTTCACTAGGAAGTATTTATCCATTTTTTTTAATATAGTTATTATTTAATTTATTGTAATGATAGTGAATCATTGTGTAAATATGAAGTTTAGTTTTATGTTTGCTAGCTAGAATCATTTTAGTTGTATGATCTTTATGTTTTTCAAGTTTGTAATATTTTTATTTTAAGTTGTTGATTGAATTGAACAGATAATATTATCCATTTTCGATTTCTTTTCTACTCTCTGTATTATCCATTTCTAACATTTGCTTTTTTTATGTACGAAGTATCATTTTTTTTTTTCAACCATAACAAATGTCATTTGTTAACTTTTATAAATGAAGATTTACAAATATCGAAATCCATTTTTTATTACTATTCTATGAGTATCCTTTAAAGTATATGCATTATTCATTAATTGTATTTCAATTAAAAAAAATTGATGAGAATACATTATATATAGCAAGCATAATTCAAATCTTTCACTAGAATTGCAATTAAAAAAAAAGATCAATTAATGTTTTGTCTTGAAACGTATAAATTTACAACCGGTATATTTATGTAAACAAGGAAAAAAGTTTGAACAAAGAGAGAAATTTAATTAGCATTATTTTTCATTTAATTCTCGATCATATTTATTTTTACTATTGAACTTAGAACAGTGGGGAGCTGTAAAAGCAATTTTAAAATGTAGGATAGATTAATTATATAAGTTAGATTTTATAGTTTAACATACATTAAAAATGAACAAATTGGATTTTAATCTATATATCTATATATACCTAAGTAAAACCCCTCACCAAAAAATTTCCCCCAAAAAAATAACCATAAATAATGATGTAATATATAAAGTAAGTATTAATAAATATGGTAAGTGATAATATATTTTATTAATCAAATTTCTTATATTAAGAAAAATTAACTTATATAAGAAATATATATTTAGATGTTACCTTAATTTTTATCATGTTAGATAATTATATTATTTTGAGTTTTTTTGAATATTGAAACTTTTAAAAATTTATTCTTATTATGTATTATTCCTTGAAATAAAAACAAGATAAATAATTTTTGTATACTGAAAAACAAAAGCTCTCCAAAATAATTTCTATCCCCTAAAAAGTTTCAAAAATAAGTCCTATATTTTTAAGGTTATGAAATGATGGTATCAGTACAATATTATCAAATGAATAAAATATGTTTAAAAAATATTTTATACAAAAAAAAAGAGCATATACAACAATAAGTGTGTCACAGACTCATTAAACGCCAGCAAATGAATTTTTGCCACTCAAATTAAGTTTCCAAAAATAATAAAGAAAGTATTAGGTAATACTTAATAAGAAATAAGGTAAGTATGCAAATATAATTAAATTGTTATAATTATGGGTATTATTTCAATAAAAAATATGAAAATAATTAAGAAACGTATTGAATGCAATAAAATAACATTTATATATGAAAATAATGCTACAAATTCCTTAAAATTAGGAAGGAACGAAGAAAAGTGTAACTGATGATGATTTAAATCAATTTATTTACCAATCATCATTAACATAATTATGAGGTGAACTTAATTACATAGTCAATATTGTATAAATACTCAATGTTTAGTATGCGAATTGATAACTTCATTCCACTACTCTTTCTTTTTCTTTTATGTGTTGTTCATGGAGTAGTTTGTAATATTTGTGTTTACGTAAATTTTGTTCATTTGTGTAGGTTTAGTAGTTTCTTATCAAATAATAGAGTATATTCATTGTTATTTTATTTGTTTTATTTAAGAATTATCTTGGTAGGCAACAAACTGCATTTCCACAACAAGAAATATTCTCTGGTAACGGATAGTACTACTGAGTTGACGAGCGACTTGAAACCAGATTTAATTTAACAGGAAGCAAACATATGATTGGAGTTTTTTATTATTATAAGTTTTTTATTTAGTTATAACAATTTTTATTTTTTGCACGTTAACTTTTTATGTCCTTCAATTAAATATATTGTTATATTTCTACTAATCATATTCATGCTTTTAGAACAATAAACAAAAAATTACTCCAATAAATACAAGGCCATGCACATATGACAAGAAATAAATTATGTAAATAACCACCAAACATAAAATATCTATTATAATAATTAACCTCCAATAATTATGGAATTATAAAGAAAAATCATTAGTATTATGTGATGATTTTAGGGCATAATCAATTGACCAATTAATAATAAAATTATCTTAAGAGTGTATAATTAGTGTATGACATTTCATTTTGAGTGCATGTTGTCTTTGATAGGTAAGATACGAAACAATATTTTAGAATTTTTTAATTTTGATCGTAGTAGGTGCATTTTGGTGGAAATCATTTGCTAATTATTTTGCAAATAAGATTCACTCAACCATTCTTTGGGTGAAAACGGAGGAGGATATGAATATTAGTTTTCAGTTAAATTGAAATCATGTATTTCCTAGAGTAAAATAATTTATTGAATTACTCCCTCCGTCACATGCCAATTGTCACATTTCTTTTCGGCTCGGGATTAAGAGTTGTGAATGTAGAATGAGTTAGTTGGATTAATATGTTATTGTTGAGTGTGAAAAAGTTGTCATTTTTTAAAATGTGACAATTCGGTTGGGATGCCCGATTTGGTAAGTGTGACAATTCAAGTGGAACAGAGGAAGTATTTTTTTAATTTTGTTGTTCATAACTCATTTTATAGTTCTTAGATTTTGTAGTAGAACTACTACAGTTTATCATTTTATTGTTTTAGTCTTGACTTATATATTAAAGAATATATAAATGAAGATTTTAAAGATTAAATATGCCACATTAAGAGCTTTAATATGCATGTTGCGAATCTAGACCTGAACTTGCTATATGATTTTATTTTTTTGTTGACATTCATAATTAGTTGCTAAAGTTCCCTATGAAGTAATATAATATACAATATTTGCTTGATATTATAGGGGAAAGAATAAAATATTAAATCCAATTCATTTGCATTTGTGTATTAATTGAATTTACTTACTTGAATTAAATATAATACACAAAAAATATATTTGACCACATAAAGAAATAGTTACAATTTTATTTTATTTAATAAGCTATAATATATTTTAATAAAATTTGTATTATGTATATATGACATTTAAAAAGATATTTTATATAATTATTATTTATAAATTATTAAAAATAATATCTTACGCGCCGCGCATCGCGCGGGAGGAAAACTAGTATTTATTATAACAATGATTATAAATAGTTTGATGCACGAATAAGAATTTATATATGACAAGAATCTTTGAGAAAATTAATAATTGATATGTTTCAATCTAAAAGATTAGATAATTTTCCTTATTTATTATTTTCTATATTAATTAAGATATTTTCCATATCAATTTTGATATGAATATCATATATTTAGTGCATATAGCTCTATTTTTATCTCTCTTAAAATTATAAATATCATAATTCTTTTAATTTAAATTATTTTTTAATGTACCAAAATAATATGATTTTATTATTTTTAAACTAAATCTCTATTGCACACGTTTAGTGGGAGTAAACTATGTAACTAATGAAAATTATTAATCTTATGCACAAATCAAATAACTTATGTATGATAATGTAAGTAAAATAATTTTGCTCTAAAATAAAAGTAATACACTATAGTTCTGATTAAAACATCATCGTAAAAATAAAAATTAATGATTATATGCATAATTCTCGTAACAGTACACGAATTCTTATATAATGAATGCAGTTGTATAATATAATGCATGAAGTTATACTATATAATGCAGAATATGATAGATAAAATACAATATGTTTTTTTCAGCGAAATCATCATTTATCATTATATTTGCACTTGTTATGCATTATATATATAGTAGAAACATATGCATTATAATGAAAGTAATATAATTTTTTTCTAAAATAAAAGTAATACCATATATAATGCTGGAAGTAATACCGTATAATGATAGTAATATTGCTCTCAAATAAGAGTAATACCATATTATAATGCAGGAAAATGTTTGTTAGATATATAAGGAATGTTAGATATATAATGCATGTTTCCTAGGTATATAATGCATGTTTCTTATGCATATAATGCATATTTGTTAGATATATAATGTATGTCGAGGCTGAATATGCAAACAGAATTTTAAATAAGTACAAAATGACAAAAATACCCTATAATGCAGATTTTTTGAGATAAAATGACCGAAAATTTTAGTAAAATCCTGAGCGTTCATTCATTAAAATCAATGATGGGGATTGATTCTTATTTCTTATGGTAAGAGTTGTTCTCACTGGATCACATCCCAATATATATATATATATATATATATATATATATATATATATATTGTAAAATTTGGTCATCTAAACGCGAGGCAGTACCTCTGATTTAAAAATCTCCAACCTTATGTGTTTTAGCCAACTATGCAAGCTAGGTGCTACCCGTGCTCAAGCACCTGATGCTTATTATTAAAAAAATAATTAAAATTCACAAAATAAAATTAATAATATTTATATGTGTAAAATTTTAAAAATAAAAAATAAGGCTATACATTTATTACTGCCTTAACTTCCCTTAGGCCCTATACATGCAAAATTTTAAAAATAAAAAAATAAGGTTACCAATTTATCACGGCTTAGTTTGTGTTTAGGCGTTAGGTCCTATCCAAACGTTCCACTAGCATTTAGCCAATTTTACAATTCGTGTGATGGAATTCAAAATTTATGGTAGAAGGCATGGAGTGAAGCAGCCAAGAAATCCATGGTCGGATGGGCCCGAATACATAACTCAATGCCCGATCCGGCCCGGGAGCAGCTTCAGGCAGAAGATTGCATTGTCGAATGAGGTTGGGACACTGTGGTGGCACGCCCATAGTGAGTGGTCCAGGGCTACTGTGCATGGTGCTCTCATAGTTTATCCTCGTCTCACATCCGATTATCCTTTCCCACGGCCTCATGGAGAAATTCCAATCATATTAGGTGATTGTTTCAAATATATCTATAAGAGTGTGGTTTTTTTTTTCTTTAAGTTATATTTCTAAATGCTGGTAGATCGTGTCTCACAAAAATTGTGTGGAGCACATCTCACAAACAAAAATTAAATACTAATGTATTTCTTCAATCAAAATACCGTATTTTATTTCGATAATATCGAAATAAAATACGGTATTTTGATTGAAGAAATAAATTAGTATTCCATATATATGCAATTAAGTGAAAATGATGCATTTGATCTTTGAATAAAAACTACATATTTAAGAACAAAAATGTAAATCATTTTTAAATGACACCGTCGTTTAGATAAATAAATAAATACATCATTTTTTTAACAAATGAATGCATTGAAACATTATCATTTATATACATCTCAAAAACAAAAAATTGGGGGTACGTCTAATATAAATTTTTACCCAAATTTTATAATGTGTCATACATTTATTTAATGTAGGGGAGTGGTGGAAAAGTGATATTCAAGCTGTTTTTACTGAATTTATTCAAAGTGGGGGAGGCCCTAATGTTTCTGATGCTTATCTTATAAACGGACAACCTGGTGATTTGTATCCATGCTCAAGTCAAGGTTTGAACTACTTCTAATCTTGGTTAAAATATGCTTACACTTTCATTCATATATATATATATATATGGAGCGGATCCAGTGAGAAATTTTTTAACGTGAGAAAGTGAGAAAGATGCTTGATTGCATTTACGACATTGCTTGATTGTATTCAGGTTGTTGCTTGATTGCAATGTTGCTTGATTGTGCTTTAGTTGTTGCTTGATAATTTTGTTGCTTGATTGCGTTTTAGTTGTTGCTTGATTCAATATCAACCATTGATTTTTTAGATCTGATGGACACGATTCATTCTTTTTTCTCACAGAGGAATTTTTTTACATGATCCCTCCTCTCTCTCTCTCTCTCTATATATATATATATATATATATATAGAGAGAGAGAGAGAGAGAGCTTAGATCATATGAGAATAGTTATTAATATAAGAAATAAGAATAAATCTCAATCATCCAATATTGCATATCAACAGTCAATATTAAAAAAATTATGTCTTCATTATATGCACTATAATGTTCATTATTCTATTTTAAGGGTATTTTTTTAATCCTTTTTCTCTCTCCTCCAATAAAATTATTAAAAGTTCTATATGATTATAATTAATTCAATCTAAATTATTTTCTCATTATTTATATATTAATTTTATTATCTTTCAAATAAAATTCCTATTGCATATATTTGGTATTTAAAATCTATAATAAAAATAAAAATCAGTGATTCTACAACCAAATCATACCATCACGCAGACTTTCGAATAAGGCATGAAATTGTATCTATAATGAACAATATTGTAGTAAAAATGAACTCTATGATGAATAAAATGCATTATATTCTTTCATAAAATGCATATTTGATAACCATATAATGTATACACTTAAGATAAAATGAAGATATTTTAATAAAAATGACATGTACATTTAATATTTTATTTTATGTAATACACTGAGATTAGAATGAATATATGATAGAGATAAAAATAAACATGAACACATAATATTTTGTTTAAAATCTAATTCGATGAGATTATAATTATTTCATTGTTTATTTTAGTACATTAATGATATATATATGATTTAGAAAAAAAATCACATGTTCAGTTTTCAAAATGATTTTTTTAATAAAGAATTTGGAATATTTTGATCCATGAATAAAATAATAATTTCTTTTGAACAAATATGGTAAAAATATATTCAAGTAAATTAAGATATATTTAATTCTTGAAATTTAAATAATTTTCCATATTTATAATAATATTTCACATATCATATAAGATATGCATATCTATATTTTGGTATGCACAATATTTCCTTGTTAGAGAAATTAGACATTATTTTTTCGTAATGTACTATTAATGAAGGTTAGTTGAGATATAATGCATCAAATTTACTATATAATGAATAACGATTGAAATAAAATGAATAATAGTTAAAATAAAATATCGTAAGTACAATAACATCGAATTAACATTATAATGAGTAACAATAGAGATAAAATGAAGAATAGTTCAGATAAAATGTATGTTATGTGATAACATTGAATATACTTTATAATGAATAACAATTGAGATAAAATGAAGGATACCGAAGATAAAATGAATGTTATGTGAATGAAATAACATCAAAGTTACGAATTTGCCCTTTAATGAACAAAAACAGAAATAAAATGCCGCGTTTTTTTATGTCAATCTGGATCACTAATTGTGTTAAATCAATAATCGCGATTCATTAACATTTCTCATGTTTAGGTTCATTCTCACCCGATCAGCCCATATATATATATATATATATATATATATAATAATGAAAATAGGTTAGAATATGAATGAATTTTATCTCATAAATCTTGTAGAATAAATAGATGGGGTTAATGGAATATATGAGATTTTTTTTTTCCTTTTTAATATAATCAATTTATTTTATAATCAGTTTTTGTATAATAGGTCTAGTAAAAATAATTTTTTTTTTCAAATAATTTTATATTACCTACGAAAATTTAAAGAGATATTTGTGATTAATTTACCCTTTTCAATTATATACATGATTAAAGAATGATGAACACGAAACATTGATTCCATACAAATGGAGCATGTGGGATCTATTTCTATTGAAAATGAAAAGAAAATCTATATATATATTAAAGTAAGGCCGAAAACAAAATAAGGTAAACTTGAGTTGCATTAATTGTTCATTAATTAATTGATTAGTTCCTTAATTACTAAGTAAAACATTCTATAATTATAAATAGTAATTATATACTTCTTTGTTTACATTAACATTTATGATTTATTTTACAATTGATATTTATAATTAATATATGACAAGTTTATATATTAGTGAATATTCAATCAAAGATAGATCATATCTCAATAAATATAAATAAGTAGATTATATTTATTAGTTAAAAAAATAGTTGTGTACTTTTTACAAATTATTTACTTTTTTCTTTCAATAAAATATTTACTTTATTATTTTAGAATAAATTATACTCCAATACATATAATTATGTTTGTGTAAATGATATTTATTTTATTATAAGTCTGTAATTATTTCTTGAATGAATATTAATTCAAAATTAAATTATGATATTCATGGAAAAAAACTTAATTATGATTGAGCTTAGAATAAATGTTGGAACTAATCGTAAATGTCAATTATTTATTTAACAAAATTCTATGTTAACTAATCTAATATATTTGGTAAGTTTATGCATTAATTATGTTTTTTCTCTTTAATTATTTTCAATTATATGATATCAAATCTCAATAAAAGTCAATTAGGATATTATATTTATTAATTAAGGAAATTTTAAAAAAATATTGAATCGTTTATTAAAAAAATTTGCTTTGAAATAAATCTAAATTACGTCAATTTATCTTAGTCATGTAATGAATAACTACCATCAAAATTTTTATTTTAAAATTTAAACAATAGATAAATATTATTAAAGTATTTGATTGAAAATAAAAATACATTCAAGTGGTCACAAATAATTTGATAAATTAAAATTTGAAAAATAATTCTATCAAAAAAGAAAGCAAAACATGTAGATAAATGGTTTTGTATTCCTTAAAATAAAAGTGCATGTTTTTGAAAAATATGAAAATTGGATCCGATTTCATATTATTCCTTTTACTATGAAATAAGGCGACTAATATGTAGTGTTATTTTTATTTCTTTAAATTTCAAAAATTCATATTTGATGAAATCAAGTATATTTCATTTTATCAATATACATTATATTTAAATATGTAGATTAAGTGAGCATAGAAAACGTTTTTCATTATTTATATTTAATTGATAAAAAATAATTAGGTTAGTTATAATGAATGCTATAACTAAACAAGAAAATTAAAATATTAATACTCAATTTTTTTATCTAATTTTCTATTAAATATATAAGTATAACTCTTGAAATATTGATGAGATTATTAGTTTCTAATCATGACCAAAATAATTAAATTCTAGATCATCTGTCATTATATTGACATTATGGATATGAATATCGTATACCACCATCACTTATCAAAAAATTATAAAATAAGATTTGACAAATTAATAAAAATAAATAAAATAGGTGTCAATATAATATCACTTATTTACAGGTGTGGAGGCAACATAAAATTAGGGAGCAGCGCCCCACGAGCTAAAAACTTTTTTAGTTATATTTTTTACAAAAAATATAAAACACAACCCACAAGATGTAGTCGAGCCTTTACGAATTACGATCCTTTGAATCTCTATTCACCCCTTTTTATATATGCTATATAAATAATGGATCATTTTATATTATATCCCAAATTACTATATAGAAATTTATAGTTAATACTTTTTAAAGTTAATATTATTTTAATTTTATTAAAATATCAAATGGAGGAGAATCATGTAAAAAAAAAATCCCCATGTGAGAAAAAAGAATGAATCATGTCCATTAGATCTAAAAGAATCAATGGTTGATATTCAAACAAGCAACAACTAAAACACAATCAAGCAACAAAATAATCAAGCAACAACTAAAACACATCCAAGCAACGTTGCAATCAAGCAACCTCATAACACAATCAAGCATCTTTCTCACTTTCTCACGTTAAGAACTTTCTCACCGGATCCGCTCCCGTATCAAATGAATATTATTTTTATACAAATAATTAATGTTCCCACGCATCGCATGGGAAGCAATACTAGTTATTATTATAATCAAGACTCCAATCTTTATATATATATAGTTTACATTGATGCTGAAAATAAAGTTTCTTATAGACTAATAATCAAGCCTAATAATTGAAATTCGATCGAATTTTCCTTTCCCTGCACAATTAATTTATTAACTAAATTTTAAAAACAAAGTAATTAATTTTGAAATTGATCCATGCAGATACGTTGAAGCTCAGCGTGGACTACGGCAAGACATACCTTATCCGGATGGTTAACGCCGTGATGAACAACATCATGTTCTTCAAAATCTCCGATCACCACGTCACCGTCGTCGCCTCCGACGGCGCGTACCTCAAACCCTTCACCTCCGACTACATCGCCATCTCCCCCGGCCAAACCATCGACTTCTTATTACTCGCCCATCAAAACCCCAGCCGCTACTACATGGCCGCAAGAGCCTACAACGTCGCCGCAGCATTCGACAACACCACCACCACCGCCATACTCGAGTACACCGGAGACTACACCCCGCCGCTATCTCCGCCGCCACTTCCAACCCTACCTGCTTTCGACGACACACTCGCATCTGCAAACTTCACCGCCAGATTCCGAAGTCTCGCCTACAAAAACAACCCGATCGACGTGCCGCAGGCGGCGGCGAAGGAGCTCTTGTTCACGATCTCCATCAACATCGGAATCTGCCCCAACTCCTGTTGGAAAAGGAAGTCAACAAATGCAGCAGAGTAAATCAAGGAACA
>JAPKLW010000005.1:1514826-1551629 GCA_026898455.1 Plectranthus barbatus | reverse complement strand
TTCTCTCTTGCTCTCTCTCTTAAACATGACGATACCATGTTCTAACAACTCCGACTGCGGCGGACCGGGAGGGAACCGGCTTCTTGCGAGCGTGAACAACATCACATTTCAGCGGCCGGGAATCTCCATCCTGCAGGCCTATTACGAGATGATCGGCGGCGTTTATGGCGATGATTTCCCGAGCAGGCCGCCTTTCCCTTTCAACTACACGGCGGATGCCGTTCCGGAGGCTCTGTGGGTGTCGCGGAACGGGACGGAGGTGATGGTTCTGGATTATAACGCGACGGTGGAGCTGGTTTTCCAGGGGACAAACACGTTGAATAGTGGGGGGATCGATCACCCCATGCATCTGCATGGACACAGTTTCTACGTCGTGGGATGGGGATTTGGGAATTTCAATCGGAGCAGGGATGCTCCCAACTATAATCTTGTCGACCCGCCGCTCCAAAACACCATCGCCGTGCCCCGGCGCGGCTGGACGGCAATTAGGTTCCGAGCCGATAATCCAGGTATAATATATATTATAGTTAAAAAGATGTGTTTGATTTAATGACTAGAGTAATACTCTAACCCGGATGCTCGAACTGATAATCAATTAGTTATATATAGATAAAATACTTAATCAAATCACTCTTGCTTTTAAATTTATTTATTTTATGGAAATATATATTCGCAGGGGTTTGGCTGTTGCATTGCCATTTCGACCGACATATGATATGGGGGATGGAGATGGTGTTCATTACTAAAAATGGAAACTGTCCCAATGCTAAAATGCTTCCTCCACCGTCTGATTTCCCGCTGTGCTCATCATAACTATATATAAATCCAACGATTTAGGAGGTGGAAAATGATTGCTTCGTAATTCATAGCTCAAATCTGTATAAATTGTTGAATGAATCTTGCTTCTAGGAATAGACGTTAAGGGATATCTGAGAACATATGTAGATAGACAAAATAAATTCATGTCGTGACAGTATACTTATATATGATTGTGTTGATTTTATAGAATTATGACTATATAATACAAGTTGATTGGTTGAATTTTGTTTAGTGCCCTAATTCTTACCAGTCATTTTAGAGCAATTCGTTGGATCGGCATTACTATAATTTAAAGTTTTTAAGTATATAAAATTATAAAAAGTTTGTAGACAAATAAAAATTCATATTAATTGCCTTTATAAAGTTTGTTGTTGCCAAATTTATCAATTTCCATAGCGAAAGTCTTAAATGTAGTGAACTTCATTAATTCTTCCTCAAGTCAATCGGAGCTTTTCAAAAGCTTAAGTTCGTTTAAATGTTCTTAGATTAGCTCAGATACATACACAAAAAATTTAGTCAGTTGTTGGGTTTTAAGTGAATAGAAAAGCAGATATTGAAGAATAAACAAAGCAATAAATGACACTAGATTTCTAGTGGTTCAGAATATCCTATGTCCACTTTGCAATCAACTGATTGGTAAATCACTAAGAACAAATGTTATGAATTATTGTTAGTGATTCCTTCATTTATATTGTTTTGATGAGTCAAATATCCCACAAAATTACCAGCATGGAACAATGGATATTTCCTAATCGAAAGGCCTTCGCCAGCAAATCACCCTACAGTCGAAGATTGTTGACTGACACGTCACCACCAGCAAGGAGTGACCAGCAACTGTCAACCACCAAAAGCGATCCCCAAACGCAAGTAGAGACTCTTCCCAAACTAAGACAAGCCAGTACTTTACAAGACCAGACTTTAAGTGTGGAGAACTTAAAATCTGTGTATTTTAAAGCTTGTCCATCGAAGGAATCTACCAACAAACATTCCTAGGACTGGTTGGAGGTCGTTCTGATGCAATCTGCTTTTTGACCTAGCTACCATTGCCAAAAGGTGGTACCTGCAGCAGACATCTCAGAAAAAGTGAGACATTTGATTGGGGTCCTTCCAAAATGTCTTCAACGACTATAAATGGACAGAAGTTCAAACCTTTCAAGGAGCGCCTATAAATAGAGGCTACAATTCTCCTTGAGAAGGTTACGAGAACCGAACCTCAAAATCACCATTGTCAATTTTCTGACAAACTACTGTAAATTTTGTCCTTCTCAAAAGCTATCAACTTCAAGATCTATAAAAGCTTTGAGGCTGATTCTATCAGCTTTTCATGTTCATTTTAGCACGAGGCTCTGTGAATCTTGCAAGAGCTAATTTAATTTTTTTACTCTCTGAGTAAGAAACATCTTGGAGTTGTCACTTCTTTAGTCGTAGCTACCATGGGTGTATTCAAAAAATTGATGTTCTTGAGAGGAACATTAACTATCACGTTCAATTTGAAGGCCAGGTGGTGTGCCCACACTTCAAGCATGAAAAAGCTCTTAATTGCGAAGGATTTGGTGAGTGAATTAACGGACTGGTGGACGCTGTATTCATCAGCTAACAACAGACCGTTAACATCTTTGTAATCGTCAACTTAGTATTTACAGACTGCGTGTCTGAAGAGAGGACGTAGGACGGTGTAGTCCGAACCTCTTAGTTTGGAATTTAGGTTAGAAATTCCCTTACCTTTTTATGTTTTGATGTGTCAAACTTGTATAGAAACCACCTTAGGATGTGTCTCAAGATTAGCTTAGTTGATACAAACTTGTAATATCCACTTAGGATATTTATCGAGTTGTAAAGAAGCAGATCAAGATAAATTGGGTTTGTGATCAAAGCCACCAGTTTGATCATCGTGAGGACAAGAAAAGACTCAGACTCAGGCATGAACTGGCAGACTGACGATAACTTCAGAAGCTTACCACTCAAATAAACTAGTAGATATCACCAGCTTGGATAATCACTAGTTTATCAAGTCGAGTTTCATAACACGAGCAGAGACAAAAAAGACAAGCGAGAGATATCACAAAGAGTCAGATTTAACGAAAAGGAGATTCCTTAAAGTCCAAAATTCAAACATCCAGTTTAGAATTCCTCATAATGGCGAGCCGTTCTGACACACTGCAAGATGTCGACACCCTGTGTCATGAAAGGTGCAGCAGAGTAGGAAAAGACACCTATCTCCATCAAATTAGAGACCCAACCGATAGTTCAAGATCTGGATCTTCATTAAATGGCTCTTTTATCAAACCCTACCTTGCTTCGTCAATAAATAAACAAAAGCAATCTCAAAGAAAGGGTTACGCAAGGCGTACACATTACAAAATTAAGACGATTACAGTCACAAGAACTAAAGCAGAATGAACATACAAAAGTTCAAAGCTCACTAGTAGTAATTGTATTCTCCGAACAGAGACTCTCTGAGTCCACTTTTCATGTTCGAGGCTATTTATAATAGCTTACAGTGTTCTAGTTGCAGCTATCTCCAAGCTGTTACTATCACAGGTGTGTTGTCACAAGTTTGAAGAGTTTCATGAAGAACTTAAAAGCTCCTAACTTCCGGAGAAGGAGGTTGCGTCGTGTGCCCACACTTCCTATCTGAGTGTAGAAGGAGGACGAGACCCTGGGCAATTGAGCAAGTGGACTGGTGGACACGGGCATTCACTAACTTACGATAGATCGTGAGGATAGATTATAATCCTGTAGCTAGTGTCACTACTACAAAAAAGCTGATAGACAACAGTTAAAAACTGTTGTCGTAGGGTTATTTTAACTGTTGTTGTAGGTAGTGTTGTCGTAGGGGTAAAAAAATAAACTCATAGACAACGGTTATTAACTGTTGTCGTAGACACAAACGACAACAGTTTTTAACCGTTGTCGTAGGTCTCAACAAACTGTTGTGGTATATATCTCTACGACAACACTTTTTCACACACTCTTCGACAACGCATTCTAAACTGTTGTTGTACATATCTCTATGACAACACTTTTACACCTACGACAACGCCTTCCTGATTGTGAGCAACAACGATTTTAAACCGTTGTTGTAGGTAGTTTTTTTTTAATATATAATCAGTTTCGAAACAAAATAATATAATTGAATAACGAAATTCAAATCTCAAATAATCTTTAATAAATCCAAAATACAAAATAAACATTTATCCTTCAATTCTCAAAATACAAATATATCAAAATACAACAAAAATATTTATACGTCCATTAATATCCTAAAATTAAAAATAAACATCTGTGCACATACATAATTTTGAACACATTCGGTCCATTCCTTGCACTCAACATCAATGTCCTCGGCGGAGTAACTGTTAAACAAAACAACAAAAAAATATATAACGAAGAAACTCCGTGAGGGCAAACAAACAACATAAACATAGCAGATAAAACAAAAACCAAAACCAAAACAATGATTACCAATGATTGTAGCAAACTGATCGTCTCACCACCATCAACCTCAATTACGTCTCTCATGTATCTCATCACATAATATCCAAATTGAAATCCATTTGGTTGTTTAGGAGTTAACTCGTTGTGAGGAATGCAGCTGTTGAATTTTTGGATTAAATAATGTTGTTGAAATGCGGCTGCATCATTGTCCTTCCTGGTTTAATTCATCAATGTTAGAACATTCTAGCAGAGATATCCATATATATATATATATGTTCAAGAAATAAATTAGAAATAGAAGCAGAAATTGTACTCAGGGAATCTTAACATTCTGCTCCAAATTCATATATTGCATAATTTCAAAACAGATACATCAACAAAAAGACAAGAGTTTTTTTAATTGGAAGACTACAGCATCAGCAATAATTGATTAACTCACGGAACACACGATTGAGAATGAGTAGCCAATTAATTGCAAAAATGAGAAAATTGTGCTCTTCATTAAAATAAATTAAACATCATGATATGCTCAAGCCAGAGACGAATAACAGGGGTTCACACAAAATCTTTGGACGTTGAGGGAAACAGACATTGCACCTGGCGAAGTAAGAGTTGGAGTCGGAGTCGGAGCCGGCTGAAATCGAATAACCCTTGGTGGTGGCGCGCCGCTTGAGTGCAGGGTGTTGGTGCGCGCGAGGGCGAGGGTGCGGTGGTGGCAGTGCCGCTTGAGTGTAGGGGCGAGGGTGAGAGCGCGAGAGCGAGTGGCGGTGTCACTTGGGTGTGGGTCGATGGTGAAGGCGAGAGGCGCACGGCGGGTCGACGTTGAAGGCGAGTGGCGCAGCCATGCAGGCGGAGGTCGAACGTGGGGAGGGAGTACGGCGGGAGTTGGAGTGTGGAAAGGGGTAGAAAATTAAAGATTTAATTTGGGGATTTAGGTTATAGATATTAGATTTATATAATTTGAATTTTAGATAAAATAGACAACGTTAAAATAACAACACTTAAAAAAAACTGTTGTCTTTTGTATAATTAACAACACTTAAACAACAACGGTAAAGACAAACCGTTGTCTTTTTGCGTTTTAAGATTCTAATAGACAACGGTTTAGGCTATAATTAGTCTACGACAACGGTTTCAAGCCTAAATCGTTGTCTTTTTAGCGTTGTCTATGAGTATTTTTCTTGTAGTGTGTATTGCGAGCTACTGCCTGAAGAGAGGACGTAGGATGGTTGTCCAAACCTCTATAAATTCTTGTGTTTTTTACTAGTTTGATTATTTATGCAAGAATTTAAAACCTAACGCTACCTCGTGTTGGAGTATATCAGAACTTGACTCTAATCAAACTCGCAGAAAAAATAAATTTTTCAAAGAACCAAATTAGTTGAGAACCACCGGTTTGAAATTGCAAGAACTCGCTCTTAATCTTCCGCTTCATATATCTGACGTACTCTAATTTTAGGGCCAACAAGTGGTGTCAGAGCGGTTGGTTATTACAGACTAACTGCTTTGAGTCACTAAGGAAAGGATTAGATCTAGTTGCTCTTGCAATTTTTTTTGTTTGTTTTGTCTAGCGAGCAGGTACCTCGATAAATAACATCAAGCGTCCACCATATCAAGCGAAGAAATTCGCAGTGTGGAAGAAGAGATCTACCATAGTACTCAAGAGAATACATCCAGAAATGGTAGATGTCATCGAGAGGGGTCCCATCATGATCCTCAGGGCCAACACTCGTATTGGAGATCAAGACGGACCAGACATGATCAAGAAGACTTACAGGGAGTGGACCTATGATGACAAGAAGAGGGCCCAACTGGACTCTATCACACACGAGCTAATCCTTTCAGTTTTACCTGACACCCTTGAAGAGGAGGTGATGCAGTTCAACAGCGCCAAGGAAGTCTAGGACTACCTAAGTGGACTGAGTCAAGAGTCAGAGCAGATTAAGCGGAACAAGCTTCAAGTGTGTGTGGACAAGTACGCGTCCTTCCAGATGCTTCCAGGAGAAAGCATCAAAGCAATGGAGACCTAGTTCAATGGAGGAGTTGTGAACAAGAATGAAGCAGTTCAAGTTGCCAGTTCACCAAGCCATAATGCTGAAGATGCAACATATTTCATCAAGAAGACGTCAGATGGAGATCAAATAAGACATTTCACACTCACAGACTAGCCGGTCAATACAACTTGAAAAAAGAGGTACCCTCAACCTCTACCTCCTACAAGAAGGAATTAGAGAGCTCTGTCAAAGAGATTGAAGAACAAATGAAGAGACTTGCCAAGCTCCTGGAGAAAGCCAAGGCAAAGTCAACGAGCTCACAGCCTGATGACAAAAGGTTCGTGAAGAGGGCCCCCAAGTCCTGTTTTGAGTGCAAATCCCCCGATCACCTAAAGTTCAAATGTCCAAGGATGGACAAAGAAGAACGAGAGAGACTTAAGCAAATCTTCGACCGACGAGCGTCCAAGGCGGTTGACAAAGCAATGTTGTCAAGGATGGAGGTACCCGACATACCCAAAAATGATGATGAATACTACACATCGGATGGAGAGTCAGAGGTAGAAGATCTGTTGGTCTTCATGGCTACCATCGGAGAAGGGAACGACACTGCAGAAGCTGAATCGGGCAACTGGTAACGAGGTAACCAATACTCTACCAGTTTACATTCCGTCTTCATAAATTTTAGAGAAATATGAGTTGTTTTGCTCTGATTCAGATCATGTTTCCCTCAATCTTCTTTTTAAAATTCTATGAACAAAAAATGCTTTAGCCGGTAAAAATTCCTCACTGAGACTTCAAGTTTCAGTTTTGACCAGGGAGATTGAAAACCTAGGACAACCAATGAGGAACTAGCAAATTGCTTTCTTGAGGAAAACCTAGGACAACCAATGATTGAAAATTGCTTTCAGTTTTAACACTTGAGAGTTGAGTGATACACTTCCTGTGAGTTCTTCCACTGTTGATGAATTTTCTGTCTCTTTCAAATTGCTTGTGTGTAGTGGATTTTTGATTCTTGACTGTGATGAATCTTGTGAGGCATTGCACTTTAATTGCATGATCTTTTGATTTCTTTCTTGCCTATTGATTGAGGACAATCAAACGTTCAAGTTTGGGGGGTTTGATAAGCTCATTATTTTACTCGCTTATCTATATTATTTTCTACTATTTTATGTAGTCTTATTGAGTTTATATATATATTCTATGCATGAGTCTATATTAGGTGGTATTATGCGCATCTTGGTGTTTTTGCAGGTTTTAGGCCTAAATTCACTTGAAAACCATTTCGAAAGCAGTGACGTGTAAGAGTAGCAGTGTAGAGTTTTTCCACAAGGGGAATTCGGCCTATTGGCGCATGGACATGGATGAAGCTTTGAGTTAGCTCTCCAATGCAACTGGAATCGGGGCAATTGGAGTTCGGGAGAGAAAGTTATGACCAAAACCGTGAAACCGCGCAGAAGGGGCAGAGACCACATCGATTGACGCCAATCAGCATCGATCGACACCGAAGAGGAAGCCACGTTTATCGACACCAATCAGCAATGATCGACGTGGGTCTGCTGATGCGGGAAATTTGATGAAAATCGGATTTATTCATATCTTTAGCCCTAGATTTGATAGGATACACATCCACCACTATAAATAACCCAGAAAATTCGACTTTTTAGAGGTAGCTCTCATATTTTTCAGAACCAATCATCATATTTTCATTCCATAATTTAGTTTTTAGAGTTTGGAGACTTGTGGAACACGAAACCCTTTTATTTTCTTGTAAGTTCTTTACTTTTATGCAATTTAATATGTTTTCTTTTGGATTTCTATCTGCGATGAGTGGCTAGAAACCCTAGCAGGTTCTAGGGTTGATATTATTATGGATGCATGTTAGGATTAATTAATTAGGTTCATGATTCCCGTATTTATTTTATAATTCTAGATTAATTCAAGGTCCGAGAGGTGACGATTAATTTAGATGTCTAGCTATTGATAGAAGGAGCGAGAGGTGAATATTGATGGTGGGATTAGGAATGCATGATACAATCTACACTATCCAAAAACATGTACTAGGCTGTAGGAATTGAATTGATTTGCTTATCAGATTGACTAATTTGGTGTACTTTGAGACCGAGCGGAGATAGTCACTAATTAGTAATCTAGGTTATATTTGCCAAACAAGGAAATATAGCATTATTGCAGTATTCCACCTGTTAAATTAATTGGTTCCTACATGTCATCCATAATAAGAATTCTTCCCTAGAATATGTGTTCCTTTAAATTTGCTTTCAAAACCTCTTTAATTTTCAGTATTGTCATCTTTATTTTCTAAGGCAAAACCCTAATTTTGAATTCCTCAAACAATGAATCTTAGGATCATAACTAGTATATAGGATAGTTTCCCCACACAATTCCCCTAGATTCGATAACCTTAGGGTTTACAAATTTATTTGCCACTGTTTTTATAATTTGTCTGTTAGAAATAACAGTGATCAATTTATCAAGAGGTTTTCAATGCATTTGTTTTCGAAGTTCTACATGTATGTTCTTATTTAAGATTCTTTATTATTTCAGATATGTCTATGTCTACTGTTGATCATATTCTTGCTCTCAATCCTTTAACTGGTCCGAACTTTCCTGAGTGGAGATATTGCATTGAGTATATCCTCCTGACTAAGCAACACATGTTTGTTCTTACTATGATGCCACTTGCCCCACGTTACCATAAAGTCTCTAGACGTGAGAAAGAATTCTATGACAGATGGGTGGTATCTTAAGATTTTACTTACAAGTTAATCTCAGATAACCTGTATAGAGAATTGAAGCTCAAGTACATGGGCTATTGTAGCTCTTTTGCGGTCTAGATGGACTTAGTGGCTACGTATAGTGAAGTGGAATGAACTATGAGCTGTGATCTCGTGAAAGACATTGTCTGTAAGAGAATGGTTGATGGTAGTTTGGTGACGTTACATGTGATAATGATGGATAACACCATAAACCAGTTCACACATAGAGGTGGATGTATCAGTGATCGGGCTAAGATCGATATAATCCTAAACTCATTACCACTTTCATTCTATGACTTCAAGAAGGATGTAGCTAAGAGAAGCGAGTACTCTTTCAAAGAGTTGCTTACTGACCTCTTGGCAAAACAGTCTTTCGTACCTTCATGGGATTCTGAGTTATCAGATCTTGAGCACAGCTTGAGCGCATTGAAAGATGTGGTTCATACTGTGTGCAAGAATATGATTGATCGCAGAAGACGTGAGAGGAGGTCAAATGAGATGAAGAGGGTTGGTGTCACTTCAAGTAAGAACGCATGCGGAAGCAAAGCACAAGGTACATCATTTGCATTTGTAACGGAAACGTGTTTAGCATCGGTTTCTACCCATTCGTGGGTAGTGGATACTGGAGCTACTGATCATGTTTGTTACACTTTGCAGGGGTTCACACCGAGGAGGGTGCTAAAGAATGACGAGATCACCATCTCAATGGGGAACGCAGCACGAGTGAGTGCAACTGCCATTGGAGATGTCACCTTGTACTTTGATGATTCTATTTTGACGATTCTATTTTGACTTTGAGAGATGTTTTATATGTGCCGGATTTTTGGCGGAACCTTATTTCAGTTTCCAAACTTTATGTTGATGGATATTCAGTTATTTTTGATAGTGGTGTTTCTATCATTGGTGATAACGTAGTTATCTATCGTGGAATGCTGAATAACTCTCTCTATGTCGTTAACTATCATCATAACACTTACACGTATGCTGCATGTAATTCATCTGAAATTGATAATCCTAGAAAGAGAAAGCTTAGTTCTTTTGAGGATCTTACATATCTCTGGCACTTGAGACTGGGTCACATCAGCTTGAAGCGGATCAAGCGACTTGTAGATGACGGTACATTGGACTTAGTCCGGCCTTTACCTTATCAAGTCTGTGAATCCTGCATCGAGGGAAATGTGTCTTCTAGGCCTTTTAAGGCTAGTCAGTCTCTAGCAGAGGATGTGTTGGAATTGATCCATTCTGACTTATGTGGGCCCATGTCCACACAGGCTCGTGGAGGGTATGAGTACTTAGTCACTTTCATTGACTACTCAAGATACGAATACGTTTACTTGCTTCGCTACAAGTCTGAATTCTTTGAGAAAATCAAAAAGTTCAAGGCTTAGGTAGAAAAGAAGGTCGGGAAAACTATCAAGTAACTGCAATCTGACCGCGGTGGCGAATACCTCGGGAACGAGTTCCTGCAATATTTGTCAGAATATGGGATTGCATCCCAGTGGACTGCACCGGGTACTCCCCAGCAAAGTGGTGTAGCCGAAAGAAGAAATAGAACTCTTTTGGAGATGGTGAGATCAATGATGAGTTATGCAAGCTTACCTATTTCGTTTTGGGGATACGTATTGGAAACAACGGCTTACATCTTAAACTTGGTGCCTTCTAAATTGGTTCCTAAGACACCCTGTGAACTCTTCCTTGGACGCAAACCCAGTTTGTGCAAGTTCAGAGTATGGGGTTGTCCGGCACACGTGTTGACAAAGGAACCTGATAAGTTAGAAAGCAGGTCCAAGGTAATGCTGTTTATAGGATATCCCAGGCAAACGAAATGTGGTTTCTTTTACTGTCCTGAGAGTCAGAGAATCCTTGTTAGCACCAATGCTAGATTCTTGGAGGACGAGTATGTGAGAAACAACAAGACAAGGAGTGATATAGTTCTTCAAGAAATTGAAGATGAGAATGTGATTCCAAAGGAAGGAGAACGTGCGAACGTGGGTGCACCTGTGAGAGGTACAGCACCACAGGCGCGTTCTTGTGTGCTAGGTGTAGAACCACAAGTTGTTGCACCAACTGCTGACACGGTACCGATGCCTCGTCATAGTGGGAGAGTCATTTTTTTTGCTGGAAAGATACATGTTTGTGGGTGAGTCTTCGGACTTGGGCCCTGAAGACGGACATGAGGACTCTGACCCACTGACTTGCAAAGAGGCAGTGTAGGACAAGGTTGTTGCGAAATGGCGCATCGCCATGGATTTTGAGATTGAATCCATAACTGCTATGGATGTATACTCGAAAACTGTGTTGCCTAATGGCTTTAAAGCCATAGGGTGCAAGTGGGTATACAAGAGAAAGAAGGGAGCGGATGGAGAAATTATGGCTTTCAAAGCCAGGCTGGTGGCGAAGGGTTATAGCCAGAAAGAGGGCATAGACTATGATGAAACCTTTTCACCGGTAGCCATGCTCAAGTCCATCCGGATACTCCTTGCCATAGCAGCGCATCTGGACCTCGAGATTTGGCAAATGGATGTTAAAACTGCTTTTCTAAACGGTTACCTTGAAGAAGGTAGAAACATCTATATGCAGCAACCCGAGGGTTGCGTGCGCAAAGGCGAAGAACATCTTGTCTGGAAGCTTAAGAAGTCCTTGTATGGACTTAAGCAAGCTTCAAGGTCGTGGAACTTACGTTTCAACGATGTGATTAAGTCCTACGGATTTTCAAAGTTAGAGAACGAAAGTTGTGTATACAGACTTTGTGTCAGTGGGAGCGTGGTTTTCCTTGCACTGTACGTGCACTACAAAAAAAATGGTCTATAATGGCGACAGAAATTGTCACTATAAGTATGAATTTTGTCACTATAGCATCTTAGTGACAATATTGTGTGTCATCGCTAGGTCGTGGCTACTGAATAGTGGCTAAATGGTTTAGTGACGAACTACAATAGTTTTCACTATTGCTCTATTTTATTGTGACTCTAATTTTCATCACTAATTCACTATTAATTAATTACAAACTATAATCGTCACTAAAATATTATGATATAGCCACACAAATGTGTTGTCACTAAATAAACATGTTTTAGCCACCACAATAATTATCACTAAATCTTTATAATATAGTAGCATAATTTGTCGTCACTAAAATATCATGATATAGTCACACAGATGTGTTGTCACTAAATAAACATGTTTTAGCCACAACACACTAATTATCACAAAAACTTCAAATTTAGTAACAAAATTTGTCGTCACTAAAACACCAAGCCGTTGTTGACCAGATCGTCTGAACCCACCTACACTGCAACTAATCGTCGGTCTAGCCACCATGAGCCGCAATGCTAGAATCGCACCCAACCGTTGCATCGCACCTAGCCAGCCAACATCAAGCCACAACTAACCACCTGCACCACACCCAACAATTGAACCGCACCTAGCCTACCACCACCGAGCCGTAACCAACCATCGACCGAATCCACCGGTATTGTGCCACACCACAGCAATCAGGACCCACCGAGCCATCATCGCACCCACCACACCTGTGAATAAACTGGACCCTGCACATAATCATAGAAAAAATTAATATTTAGTGCTTCCAATAGGATTCGAACCCTTTATCTCTTTATTCAATCCTTTATATCAATCCACTGCACCAAATGGTTAGTTATTAATATTTTGGATAATTAATATATATAAGGTAATAGTGGCTATCTATCTAAACTTAATAAATGTATGGAATCTATTTCACATTTTTATAAATTTAATTCTTAACAACCTTATAAATTTAAAAACTACTACCCACATCAGCGAATTCTAAGAGATAAAAATAAATGTCAATATTGATAAAATAAAATTTTATACAATTTTATATTAAAAAATTACTACACAATATTTACTTTTATTTCATTATTTAGAATGTGCCGAAGTGGTAATAGTTTTTAAATTTATAAGATTAGTAATAAATAAATTTGAAAAAAATAAATTTTAATAAAAAATTTATAACATAATATTTTAATTTATATTAAACATAATTATGTAATTGAAAATATAATTTAACTAAATGAAACAATTTAATATTTTGAATACGTAATTAACTCATTAAAAATTTAATAATCTTAATTAATTGCATATATTTATTTAAATTACATAATTAAATTTTTAATTCAATTTGGGTTTTAACTTAATTGCACATTTAAAATCTATCACCTTTAAATAATTTTGATTTTTAATATAATAATATAATCTTCAATCATATTTTAAATTTGATTAAATTTAAAATTTTATTAATCTTTATTACTTATACACAAATATTTATAAAATTTAATTACTCAAATATATAAAGTCAATATTCAATTGCTATTTAATTGCCACATCAAGAATTTTGTTTAAGATGGGTAAATATCACAATATTCTTAACCAAAAATGTTATGAAATCTTAATGGTATTAGGTTGGTGGGTAACAAATTACTTAATAGAACATAATATAGGATATAATTTCATAAATTTGGAAGTATGAAATAGAATGTCATAAATTTTAAAAGTTTTAGACATTAGGTAACCAAAAGCAAATTGATGCTTATAAAAGTCATTAGTATTGAACTAATGGAGTTTATTAAATTTTGAAATCTTGTTAAAACATCATCAAAAATATTATTATTGTCCAAACCAGTGATAATATACTAAATTATCGCTATTTATAATTATTGTGATAAATTTGGTTACTGTCACTATAAAGTTATTTTAGTAACAAAAAAAATATTTTCACTGGCTTTAGTAACGGTAAATATTAACAACATATGAAATTGTTACAAATTAAAAAAAATTTGTGATGAAAAAATTAATTGTAGCTAGAATAATATTTTTAGTTACAAAAATTTTATTGTCACTAACATTAGTGACAATAAATATTGACAACTTATGAAATTGTCACAAATCATATTTTTTGTGACGAAAAAATTTATTGTTGCAATAGATATATGTTTAGTCACAAAAATATTATTGTCACTAATTTTAGTGACAATAAATATTTGTAGCTAATAAATTTGTCACAAATCATATTTTTTGTGACGAAATAATTTATTGTTGCTATACATATATGTTTAGTCACAAAAATATTATTGCCATTAGTTTTAGTGACAATAAATATCCGCGACTAATAAAATTATCACAAATTGTATTTTTTGTGACAAAATGCAGAATTGTTACTATTAACGTATTTTTAGCCACAAAAATTTAAATGTCACTGACATTATTGTCACTACACATAATTTTTTTTTTAGTGGTGGACGACATACTCCTATTTGGAAACAATGAGGGAGTGATGTCGGAGATTAAACGTTGGTTATCCAAACAGTTCTAAATGAAGAATTTGGGAGAAGTTGGGTACATCCTTGGGATTAACACTACAAAAAAAACTATTTGTAGTGACAATAATGTTAGTGACATTTAATTTTTTGTGGCTAAAAATACATTTTTAGTAGCAATTATGTATTTAGTCACAAAAATGCAATTTGTGACAATTTAATTAGTTGCGGATATTTATTGTCACTAAAGCTAGTGGCAATAATATTTTTGTGACTAAATATATATGTATAGCAATAATAAATTCTTTTGTCACAATAAATATGATTTGTGACAATTTTATTAGCTGCGAATATTTATTGTCACTAAAGTTAGTGACAATAATATTTTTGTTATTAAACATATATCTACTGCAAGAATAAATTTTCTCATCACAAAAAATATGATTTGTGACAATTTCATAAGTTGTCAATATTTATTGTCACTAATATTAGTGACAATAAATTTTTTGTAACTAAAAATACTATTTTAGCTACAATTAATTTTTTTCATCACAATATTTTTCAATTTGTGACAATTTCATATGTTGTTAGTATTTACCGTCACTAAAGTCACTGACAATAATTTATTTTGTTGCTAAATCCATTTTATAGTGACGGTAACCAGATTTATCACAATAAATTATAAATAGTGATAATTTAATATATTATCACTGAATTCGACAATAATAATATTTTTATTATGTTTTAATAAAATTTCAAAATTTAATAAACTCCACTAGTTCATTAGTAATAATTTTTATAAGCCATTAATTTGCTTTTGGTAACGTAATATCTAAAACTTTTAAATTTTATCAAATTCTATTACATACTTCCAAATATATGAAATTATATCATACATTATGTTTTATTAAGTAATTTGACCCCCACCAACTTAATACTATTAAGATTTTATTACATTTTTGGTTAAGACTATTATGATATTTACTCATATTAAACAAAATTCTTGATGTGACAATTAAATAATAATTGAATATTGACTTTATATATTTAAGTAATTAAATTATATAAATATTTGTATAGAAGTAATAAATATTAATAAAAATTTACATTTAATAACATTTAAAATATGATTGAAGATTATGTTACTATATTAAAATTAAAATATTTGAAGGTGATAAGATTCAAAATGCGTAATTAAGCTGAAATTCAGATTGAATTAAAAATTTAATAATGTATTTAAATAAATACACACAATTAATTAAGATTATTGAATTTTTAATAAGTTACTTATGTATTCAAAATATTAAATAATGCGTAAAGTTTTAAATTGTTTAGTTAAATTATAATTTTAATTAAATAATTATGAAAATTTATGTTTAATATAAATTAAAATCTTACGTTATAAATTTTTTTATTAAAATTTATTTTTTTTTCAAATTTAATTCTTAGTAATCTTATAAATTAAAAAACTACTACCACTTCAACAAATTCTAAATACTAAAGTAAAAGTGAATATTGTGTAGTAGTTTTTTAATATAAAATTATATAAATTTTCATTTTATCAATATTTACATTTTACTTTTTTTTTTAGAATTCGCTGATGTCATAGTAATTTTTTAATTAATAAGATTGTCAAGATTTAAATTTATAAAGTGTGAAATAGATTTTATAAATTTATTAAGTTTAGATAGATAGCCACTATTACCTTGTATATATTAACTATTCAAAATATTAATAATTAATCACTTGGTGCAGTGGATAGATATAAAGGATTAAATTAAGAGGTAAAAGGTTCGAATCCTGTTGGAAGCACTAAATATTAATTTTTTATATGACTATATGCAGGGTCCTGATTATTCATAGGTGCGGTGCGGTGTGATGATGGCTCGCTGGTCCTAATTGCTCGTTGTGTGGTACGATGCCAGTGGATTCAGTCGATGGTTGGTTGTGGCTCGGTGGTGGTAGGCTAGATGCGGTTCAATGGTGGCTCGACCGATGGTTAGGTACGGTGTAGGTGGGTTCATATGATCTGGTCAACAATGGCTAGGTATTTTAGTGACGATAATTTTTGCTACTAAATTTAAAGTTTTTGTGAGAATCAGTGTCGTGGCAAAAAAGGTGTTTATTTAGTGACAACACTTATGTGTAACTATATAATGATATTTTAGTGACGACAAATTATGCTACTATATCATAAAGTTTTAGTGATAATTATTATAGTGGCTAAAACATGTTTATTTAGTGACAACCCACTTGTGCGGCTATAGCATGATATTTTAGTGACGATTAAAATTTGTAACTAATTAATAGTGAATTAGTGATGAAAATTGGAGTCACAATAAAATAGAGCAATAGTGACGATCGTAGTTCGTCGCTAAACCCTTTAGCCACTATTCAGTAGCCACGACACAGCGACGACACACAATATTGTCACTAAGATGCTACAGTGACAAAATTCATATTTATAGTGATAATTTTTGTTGCCATTATAGACCATTTTTATAAGGTCTTACGGGATCGTAAGAGAAGGATGTTAAGCTTATCCCAGGCATCCTATGTGGATACTGTGATAGTCCGATCCAGCATGCAACTCTCCAAGAAAGGCTTGCTACCTTTCAGACCTTGCGTACATCTTTCTACTAGGCAACGTCCTGTGACACAGAGTGAGAAACATGAGATGTGTCTTGTACCATACGCATCTGCGGTGGGTTGCCTCATGTATGCAATGCTGTGTACCAGACCTGATATTTGTTATGCAGTTGGCATGGTAGCAAGATATTAGTCTAACCCTGGACAAGCGCATTGGACTGCGGTAAAGCACATCCTCAAGTATTTGAAGAGAACTAGGAATTACTGTCTAGTTTATCAAAGTGAGGATTTGTGCCCTGTGGGTTACACAGATTCGGATTTCCAAGGGGACCAGGATGAAAAGAAATCGACCTCAGGTTATGTGTTTACCTTGGGAGGTGGGGTTGTATCTTGGAGGAGCGCAAAGCAGAAATGCATTGCTGACTCCACCACAGAGGCGGGATATGTCGCTGCCTCCGAAGCTTCGAAAGAAGAGGTATGGCTCCGGAACTACCTTTTAGAGTTGGATGTGATTTCGAGTTTGCCTAAGAGCATCACAATTTATTGTGATAACTCTGGTGCAGTGGCGAACTAGAAGGAACCACGGACTCACAAGGCGAGCAAACACATAGAGAGAAAGTACCATATCATACGAGAAATTGTATCAAGAGGAGATGTGCAGATCAAGAAGATTGACACTAGGGACAACCTTGCTGATCTATTCACAAAGTTCTTGCTACAGAAAGTTTACGAAGGACATATTCGTGGACTGGGTCTGAGGTGGATGCCTACCACTGGCAGTGGTTGATGTAATAGCTTGGCTAGATAGATGCACTGTATACTCTGTAATAACGAGTGTAATGCTTTGAGTATAAGTGGGAGATTGTTGGGTTTTGTATACAGAAATCATTTATTACAATGAGTATACATTCCACTGTATTTCCTATCTGTTAACAAACTTACATGCGAGTAACTATGGTATCCTCTTATCTCACCGATAGGGACGATCACACGGTGTGTTGTAGATCGCAGAAGATAGTATGATCACTTGACCTAGTGGGATATAAATATTATCACAGCCGAGACAGCGTACGAGGATAAGTCTGTTGGTATAGGCTGCAGCATAGTCGGAAAGAAGTAATCTGTCTTGATTACTTTATATGCGGATACGTGCGGTTGCATATTGATTGGACCACAGTGAGATGTATTCTGCTGTCTGACATCAGAGAATACAAGATCTTGATCTTGATTGAGTCCAAACCCTAACGAAGGTTCAGGGGTATGCACGGGTTGACTGTTGCTTTGACTTGCCATGGTGGAGAGCCTGAGTAATGTGCTCGTGTACCCGCATCTTGGGTAGCAGCAGTTCGTGTACAATAGCCTGAGACTGGAGTTAGGCAACCATATCCGAGTATTAGGATGGGGACATTCCCTGAGGAGCTCAATAATGTTCATCGTGTTAAAGTCCTACAGGCTGATTAAGTTCAAGCACGAGTGATAAGGTTTGAGTGGTACTGCTAAGGAAATATAAGATATTAATTAATTGTAGATAGAGCTTATCAGAAGATCCGATTAATTAATAAATGTCCGGTAACCTTAAATATGGGGATTCTCAAGTAAATCAGCCCGTTCTCATAACGTGGTAATAAAGGGGTAGGTCAGTATTAATTATGTGGTGAAAAAGAATTAATATTAATTAATTAATTGTGTCCTGGGTTGTGGACATGGGAATTAATAAATTAATAGGCCCACTTTATTATTTGCATTAGGTCCCAGGTCTGGCCCAAATTAAATATGATGAAAAGAGGCCTAGCAGCCCATTAGGGTTAAAACCCTAGGTCTATAAATAGACAGATCTCTCTCTGAAACCCTAGCCACCTTAGAACATTCAAATCAGTTCGAAACCCTAGGGAGAGATAGATAGGGGCGGCACATCTCTGGTGTGTTTGGGAGTCGAATTTTTCGACTCTGGCCTACACATTCACTGTCCTGTGGAATCCTCACCAGTAGCAGGATTGACCAGCATCGGGATACAGATCTGAAGGCCTAATTTGGAGAACAGATTATTCTTCCTGTGTCTTTTGTTTTGATTAATTCTTGAAATTAGATTTGGTTCTAATTTCTGTTTCCGCAGTGTTAATCAAATCGCGTGGTTGAATCGAGATTGGATTTCAAACGCAAAAGATCGGATCTGAGACGACGGAGTCAAGGTAAACTCTTATAACCACTAAATTAAATTCATAGGAGCATGCTAAGATTATCGTATGTTTATTTCTCTCAACATCCATGAAACAATCCGGTTTATTTGGATTTGGTGATTCGGATTACCGGCAAATCCCTACACCGCACACATGGCTGGAGAATGAGGACATCTTAGAGATCTCATATTGGTTAGAGGACCACCATTTATGTTTGGTGACAACTCTAAAGGAAGATTTATAGGGAAAGGATCTGTCGAACACGATGGAATCCTCATAAAAAATTGTCTCCTTAGTTACCAATATGAAACATAATCTCCTAAGCGTCAGTCAGCTTAGTGAAAATGGTTATGTTGTATCATTTGCCGACTCAGAATATCAAATCAGAGACAAAGCTTCAAATGAAGTCAGACTCAGAGATTTAAGGAAAGGTGGCACGTACATAGTAGATTTGCAAAGTGGACAGTCTAGTTCATGCTTTGTCGCAACCAGCTCCAGTGAAGTAACTGGCTATGGCACAAGAGGCTGAACCATCTGACCTTTAAGACAATCAATCATTTGGTGAAGCACGAGCTGGTAACTGATTTACCGAAAGGCGTCTTCAAGAAAGAAGGCGTCTGTAGAGCATGCCAGCTTGGAAAACAGACTAAGGTTTCTTTTAAAAGCAAACTAGTCAGTGCAAGCACACATAGGATATTGGAGCTGCTGCACATGGATCTCTTCAGAAAACTAACTCCACCCACCGTCAGAGGCAACAAATACACTCTAGTAGTCATAGATGACTGATAACGCTGTAAAATACAGCAGCAAATAAATTTATAATAACCCGAAGGCTAGTCGAACCCACAGGGATAGTGCAACGAAGTCATCTCATGTAATGGCATAGTTTATCAATTCTTTGTTTGAGTTAATCCAAATTTGAATAGGGTTTTGTTTTCAAAATAGAAAAAAATAGCTTGGGAATAAAATTCAATAATAAAAAGCATAGATTCTAGGGAAATCAACCAATCCAATTCAACATGCATAAACAATCAATCCAAACCCAAAATAATTATTAAGGTGGGAAATCTGTTAAATTGGAATTAATTCCTTTGTTGGGCAATTAAAACCTAGATTGCTAGAAAGTGAATTTTACCTCTCGGTCTCAAGAACACAAACTAGTCAATCTCAATAAAGATACAGATTTGAAAACCCTACAACTAATTCTTCCTTTTGAGACAGGAAACAGTTGTATCAAAATTCTATTTTCCTATTATTAATTATCTCCTCTCGGTCTCAAATTAATAACTATAAATCTAATCCAATTTTCATCTCTCGATCCTTCAATTGAAAATAGATTTTAAAATCAAAATCATAGAATTTGAACCAATTAATTAGGGTTTAGATTTAATTGAATTAACACATGCTAAAGAGGATGGAGAAACCCTAGAACCTGTTAAGGGTTCTAGCCTAACATAATTGACATAAACATTGCAATAAATATAAATAAGCTTACTTGAATCATTAAAGAAATAGGAACCTTGAATGTCTTGAAAAACTCCAATGAATTCAGTAAACAGAGAAAAAAGAGATCTAAGAAGCTGTAATTTCGTGCCTAAGAGTTCATATTTATAGAGGGGAAAAAAGACCTAATTTGAGTATTGGGTAAAAATAGTAAAAACTGACAAAACAGGCCTAAAATAGCTTTTTCGGGCCTCCGTGTCGATCGACATAAATCCTGTCGGTCGACAGGATTGTAGATCACATGTTTCCGGAGTTTTGACCTCTGTTTCGGTCGACATAAATCCTGTCTCTCGACACAAATCCTGTCTCTCGACACAAAAACATCTATCTATGCAGTCTCACGGTTTCGACTATAACTTTTGCTCTCAAACTCCGATTGACTCGATTCCAGTTGCATTGGAAAGATAATTCAAAGGTCTTTCTCTTTCAATGCTTCATCAGCTCGGATTCCATGTGTGGAATAATTTGTGAATGTTCCTTTGAACATCATCTGCTTTCGGTACGGATTTCCAATGAATTTGGCCTAAAACCTGCAAAAATCACCCATCAAAGGCATAACACCCTCCAAAATAGACTCATGCACAGAAATAAGTAAAAAAATAATGTAAAAGACTTGAAACAATGGAGAAAAATATAGATAAGTGAGTATAAATATGAGCTTATCAATGACTACTCGAGGTACATTTGGATTAAACTGCTTAAGACCAAGGACGAGGTGAAGCTGGTGCTTTCGGAACTTATCCTATTCGTTCAAAATGACAAGGGAGCCACAGTGAAGAGAATTAGGTCCCCTCATGGATTTCAGCGTCAAAGCCGAGATCGGATATGAAAGATCATCTCTGAAAACCCCTCAATAGAACGGGCTAGCAGAAAGAATGATTGAACACTCAAAGAAGCAGTGCAGACTATGCTGGTAGAGACCAATGTAGGTGAACGCTTTTGGGGAGAAGCTGTAAGCACGGCATGTTATACCTTCACAAAACCCCATATGAAGCGTATCACGGTCATAAGCCTTCTTTAGCTCATCTTCGTGCTTTTGGTTCACCATATTATATCCACTATAACAGGAAGTCAAAGTTGAATACTTTTTCTCCCAAAGCTGATAAGGGTGTTTTCCTGGGATATGGACACCCATCTCACAAGGGATATAAAGTATTCAAAAAGAGCATTGGGCTTGTGTAAATAGCATACAATATTATTTTTTATGAAGGTAATTTAGTGCGCAGAAATTTGGAGGAACTGGGAGAAAAGATTCACATCCCAAAAACAGAGCCCTCAGCTTGTATTCAAACAGCTGAGAGGGTCAATGATGCTAATGACATTGTTCAGGCCTTAGATTCCATATTCCTAAATGATTGCACAAATCAAGGGGGAATCCAACCAGGAGTATTCTGACTCGATGAAGATGATTCTAAAAAGGCTCTGGAGGTAGAAGAAGCAGCAACCAATGAAGACCTAATAGGCGTGTTAGGAACTGCGAGATCGAAACTGATATTAACGATGTCCAGTTTCAGAAGTCCATCAAGCTGACGAAGGTCAATCTATAATGGAGTCAGAGCAAGACCGCACGCTAAATGCAGATAATCAAATTATTCCAAAGGACTTTCATCTCACAGGAGTGCTAGTTGATGGAACCTCTACTCAAGAACCATTCATACAAAAACTTAAAGTCAGTGAGCTTCACATACCCAAATGGTTAAGACATCATCTAGAAGATGCAGTGATAAATGATGTTGCATATCCAGTGCGGACAAGGCAAGGAAGTGCTCTACTTGCTTGCTACATTTTCCAATCAGAACTGACAAAGATTAGAGAAGCTTTGTAGTCTCCAGATAATGGATCAATGTGATGCAAGAAGAGCTTTCAGAATTCACCTGCAACGATGTTTGGCACTTGGTGGACAGACCTACACATCAATCTATGATAGGCACCAAGTGGGTCTTCAAGAACAAGTGGGATGAAGCTGGAAATATAGTCAGAAACAAAGCAAGACTAGTTGCCAAAGGATACGCACAATGTGAAGGTATTGACTTCGTTGAAACCTTCGCGCCAGTTGCCAGATTGGAGGCAATCAGGCTATTCTTAGCCTATGTTGTGTATCATAACTTCAAGGTATACCAGATGGACGTGAAGAGTGTCTTCCAAAACAGAGAGTTCAAGGAGGAAGTCTACTTAGAACAGCCACTTGGATTTGAGCAAAGCACACAGGTATACAGATTGAGAAAAGTTCTATATGGATTAAAGCAAGCTCCTCGATCTTGGTATGAGACTCTATCTTAGTTTCTGTTGAAGAATGGGTTTTGGAAAGTAAAGATCAACATTACTCTTTTCTTAATCAAGGATGATGAAGATATTCTGCTCGTTCAGATATATGTGGATGACATCATCTTCGGATCTAGAAACTCATCTCTCTGCGACAAGTTTGCTCAGCTAATGTAAAGTCACTTCCAGATGAGCATGATGGGAAAGGTAACATACTTCCTAGGACTTCAAGTTCATCAGTCCTCAGAAGGAATATTCATTCATCAAAGGAAGTATACAAAGGACCTCTTCAAAAAATTGTCCAGAGAAGACAAAAATGCTTAGAATCCCTATGAGAGCAAACGTGAGAATCAATCCAGACGAAAAAAGGAGAACCAGTTAATCCTACAAGTTTCAGAGGCATCAAAGTTACCTTGTTTTACTTGACAACTACCAGACCAGATATCTCCAACGTTGTTGGAGTGTGTGTAAGATTTCAAGCAAATATGAAAAAATCGCACATGGAAGTTACCAAAAGGATCGTCAAATACCTGAAGAGTAATGAGTCACTAGGAATCTGGTATCCTAGACACGATGAGCTCAATCTAATTGGATACTCAGACTCTAACTTTGCAGGATGCCAAATTGATCGAAAAAGCACTAGTGGTACTTTTCAGTTTTTGGACATAAACTGATAAGCTGGTTTAGCAAGAAGCAACACTCAGTTGCAACATCTACCACTGAAGCTCAATACATGGTTGTTGTTAGTTATTGTGCTCAGATACTCTAGATCAATTAGCAACTGAGAGATTATGATGTCGAGTTGGAATGTGTGGCAATTTATTACGATAACAACAGTGCAATGTGCATAATAAAGAATTTGGTTCATCATTCCAAGACGAAACATATCGACATCAGGCATCACTTCATTTGAAACCATGTCGAGAAGAAAGATATCTCTGCGGAATATATCCAAACTGAAGAATAATTGGTGGACATCTTTACCAAGCCACTACCTGAAAGAAGATTCAGAGAGTTGTGCATCAAACTCGGTCTTCTAGAGTTTGAAGGGATTGCACTTGAAGTGAAACGAGTTCGAGCCCTCATTCTTGGATTTCTGATGAACAAGCGGAATAAAACTGAGTCCAAGCTCTCAGTTTTTGGTCTTCTGAAAATATCAAACTAGAGAGAGAGTAAACTGGCAACGACATCAAGGAAGCTGGCTGAATCCTCACCGGGCTATCCTAGTTATAGCTGATGTCAACCTACAAGGAATTTTCAGTGGGTAGGAGATAGGAAACGACTGTTATCAGAGTCAAGCACGCCATCATTAAACCTGATTTTACGGTGATCCAGGAAAAGAAGGAATGAGGAGCTCACATGTGGACGGAGCCACTGTAACCGCTCTCGCAAACATAAAATAGCAATTAAATTTCCTGAAGAATCTGGATGTTTCACATCCCAGGCGATCGGATCCATCAAGTATGAAGAAGCAGTTCGTCTATTTAATGAGAAGCCTTGGAAATCTTCAAGGTATACACTTAACATCTATCCTTTCAGTTTCTCTAAAATATTACTCGCAAAAGCCTCATCTCTCGCATATCTCCAACTATTGAATGGCATCTCTCATCAATCAACTGGAGATCAAACAAGATGTCTTAGAGCAAAGAGACCTTATGGTTGCTCAATTGGAAGGGAAAATCATCATTCACATGAAGATGTTGTCCGAGATGATTCTCCTATTGCTCGGTTCCCCATTTGCAATGAAGGTTTTTACCTCAGAACTGAAGGGACACAGAAAATCCTTACTGTCAGGCCATGGCCTCATCATCATAAAGCGTATGATGGATAGTCAGGTGGGTCTGAGTAGGCTCTTCCCTACATCATAAGAAGTGGAGGACTCCTTGTTAGGGTGACCTAATATGAGCCTCATCGCATCTTCGGGTCGATCCTCAAGTTCTACCAACCCTTTTTCCACTTACTACTTTTTCCCTCACTGAGCTTCAAAAATGGGGAAAGAGATAAGTAAGGGAGGATTTGGGGAGGAGTGTGGAGAAGCTTCCAAAAGCAAGGGGCCTTTTCAAGCACCAAATCCTTCATTGCATCGTGTCAAGCAATGCTCTTTCGTGCAAGAATGGCTGATCGCTCTTCAAATCCAGTTTCTTGAGGAATGAATATTGTTGACACTATAGTGCAAGTGGTGATACTTGCTTATAGTGGAGGCTACAGATGGAGATTGATGGTGAGATCAATCCAGCTGGAGCTCCGCCATAAACTAGTGGTGAGACTAGTGGAGGTGATGATGAGGCACGCTAACATGTGAATGGGTTCTCCTTGAATCCCATCATCTGCTTCAAACGAGGAAGATGAAGCGTGAAAGTCAGCAAGGGACAAGAAGAGGATCAAATCAGTCCCAAAAACAGAAGAAAATAATTGGCCATTGTACTTTGTATTTAATACTTTCAATAAATTGTAAACAAATCAATGAAAAATCCATAAATCTTTGCTTATTTTGAAGACAGTAACTTTTTGTCTCAAAATGATTACCTCATCTCAAAACTGATGGTACACTTTCAGGTGTAGTCAGTTTTTACATTTTGTCCAATTTAGGGGGAAGATCTGTAGAGCAGGCTAAGTAGATTAAGTTTTATGTCTAGAGTATTAGCTTTATTAGAATATCTTTGCAAACTCGACAAACTCACTTATATACCAACTTAGTGGTGGTTTTGACAACATCAAAAAGGGGGAAGTTCTTGCGAATTTAGGTTAGAACTTCACTTACCTTTAAATGTTTTGATATGTCAAACTTGTATCAAAACCACCTTATGAAATGTTTGTAGATTATCTTTGTCGATACAAACTTGTAATATCCACTTAGGATGTTTATCAAGTTGCAAAGAAGCTTATCAAGACAAACTCGGCTAGCGATCAAAGCCACCAATTTGATCATCTTAAAGACAAGAAGAGACTCAGATTCAGGCATGAATTGGAAAACTAACGACCACTTAAGCCTGAAGCTTACCACTCAAATAAATTGGTAGATATCGCCAGCTTAGATAATCATCAATTTATCTAGTAGAGTTTCATCTTACGAGTAGAGACAAAGAAGACAAGATAGAGGAATCACCTCAGATTTAAGGAAAATGATATTCCTTAAAGTCCAAAATTCAAACATCCAGTTTAGGATTCCTCAGACTTGCGAGCTATTCTGACACACTTCAGGATGTCAACACCCTGTGTCAGGAAAGGACCAAGCAAGTGCAACAGAGCAGGAAAAGACACCTATCTCCATCTAATTATCAAATTAGAGACCCGACGAATAGTTCAAAATTTGGATTGTCTTTAAGCAGATCTTTTGTTAAATCCTTCATTACTTTGTCTATAATTAAATCAAAGTAATCTCAAGGAAAAGGGTTACGCAAGGGGTATACATTACGAAATGAAGACGGTTATAGTCACAAGATCTACAGCAGAATGAACATACAAAAGTGTAAAGTTCACTAGTAGTAATTGTATTCTCCAAACAGAGACTTTCATAGTTCACTTTTCTTGTTTGAGGCTATTTATAATACCTTACCATGTTCCAATCTCTGGACACGAGACTCACAGCTTCTCAACTTGAGTTTTATTGGTGATCTTTCTCTCTAAGAAAGATCACAACAGTTGCAGTTATCTCCATGTTGTGACTATCTGGGTGTGTTGCCACAAGTTCAAAAAGTTCTGGGAAGAACTTAAAAGCTCCCAACATCCGGAGAATGAGGTTGCGTCGTGTGCCCACACTCCCTATTTAAGTCCTGAAGGAGGACGAGACCCTGAGCAAGTGAGCAAGTGGACTGGCGGATACAGGCTTTCACCAGCTTACGATAGATCATGAGGACAGATTGTAATCCTGAAGCTAGTGTATTTCGAGCTACTTCTTGAAGATAGGACGTAGGACGGTTGTCCGAACCTTTATAAATTTGTGTGTTTTTTACTACTTTGATTATTTATGCAAGAATTTAAAATCCAATGATATCTTGTGTTTGAGTATATCAGAACTTGGCTCTAATCAGATTCGCAGACGAATAAGCTTTTCAAATAACCAAAGTAATTTAGAACCATTAGTTTGAATTTGCAAGAACTCACTCTTAATCATCCGCTGCATATATCTGACTAACCTGATTTCGGAACCAACACACTATATATCATTGTGTCTTTTACTACTTTCTTTAAGCTTTCTACACTAGATTTAAAACCTAAAACATCAAGTGTTGGAGTATGACTTGCAATTTGACTAAATATATTAGATCTGTTAAACAACCATTTTTTTAGAACCCAAGCTGGTACAAAACAACCATCTTGGAGGCTCACACTTTGTGTAAAATTTTCCATCATCCGTTGTGGATACTAACTCTGATATCGGGGACCACCAACATTTTACAACAAAATGCAATTAAACTTCTTTTGATTTTGGGAAGCTCGGCTATTGTAATGCCCCGCAAAAATCCAAACATTTAGTTATGTTAATTATCGAAACAGAGGCATCTATCGCAGGCTCCTCCTCCTTTTCACTCCATTCTTCGGACTCAGATTCAGCCCTTTTCTGTTTGGGTCCCTTGTAAGAATTGCCACCCCTCACGGTGATGGCATTGACCTGATTTATCTGATTCTTCGGGTTTGCCCGAGTGTTGACCGGTAGTTGCCCTTGTTTATGTTGTGATCCAAGGGATGCGGCAATCTGGCTGACCGGTGTCTCGATAATCTGAGCATGCTTCTCCACTCTATCCACTTTGGTGTTGATTCCTTGCACATCTTTCTCCAACTGCCCAACTCTTTTATCGGACCCTTGCATGAACTTAGCTAGGATTTCCTCAAGGTTCAAATTCTTCTTTGGTTCCAAAATTTCTCTATCCTCCACATTGAATCCAGCAGGAGGTTGCTCGGCAGCATCAGGATTTGAATATGAGAAACCCGGGTGATTCCTTGTCTTGTTGGGATTGTAGCCTTGATTGTAGTTCTGATTGTACCCTTGATTGTAGCCCTGATTTTGTGAATATCCTCCTCGGTTGTTATTCTGATAACCACCTCTTTGGACAAAATTGACATCAGCGGCATCAGTCTCACAAAAAGAGGACAGAACTGGATCGACAGCAGCAACAGTTCGTCCAGATTCCATATTGGCAAAGTCCTCTCTCAGCTTCTTGATCTCTCCCAACAAATCTACCTTAGGTTTTGCTACCTTCTCCACAGCTTTGATTGGTTCCTTGCGGATATTCAACCATCTTTGACTGTTAGTTGCCATCTTCTGAAAGAAGGACATGGCTCTCTTGGGACCCTTTGTCATCACGGAGTCCCCCAATGTGGAATCCACCAGTTCGACAATCCTTTCATTCAATCCTTCATAAAAAGTCTCAGCTTGATCTGCCAAAGATAACCCGTGGCTAGGACAGACTCTCAACAACTCTTTGTATCTCTCCCAAGCCTCATAAAAATTCTCATCATGTCTTTGAGAAAACCTATTGATATCCTTCTTCCTTTGCCTGATGACACTTGGGGGAAAGAAATTCATCAAGAACGCGTTCCTCAATCCCTTCCAAGAGCTGATATTGGTTTTATCCAGAGCAGAAAACCATGACTGGGCCTTGTCTCGCAGAGAAAAGGCAAAGAGCCTCATCCGCATGGCACTTTTGCTGACTTCATTGATTTTCACAGTGTTGCAGAGCATGATAAATTTGTCAAGATGAGCATAGGGGTCCTCAGTAGCTCGGCCCCTTGATTGACTCTGCTGAACCATCTGCACCAAACCGTCTTCAGCTCAAAGTTATTGGCATTAATGCCAATGCTGAAATCAGTCTCCTGGAACTTAGGTCTGTATCTTTTCTGGATAGCATCTTCATCCTCATCAGCATCAAACCCTAGATCGGCATCCTCATCTTCGTCATCTGAAGATTCTCCGAGTGGATTATTGTTCTGAGGATTCCTGTTGTTAGCTCTTTCCTGCTCCAATATAATCATACGCTTTCTGTCGATCGACACGGCCGTAGCGGCTCTATCGATCGAGATGCAGACTGTCGGCGAGACAAAGGGTAAAATTTTCAAGAAAAACTGGCGAAAATTTTAAAGGAAAATAATAAGAAAATGTTGCAAAAATGAAAGGGAAATTAAAACTAAAATTACAACTTAAATCGATTACCCTAAACAGATTCAATAACAAGATAATTCTAAATAATCCCCCGCAACGGCGCCAAAATTTGATCACTATTTTTTAAATGATACGTATAGAGTAGTGACACGTTTAAATTATCAATCCCACGGAGATTGTAAAAGCGAACATCTCATATACTGAAACATTTGTTTTCGGTTTGTTGTCTAAGTAAATAGAAATTTAGATGAGTTTGAAACTTAAAACTGATTTTTTGCAAGAAAATTAAATGGAAGCAGAGATTTAAAAACGGAGTTTTTTTAAGACACTAGAGAAAAGATCAGATTCCAGGGCAAGTTCATGTCAAGGATAGCATGCAAGGAGAATCAATCGATCAATTAAACTATTGATTATGGTGGAACATCAGAACACTATTACAAATCCCAGGGTTAGGCAATTTATAAAGTAGATTGTCAATTTCCTATATCCTCTCAGTCTCTAGAAAAATTAACAACTCCCAAAAACATCAGATTTATTCCAATGGATTAAATTATTCTTTTCAGACACAATTAAAAATCCATATTATCAATTCTTAAATCCATTAATCAATTTTCACTTTTCAGTCTCAAATTAATTAATTAGGAAAACCTAATCAAATGACCAATTTAATCAGATTAAGAAAAAGCACAAAAATTGACAAACCAATTTAAAATATTGATCGATTTATTACCTAAACATGCATCTAAGAAAATCACATAAACCCTAGAATCTGAACAAAGGATTGCCTACACATATTCATGTTAAACAAAAATATGGAAAGATAAAACCTATAACATTACTTCATAGAGAAAACAAGTCTTGATATTGCATCCAATCTTCAAAAGTTCGATCACAATCTCTACTCCAGATCAAAGCAACTCAAGAACAAGAAAAACTCTAGGTTTAGGTCTAAAAAGTGGCATAATCATCAAATCTCGCCTAAACAAAACTATATATACTAGGTATAATTGTCCCAACATGGAAATAACTTAAAAGTATTAAATTCCGCCAGGATGACCCGATGTCGATCGACGCAATTCCTGTCGATCGAGATACATCTTCAACTTCCAAAAATTCATAAAGGCCCTGTCAACTCTCCTTTCCGGGGTCCCTGTTGATTGACAGGGCCATTTCCTCCTGTCAACTCTCCTTTCATACTTAGTGATTTTCACTCCAAAAACCTGCATTTTTCAGCATAACAAACAACTCAGATATAAAAGTAATGTGATGCTCAGAATTTAAAGTAAACGTACTATAAAATTATCAAAACAACCTAAAAATTCATTGATAAGTGGAAGAAATAATGCACTTATCAACTCCCCCAAACTTGAACTATTGATCGTCCTCTATCAAAACACCAAAAGAATCTTAAATTCATGCAAACAGAGATCAATGCCTCACAAGATTCATCACAATCTATGTACACTCTCATCCAAAAGATAATGCAATCAAAATCCAATCCAAATTATCAACAGTTTCGGGAAGAACCTCACAGATAGGAAGAATTTCACCAATCACTCATAACTCAAGTGTTTCGGACATGAGTTTCACTCAATTCAACGTAATACAGTTTTCTTAACCATAAGTTTGGCAAATTTCTCATCTCTCCACTGCTTAGACAGTAAGATAACTCAGTGAATCAAACAGGTCTTTAATTTGGTTGTAATGGGGCTTTTCTAGAAGGTAGGTTGTTTTAGGCTGAGTGACTGACACACTCATGATTTCCACAACTTCCCAACTATCAATCCACATCACCTTTCTTCCTCAACTTCCTCTTTTCTACTTATTTTTCAACAAATGCTCACCTTGTGAACTTATCCTAACAATTTAAACCACAGTACAAACAAAACCCAACTGCACACAAGAGGGTAAACTTCTCTTCTCTTTTTTCTTTTTTTTTCATATAATTTTTTCTCAAGTCAGCTCAAATCCATGAGCATTCACATTTTCAACAAACTACAGCTCATAGTCACACTACCTTTCTCATTTTCTAATTCAATCCACACAATTGACTCACCAGAACACTACTTATGTCAGAAGAAAAACTTTTCAGGCTCAAGGTGGCTCCAAGTGGTCATGTGTAGGGTTAGTGTTTGGGATATGGCTAAGAAAAGAGATGCCTAAGATCATTTTCACCAAGTCTCACATCAATACAACCTCGAGAGAAAAATAAGCAAAATTCTAGAATCCAACTGCAAACTTGATCACACATGAAAAAAAAATTCAGGAACAATTCTCACTTGGTTCTTTTGTTCTTCCCTAACAATATCCAATCCAAACCAGATAAATCAAGCAAAATCAAGAATCAGAGAGCAACTCATCATGCAGTGTTTTCCTATCATCGGCTACTCATCATGCAATCCTAATTGTCTCAATCTCAGTGTAGAACAATCAACCAAACAAGTTCATATCTACGGAAGGAAGAGTACATAATCTCAAGTTACACTTAATGGATTTTGAACCTAAGAACAAATACATCGGAAAGTAACGAATACAACAGAAATGATTAAACTGAAGCAAATACAACTGAAAGGAAATAAAGTACAGGGAAATAACTGCAATACATCAAATCAAAAATAAAGCAAGTAAATGATAACGTATTCCATTCCCACAAGTCATCCTCCCCCCAAACTTATTCAATACGAAGGAAAGAATAAGTTTGAAAGTCAGCTTGTAGGAAGGGAATCAAGACCTCACTCCCTCGGCGGACTCTGATCGTGCTCCTCCCTCCTGTTCCGGCGATCATAGCATAGGGCTGGCTCAAATGATAAGAAGTGCTCCTCCATCCAGCGGGTCAGATCCACCACGACGGCGGTGTGGGCAGCCTGCTGAGTCCGGATGTCGGCAAGTATGGCATCCTGGACCAACTGATGATCATGAATGGCTCGAAGCTCGGTACGGAAGCTGGCAGTGGCTGCCGTCTGATCCTGCATAAACTGAAGGAATGGACCCCAGTCGGGGACTGTGCTGGAAGTACGGGCACCACCGTAAGAAGTGTAGGCGCCATCCCCTCCATGGTAAGCAAATGTGGAATGGACTGAAATGGGGGGGTCAGAACAGAGTTGATCATCTCTCTGCTGAACATCAGCCCATCGCCGCACCTCGGCCAGTCGCTCAGCCTCTTCTTTGCGGGTGCGAACCCGCTGATCTGGCGGTGTGCCGTCATGGTGAAGCAGTCAGGAGGTGGGTCGACCACCGCGGGGACCTTTGGTCTATCCATGTGCGCCGGTGTAGCCATTAACCAGATGTCGCGGAACTCATAGTCCGTGACATGTGTCAACTCGGGGGTCGGAAGGAGGAACCTATCGCCGTTCTAAAAGCGGAGAAAAAGGTCACCCTGGAAGCCTACAATAAAGCGGAACTGCTCTAGTTTGCCAATCACCAGGGTCCGGTCACCACCAAGTGGTGTGAAATCATCAACAGGAATTCCCACATGTCGGGAGATGGGAGTCACAAATCCTCCACTCCACAAATTGCCCGGGGTAGCAACCAACTGTCTCTTCCAATTCTCCATGATAAAAGCAGACAATCTGAGATGGACACCGTTCAACATAGCCTATATACAGAAGATTTCGCTCCTGTGGGCTTTCCCGTGCTCATTACTGCCAAAAAAGGAGACCCCAAAGACCTTCTGAATATATCGTAGCACAAGATTGTCGATGGCGGTCGCTTTCATGTTTCCTTTGTCGAAGTTGGCCGGGTCGGCATCAGCAGAAATGTCAGGCCAAAATAGCTCAATGCGGAACTCGGGCGGCTGGTGGTAGAGTCCCCCGGGGCACAACCAAAAATCTCATCCAATGTTGTCCGGCTAAGCCGGTATGGTTGCCCCCGCAGCTGAAACTGAATCCCATTAGGCTCGACGGGGCCTTGGCAGTGGCTCGGCTCAACGATATGCAGTGTGGCAAAGAACTCCAGGACCAAGGGGGGAATAGTGGGCCACATCTGCTGGATAAAATGACCCCAACCACACCGGGAGAACAGCCTCTGGACAACATCCCCTAGACCCAAATTTCTCAAATCATCTGGATCAGGGTACCTAGTTGCCTTCAAGCGGAAGCCTTGCATGTGAAGAAAGCGTCACCAGTGGTCAGGAAAGGCAAACTCAAGTTCCCAACCGGGCAGCTCCTCTGGGACTAAGACATGCTCCTCTTCCTCACCATCCTCACAGTCCGTGTCCACCAACTCATCACCTTCGGCTTCATCGTACATCTCCTCATCCTCCTCCGGGATGTACTCCTCATCAGAAGAAGAAGTCGACATGCGCAATTATCTACAAAACCAACAAAACACACAATGAGCATCAAGAACTAAGGAGAAAACAACCTACTCCCCCAAACTTGCCTAGTGCAAGTAAATCCACAATTCAACCAAAAGAAGGTGTGCCCATAGCAAAGTAACAACCCAATCATGCAATTCATACCAAATCCAAGTGCAAAATGACAATCAAGAGCCACAAGAACGATAATTTACACATGGGAAAGGCACAAACCAAGCAACAGTAAAGGGGGATGTATAGGAATCCAAAAACTCAAAATTCACCCACAACTAGGGATACCCATTCCAAATTGACCACCCAATCATGAAATTAACACCAAAACCAAGTGTAAAACATAGATCAATAAGCAATTCGAGCATAATTTGCAATTTGGGAAGGTAGAAATCGTGCAACAGTAAAGGGGGCTCAAATGGAATCCTCAAATCCACAAAAAATCCACAAATAGCAATAATGAAGTAACAAGGAACTCATATCGACTCTCCTACAACCTAGAACGAACCAATGTAACCCGATATATGCAAAAAATCAAAGTAATAACAACAATCCAAACCAAAGCATAAAAGGGAAAAATTAGGGCCCAAAAATCCAATTTTCGCACAAAATCATGGAAATAAAGAACAAATAATCGAAAGGAGAGTAGGGAAGAGAGTTTACCTCGTGTGGAATGGATTGGAATGGGCAAAAATTGCATGAGAAGGAGGGTTTCGGTGGATGGTGTGCATGTGTGTGTCGAGCGAGAGAAAAGAATGAGGGGGAAAAGGTTGTGCAGCGTGTTTTAAAACATCAGACTTTGCGCGTCTGTTTCGATCGACAAGCATGCTATCGATTGACCGACGCGCCATTTTTTAGTATTTATTTTGTTTTTTTTTAATATTTAATTAAACAAACAAATACGAATTTTAAAGTAAAACCTAAAACAGGATCGGCCCGTGCGGTTCGACCGACACAGACGTGTCGATCAACAGGCCGGTTGTCGATCGACACACTGAACAACTCGACATAATTTGAAAGGTGACACACATCTCGATCGACAGGAATCCTGTCGATCGAGATAGAGGCCCGAATTTTTAAAACTGAAATTAAAAGCTGGAAATTTTTCTAAGGCATGGAACAAATCCTAAAACCACCTAAGACTCGAAAACTAACTCTAAAACTGAAATAAAGCAATAAATTGATGGGTTACCTCCCAACAAGTGCTTCATTTAACGTCATTAGCTCGACGATACCTCGGATCATGGTCGGTTCAGATAATGCACCTCCACAACTCCAATTTGCAGCGGGCGGTAGTAGCGCTTGACGCGATGTCCATTGACTTTGAAGATTGTGCCATCTTGGACAGCTAACTCCACAACTCCATTGCTGGCAATGTTGACCACAGTATGTGGTCCATTCCACTTGGACTGCAGCTTTCATGGCATGAAGCGGAGGCGAGAATTAAAGACTAGAACCAGATCCCCTTTGTAGAATTGTTGCCTCTTCAGGCCTTGGTCATGGAATCTCTTTGCTCAGAGTTTGTAAATCATGGAATTCTTATAAGCGTCCTCACGGAATTTGTCCATCTCATTCAAGTAAGTAGCTCGTCTCTCAGCAGTAGCCTTCCAATTCAGATTCAATTCCTTCATAGTCCTTCATGCCTTGTGCTCAAGCTACAAAGGAAGATGACAGGACTTACCAAAGACCAACTGGAATGGAGACATACCAATCGGCGTCTTGAAAGAAGTACGGTAAGCCCACAGTGCGTCATCGAGCTTGAATGCCCAATAGTTCTTCATCTTGACAGTCTTCTCAAGGATCCCTTTGATCTCCCTATTGGCCAACTCAGCGAGGCCATTCCCTTGAGGGTGGTATGGAGTAGTAACCCTGTGCTTGACACCATATCGAGCAAGAAGAGCAGTAATAGTACGGTTACAGAAATGGGAACCACCATCACTCACCAAGGCTCTCAAAGTGCCATATCGAGTCACCACATACTTCTGGAGGAAGTTCACCACAACTTTGGAGTCATTCGTGGTCGTCGGAACGGCCTCCACCCATCTAGAAACATAATCAACAGCCAAAAGAATGTAAGTGTAACCTCCTGAAGGTGGGAAGGGTCCCATGAAGTCTATCCCCCACACGTCGAAGATCTCGACCTCAATCACTGGTGTAGTGGGCATCTCATCTTTCTTTGAAATGTTGCCCATCCTCTGACACCTGTCACAGTTAGAAACAAAGGCCTTGCAATCGCCATGGATGGTCGGCCAGTAGAAACCATTAGAAAGGACCTTAAAGGCGGTCTTGTTGGCAGCAAAGTGGCCACCGCTAGGAGAGGAGTGACAAGCCTCGATGATCTTGAAGAACTCAAGCCGAGGGACACACCGGCGGATAATCGTATCGGCACATCGGCACCACAGGTATGGATCCTCCCAATAGTAGAATCGGACCTCCTTCAGAAATCTCTTCCTTTCCTGTGGGGTAGACTCCGGAGGGGGAACTCCACTCACCAAATAGTTGGCATAGTCAGCATATCAAGGAGTCTTGTTGCAGTAGTACTCCTTGAGGTCCCTATCCTTCCATACAAAGACCTGTTCATCAGGGAAAGTCTCTTGGATCCTCATCTTCTGATCATCCCCCTCAATCGGATACTCCAACCTTGAGAGATGGTCGGCAATTACATTCTCACAGCCCTTTCTATTCTTGATCTCCACATCGAACTCCTGGAGCAACAGGATCCATCAGATCAACCTGGGCATGGCATCCTGCTTAGCAAACAAAAATCTGATAGCAGCATGGTCAGTATAAACAATAGTTTTCGACCCTATCAAGTAGGGCCGAAATTTGTCAAAGGCATACACAACGGCAAGCATTTCCTTCTCCGTGGTGGTGTAATTGCATTGGGCAGGGTTCATGGTTTTGCTGGCATAGTGGATGACATGGAAAAGCTTCCCCTTCAGCTGCCCTAGAACCGTTCTAACTACATAATCTCTAGCATCACACATGAGCACAAAGGGCTCATCCCAATCCGGAGAAGTGAGGACTGGAGCAGTCACCAATGCCTTCTTCAACTGCTCGAAGGCCTTCAAACAATCTGCATCAAAAACAAAAGAAAGATCTTTCTCAAGCAGATTACAGAGTGGTCGAGAGAGTTTAGACAAATCCTGTGTGAATCGGCGATAAAACCCGGCATGGCCTAGGAAACTCCGAACTCCCTTCACATTTAGTGGTGGCGGCTGATCGATGCTAAATCTACATACAAATTATAGCAAAGAGCAAATAAATTTATAAATAACCCAGGGGTTGGTCGATCCCACAGGGATAGTACAACGAAGGGAACTCATATACTGAATATAGTTTTTGAAACTCTTGTTTGGGTAAATCAATTCAAAAGGGTTTTGGGTTTTTCAAAACAAATATTTTTAAAGAGAAAATTCAAATATTAAAAGCACAGATTCCAGGGAAATATACCAATATGATCAACTTGCAAGAATTAAATATTCAAACCCATAAAACACAATTTTGGTGGAAAACCTTTTATTTTGGAGTTAATTCCTTGGTCGGG
>JAPKLW010000005.1:1418067-1499580 GCA_026898455.1 Plectranthus barbatus | reverse complement strand
ACAATTCCCCTGGATCGATAACCTTAGGGTTTACAAATTTATTTGCCGCTGTTATTATAATTAATCTGTTAGAAATAGCAGTGATCATTAGCTCTTTCCTGCTCCAATATAATCATACGCTTTGTGTCGATCGACACGGCCGCAGCTGAACTATCGATAGAGATGCAGATTGTCGGTCGAGACAAAGGGTAAAATTTTCAAGAAAAACTGGCGAAAATTTTAAAGGAAAATAATAAGAAAATCCTGCAAAAATGAAAGGGAAATTAAAATTAAAATTACAACTTAAATCAACAACCCTAAACAGATTTAATAACAAGATAATTCTAAACAATCCCCGGCAACGGCGCCAATATTTGATCACTATTTTTTTAATGATACTTATAGATTAGTGACACGTTTAAATTATCGATCCCACGGAGATTGTAAAAGCGAACATCTCATATACTGAAACATTTGTTTTCGGTTCGTTGTCTAAGTAAATAGAAATTTAGATGAGTTTGAAACTTAAAACTGATTTTTTGCAAGAAAATTAAATGGAAGCAGAGATTTAAAAATGGAGTTTTTAAGACACTAGAGAAAAGATCGTATTCCAGAGCAAGTTCATGTCAAGGATAGCATGCAAGGAGAATCAATCGATCAATTAAACTATTGATTATGGTGGAATATCATAACACTATTACAAATCCCAGGGTTAGGCAATTTATAAAGTAGATTGTCAATTTCCGATATCCTCTCAGTCTCTAGAAAAATTAACAACTCCCAAAAACATCAAATTTATTCCTATGGATTAAATTATTCTTTTCAGACACAATTAAAAATCCATATTATCAATTCTTAAATACATTAATCAATTTTCACTTTTCAGTCTCAAATTAATTAATTAGGAAAACCTAATCAAATGGCCAATTTAATCAGATTAAGAAAAATCACAATAATTGATAAGCCAATTTCAAATATTGATTGATTTTATTACCTAAACATGCATCCAAGACAATCGCATAAACCCTAGAATCTGAACAAAGGATTACCTACACATATTCGTGTTAAACAAAAATATGGAAAGATAAAACCTATAACAATACTTCATAGAGAAAAAAGTCTTGATATTGCATCCAATCTTCAAAAGTTCGATCACAATCTCTACTCCAGATCAAAGCAACTCAAGAACAAGAAAAACTCTAGGTTTAGGTCTAAAAAGTGGCATAATCATCAAATCTCACCTAAACAAGACTATATATACTAGGTATAATTGTCCCAACATGGAAATAACTTAAAAGCATTAAATTCTGCCAGGATGACCCGTATGTCAATCGACGCAATTCCTGTAGATCGAGATACATCTTCAACTTCCAAAAATTCATAAAGGCCCTGTCGACTCTCCTTTTCGGGGTCCTTGTCGATCGACAGAGTTTCTGTCGATCGACAGGACCATCTCCTCCTGTCGATCGGCTTGATCTTCAACACAAACTTCTGCGGCCACCCTTCCCTCTGTTTTGATCGATAGGATTCCTGTCGATCGAAACAGAGCACATGGCATAAATCTCCATTTTTCATACTTAGTGATTTTCACTCCAAAAACCTGCATTTTTCAGCATAACAAACAACTCAGATATAAAAGTAATGCGATGCTCAGAATTTAAAGTAAACGTACTATAAAATTATCAAAACAACCTAAAAATCCATTGATAAGTGGATGAAATAATGCACTTATCATATGACTCTTGTTTCTTTTTCGTTAATCGGTGTCAATTATCGAATATGACGTATTGCGACTGGTACGGCATTGATCTATAAAGATAAGCTAGGATTGGTTGATGGTTCCTGTATTCTTGTATCGACGTCCAAGTATTCTGGAGTTGCCAAAAAGTCGATAGCATGGTGCTATCCTGGCTTAAATCCTCCATTTCCAAAGACCTAATCCATCAGTTCGCGTATGTCAGTTCTGTATTTGTGCTTTGGTGTGAGCTCGAAGAGCAATACATTATCACAAATCAATTACTTCTACTTCAAATCAAACGTGATATTGCAACCATGAAGCAAGAAAATTGTGGTGCTACTGAATTCTACGTAAAACTCAAGGATCTCACAGATCAATCGGATGCATTATGACCTGGATTAGACTGTGAAAGCATCATACAGAAGAACTCTTACAAGTCTGTTGAATTCATGCTTAGTGCTCGAGATGCATTAATAGATGATATGGAAGTCTTTGATGCAATTAGGAAGATGATCGGGCGATGGAATACTTGCTTGGGTTGAATGATTCTTTCTTCATTGAGAAGAATTAGCTACTACTGCTTGAGCCACTGCCTGCTATCAACAAGATTTATTCTATGATGCTTAAGGAAGAACAAAACAAGCATGTCTCTTTAAGCTATCATATGGGGACCGATAATGTGGCTATGCATGCCAAACATTCCCCACATTGGTCTTGTGATTCAAACCGACCGTGCCAGTTTTAGTGACGAGATACATCTTCTCTGACTTGCTCTCATAGAAAGCGCACTAGCCACACAGTTGATAGATGTTTCAAATTGGTAGGCTATCCTGATTGGTATGATCCAACCAAGAAGAAACATTCAAATGTGGCTGCTATGGCGGGCGATACTCCACTAGAATGGAATGAAGATTTGCCTACCACTACTGCTTCTTCTTCTGCAACCGTGAATATAACATGTTGGTCCCCGATCAGAGTGTTTATATATGCAGTGGAAGTATTAAAAATGTCTTGCACTTATCTTGCAAAGGTCACGACTTAGCAAGTATTTATCAAATGTGCTTAAGCTCAAATATTCGTTAGCTTAATTGCAGATTATACTACAACACTTGATGTGTTGAGTTTCAAATATGCGCACATACAATATAACGAAATAAAGCAGTAAAGTACACAATGATTTATAGTGGTTCAAACAAATTTTCTACATCCACTCTTCAACCCTCCGACTAAAAATTCACTATTCGATTGATTACAAGGTCAGGCTTGATCTCAAACGTTGAGTAGCTCCTCTGTCTGGTTAGCGCGCACCTTCAAGCACCTTGGTCTCCAATATTCACCTTGTCGCTCCTTTTAGTGAGGACAAACCTCTCTTCTCATTAGACGTCGACTGTTGGGAGTTTTATAGTTCTTTCCAGAACATATCTTTGTGTTTGGCGATTGCCCGTGATAATCAAGCTTGCACAGCAAGGTGACTGCTAGATTCTTTCTAGTAATAGAAATAATCCCAATATTAAGCTTAGAAGTTATAGTTCAGAGGTCTCGAGCTTCAGGTATGAAAGCTTGTGAAAAAGCTTCAATCAAGTACAAGTTCGGTTGAGTTTGTGTGAGTTTAAGAGTTTTTGGATCTTCTCTTGTTTTCTGTGTAAATAGAAATCCGCGAACCTTTGAATCCTTTTTGGATGACACCTATTCATAGGTGAAGATTCAAATGGCTTGTTTGAATCTTATCCGTTAGACTCAAAGGGTTTGCTCGCCAATCTCTTTTCTTCCTTTTTCTGCAACGCAGAGTGACTCTTCAAGTCTCCTTTGTCTCTGATTGGCATAGCTTCTATTTGTAGCCGTCTTTTTTAGAACGGATCTTTTAGTTCAAACTTGAAACCTCTGTTGTGTATGTTGATTGTTCTTTTCTCTAATTCGTCAAGTTTCGTTGTGATCTGGATCCTTCTGAGTTACGACTTTGTATTTGTCTTGATTGCTGTTGAGTTTTTGATTGCGATTGATATACAGCTGACATCTCAGCAGACTCGCTAATATCTCACAGCATGCTTTCATTATTCCTTTAGCATTCTCTTGAGTGTGTTCAGCATTCCTCCGTGTTTGCTAGCCTTTACTAGCTTCTTCAGCAATCTTCAGGTCTGTTGATTCCTTCAGCATTCTTTATTCTTCCTTTTCTAGTTCTGTTACAACTCGAGTATATATGACCTAGACAGGACTTTTACATGTTGACTCGATACTAAGTTGCTATAAACTAGATCGACTTGAGCTTTGATGCACCAAAACATAATAAGCATACATTGACAATCCAGGGGTTTTAATATTTCTAACAATATTCCTAACAATTTCCCCCCTTTTTGGTGCGATCAAAGCCTCAATTCTGAGCTTTAATACTAACTAATCACGGGAAAGCTGATTACTGAGATTACAAGGTATTCCTATCAAATCTATTCTCAGCATCTCAACTCCCTTAGACTCGGTATGGTTACTAAATGATCCCCCTTAAAATATCAAGGGTATTGCTCGATTATATATATATATATATATATATATATATATATATATATATATATATATATTGTTTCAAGTAAATGGCTTCCAAATCATTTTTCAGATAAGCACGTAGCACATTTACACACAATTATCAAGCAATCATACAGGAACGTATCACACACATCAACAATCCACGCAGTTTGCTGATTACACTGAGTGTGTAATTTCAGCTAAATCAATTAATTCAGCGTTGGACAATGTGATGTTGTCTTCAACCTGGTTAGTTTCCATTAAAAATAATCTTGCCATGATGTACAGGAAACACACACCCAAATCAAAAACTTTTTTTCCAGCCAGAAGACTTATAAGGTTTTAGAGAGGTTACTTCTTGGTCGTCGAAGAGTCTGAATCAGCAGCATTTTGTCTTCTTCACATTCTTGAGGGTCTCGAGCATTACCTTCATGAAGTTTTCCACTACGGCTTCTCTTTCTTTTCTTCTAATTCTTTCCGTCTCCTCGATCCTTCTTCGTTCTTCTCTCTCTTCTTCTTCTTGCTGCCTTCTCAAGTCTTCTTCCAGTTTTCTTCTTGCTTCCAGGCGCCGGAACCTATCTTCTTGTTCCTTCATTCTCTCTCCCTCCTCTACTAATCTCTTCTCTTCCCCCTCTTTGATCGTAGCAAAAAGTTCGGTGGACAAGGTTTTAAAGTAGTTTTGCAGAGTCGTGTATAGTGCTTTCTTTGCCTCAATCACTTGATTCTTTACTTCGGTTCACACGATCGGCACTAATTGCTCTCCAATGCTCCTTCTCACCATCGTATTGATGAATTGCTGGAGGTCCCTCTGATAAGTGCTGGAGCGCAAAGGCTCAATTGTCATTACTGGGTGTTCCTCCGAGAGCATAATTTTATTTTGGGCAGTCGGTATGGTGGCAGTGGTAGCCAGTGCTTGAGACGAAGTGGACGGTGGATCAACATGGACTACTATGGGAGATTCATTTTCCCTAACTCTTTCTTATTTAGCAGCGATTGCAGAAGGAGGCCTATAACTATCCATCCTGGATGACTTGTTTGCCAATTGATTTAGTATGCGCTTCTTGAACTCCAACATTTTCCTCCGATCATCTTCTCTCTTTTATGCGACTTCTTCTTCTGTTAACTTGGTTTGTAGCTCAGCAGCTGCGGTCATGTGTCTTCGTGTTGCTGGGAATTTGAAGTGTTGAGTGAACGGTGGTGAATCTTCAACAGCGTACTCGAATGGTGGCAATGAGCGATCTCCTACAATTGCTCTGTGTGCCTTAATCTTCTGCAATCTGGCAGCGACCTGCTTTTGCGTGTACTGCCTCTTGGATGTCTGATCCATCCAATCATCTGCCCATTCGTCTTCACTTCGCTAGTAGTTGAGACCCATCCTTGCCATCATGATCGCGTGGTCTTCGTAATGTAATTTGTGTGTGGCATAGTCAAAAAACCTCCACCTCTGGAACTCTATTCTCAATCATTCAAGATCAGAAGACTCACCCATTAATTCCGCAGGATATTTGTTTTCAAACTTGGCAGTAACTTGAGCTTCAATAAAAACGCAAATATCTTTTGCCCAGAAGATGAGATCATCATTCTTCTCATCCCTCACGGTGACAGGAAGACACCACTTAGCAACCCTCTTTGCTTTGAATTTCCTATCACGTGGTCCTTCTATGGGCACTCTTAATGTTTCACCTCGAAAAATGGATTCACCATCTGCAAGCGTCACACTCCCTTTGGCAGTTACAGTGTCTCCTGCATGCTCCTCATCACCAGTACTAGGAATGTCACTGAAGGATATACCTCATACTTCGGGAGAGGTAGGGATTAGAATGGTAGTATCTGCTTCAAAATTCCATCCTGGAACGGTAGATGGATCCTTTCCTAATGTGTGTAGATACTGCTCGTTTCGTGCTCGCACACTTGCAGTGAGGTTTGCTTGCAATCTTGCGCAGGCTTCAGCATCCAAAGAGGTAGTGGCTTCTTCTTCCATAGTTGTTTCTTCAGCAATGCTCCCTTCAGCATCCATCTTCTCAGTTGTAGTAATGGCTTGCTGAACAACTTTCTGTGTAGCTACCTCGAAATTTGTTGTACCCTCAATTTCCATCATCTCAAGGTCAGCATTCTCCTCATTTTCTGCCTTGTCTACAGTCGAGATTTGGTTCCCTTCCTTCACCAAATCGTATTCTGCCATTATTATAACTACCTGGCCTTCTCCTTGTGCAGCCAGTTGTTCATCCTCAATTCATTTTTCAGCTACAGAACTGCTTCCTCCTTACGTAGCAGTCTGTGATAGAAATTTTTCAACAGTGATCTCAGCACTTACACTTCCCCCTTGAGTGGTGACGGGCTGAATGATCAGGGTAGCAGAGCTCCTTTCCCCTTACGCAGGAGTCTGCGACTTCCTTGATTCCATGAGTGCTTCTCTCATCTGCCATTTGTCAAATTCTGCATTGGACATGGCATCTAGATTCACAACCTTTTCTTTAACATTTCTAACCTTAGTTTTTCCTTTCACAGTCCGTGTCTTCTCGATGTCCCTTTTGGTGATGCGTCCAGATTGTTCACCAGCTTGAATCTTGGCATTGCGCTCAACATAACTAGCCATGACTTGCTCGTATTGAGCATCCCTTTGTTCAAGAGTCATCTGTAGCTTAGCTTTGTCAAATTCCTTTTGCTCGCGTGCCCTTTTCAATGCTTTCTCCAGTCGCCTCTTCTTTCGCGACTCCTCCTTATCAGAAAATCCAAGCCTTCTGTTTGCATCCTTGGAGGCTGGCTCAATGGGCTCTGCCTCACTTTCTTTAATGACATCAGGAATTTGTAGAGATGTGTCTACCACCGGCACTATGATTTTAAATGTTGATCCTTGAAAGCGATCATGCTTTCCCTTCTTCTTGGATTTCTCCTAATCACCTGTTGGCTTGCTTCTTTTCTGCTGAGGGCTTCTCTGCGAGCACCTCTTCTTTACAATAGTTGGCACAGGGGGTTGACCGGTTTCTAGCTGAGTGATGTCGACTAAGTTTTCATATTCTTTGAACAGGGCATCTTATTTTGCTTTCCTTCTCTCCTCCTCAATTACCTCCGTAGTGAGTGGAACAGCAGTTGGTAGGATAGCATGTCCTTGATAGGGGTCCTCTTTGCCAGAAACTGGTTCCTCGGGGTTGACATTGCTCTTTCCTTTCGGAATAATTGTTTCCTTGTAGTTCTTCGGCGGTTGTTGTTTCCTAGTTGGCGGTATGTAGTCGGAATGTAGTAAATCTTCACCACAATAGCGCTTCCCTATAGGTATGATTCCCTCAAGAAAATGACTAATCCTGAGCCCGAATCTCACATCCTGTGTGAACGTATGATCTATCTTGATGTTCTTGTTCTTGTGTACATGCGCTAGCCATTTGATGTAAATGAACCTTGCCCAATTCCCTCGGACTTGATCTTCAACCGCCATCATAACAGCAAACTTCTTCACACTGAGTTCTGAAAGTGAACCAACCTCGCCTACTAGCATCCTTATCACAATCTGTGCTAGGCTCTTCATTGGTTCTTCAAGTGATCGTAGGGGTGCAGCTACCTTCTATGATTCTGTGAAGTGTCTGTTTTCCACCTTAGCCATCGCTTCTGCATCTCAGCTTCGTCGTTGAACTTGTAGTTGGCTGCATCCTCTCCTTCTGCTCGCAGTCCGTACTTCTATGCTAATACTTCTGGGCTCACAACAATCTTCGTGCCCAAAACACTTGTAGTTAAAAACTTTTCACTTTTGTCAATCTCTGCGCGAGCGAAGAATTCCGCAACTATATGTGGTTGAAATTTTAGAAGTTTCGCAAAAAGGTACTTCAAAAGATTTTTGCGGTCGATTTTGCCGATGAGATTTTTGCAGTTGTGCTTCCTCAACAAAGGCTCGTAGAGTATCTTGTCTTTCTTCACTTGAGCCGCCCTCTTCTGTGCGTAAGTGAGTTCACCCGGTGTCTTACCATCACTAATGGCAACCAGACGATAGTAAGAGATTGACTCATCAATCTGCTCTATCTTGAAAATACATGTGGACGTGGGTTGGAATTGTTCAGGTTCTCCGGGTATGGTTTATCTCCCGGATGATTCAGCAGGGAGAGTGACACGGTTGGATGATTTTGCCATTGACGCTTCTGTTGAAAACTCAAAGATGTGTAGAGTAGAAGCAATTTCAAAATCAAAAGTATTGGGAGTACTAGGGTTTAGAATCTCCAAACTAAAGTCCCTTTATATGATCGGTTATAACCGGCTTTTATGTGAGCGGTTGGATCTCTTCCTTTGATCTAGATGAATTAATGGTTGGGCAGTTGGTGACGGTTCACCTTTCGTCCAACGATGTTGGAAACTTGTGCGTGGCTGACGTGTCCTCTTGGCATTTGCCACCGCCTTGAGCTAGAGTCACCTTTTCAATTACTAAGGACTTTGCTGCGTCTCCATCATTTAGATAATCCCGCCTTTCAAGAGATTTGAAATGATTATCTCTCCTTTTGTTTGTTGGTCAACATGCAAAAATGCATTTGCTGAGAATAATACATCCAGCAATTTAGAAAGGCCTATGCTGAGAGCTTGGACTCAACATTCGATCATCTGATGTACCCCTTAATTACATAATACTTTAGATCACACAGTTTGCTGAGATCTTGGACTCAGCATTGACCATTTATTCTGCTGTGATCTTAGCATTCCTTGGACCTTCCACGTTTATTTGCTGAGAGCTTGGATTCAGCAATCGACTTGATTATTTTAAGATCTTCTTATTCCGTAGAAAATGAATACTTGTTGAGAGCTGGGACTCAGCAGTTGATAAGAGTGTGCTAAGATCATTTACTTAGCTGTCTACAGATATCTGCTAAGAGATTGGACTCAGCAGCCTTCGGGGGTCTACCGAGAGCTTGGACTCAGTAGACAGAACGGACTCTTAAGAAAATTTGATCATTGATAGATCAGAGAGTCTCTTTACTGAGAGCTTGGACACAGTAAACTTCCTTCCGGTTTTGTCTGCTATCGTCGAATGTAGCAATCAATATCAAATTGCTGAGAGCTTAGACTCATCATTTACCGGATATCTGCTGAAAGCTTGGATTCAGTAGTACTGTTAGACTCCTTTTTAATTCCTTGAATATTTTAAGTTCAAGAGTCTATACTGAGAGCTCAGACTCAGTAATCATCGGGAATCTACTGAGAGTTTGGACTCAGCAGTCAGCAGAGAGTGGTTTGCTTGAAAAAATTCTTCATTTTAACCATCAAGGACTCTGCTTCCGACTTAATGTTGGGGAGACACTTAAGAAATTCCTAACTTCTGATTTTCCTTTACATTTTTGAATCATAAGAACTTTATATAGGATTCTACGTACACAAGGAGTATAGTAATTTAGCATTTTTTTAGGCAATTATATTGTTTGAGACAATAGAGTATTGTCATCAATACGAGCATTTCTTTTATTGATATCATTGATTTACAAGAGTTACACTTCACAAAGTATAATACTACAAGTTTACAATGATCAATTTATCTTCAGACTGCTCGCAATAACGCCTTTGCTAGATCTGCTCCTTTTTTGTCTCTTCCCCGAGCTCATTGCTGCAAGTCACCCTACTTGCGCAGCAATATCTTGTTGGCTGAGAGATATCCTGCTTCAAGTTCATCTTCTACCTCCTTGAACTTGCGCTCTCCCCTGGACATCTCTTCGGCTTTCAGCCTTCTGATTCTCCTGTGGACATTCTAGCACCTAAGAAAGGAATTCGAATCCAGCAGATCTCACCATCTGCTCGGATCGGCACTATTGTCCACATTCTATCAAATCTTCTAGCTCTGAGTGCCATGCAAGTCTCCATACTTAATGTATGGTGAATATCACCAGCACCACTCGTGAGCTTTTCTTTGCTCTTCAAACGCCAAGTAGATGATTCGAGTTACATCTATTCCGTCTGAAGGCCTTTCCTCCATCTCTTCTTCTTCTCCACGGATGACTTTTGAAACCCTAGAAGAAGAGATAGGAAGAAATTGAATAGACTCTTTTGCGTGCACAGCTTTGTACAAAGCAGAAGAGCTACCCAATTCATGTGGGTAAAAATTATCCATCCTCAGACCCACCTGACAAGCTTATATTTCTCCAATGGTGAAGATGTCATGGTCTGACAGAATGGACCTGTTATCTCCTTCCGGTTCTAATATCAGAAAACCCATTATTAGCGGTAAATCGAGAATTGAGAGAATATTCTTAGATATGATCTTTGTGAAGATTATGATTCTTCCTCTCAATTTGGAGACTTCCAAGTAGGGCTGGCAATTTCTAACGCAGCACGATAACACGACACGAACCCGCACGATAATAATGGGGTTAAACATGACACGATGTGACATGACACGAACATGACAAAACACGGCACAAACACGAACATAATAATTATCTGTTAAGAACTTGAGAATTACAAGTTTAAACAATAATTACCTGTTAACACGACACGATAATTACTTGTTAACACGATATTGACACAAATCTGACACGAACACGACACGAATATGAGAATCTTTGAAGAAATAAATAATGGGTAACATGAACACGACACAAACATGATATAATTATCAGATAACACGATATATTATCATATAACACAATCCAACATGAACACAACACGAACACGATACAAAGTCTTGTTTTCTTAAAGGGTCGACACGATAATGACCCAACACACACGAATTGCCAGCCCTACTTCCAAGTCTCGTTGCACGAACCCATTTCGAACGTGTTTTGGTATGGGAAAAAAGAATTTCATCTCGATTTTCTTGAGCAACAGGTTTAATCTAGAGGGATTGAAAGGCATGTGATGGGTTTAGGTTTCAGAGGTTTGGATATGAATCTCCTAAGCGAGAGAGCCTCCCCTTAAATAGATGTACCCGTCCTTGAGATTTGTTCAATCAATTACTTCATCTGCCTTGGGAACCGACAGTTTCAGAATGACTTTCCACGTGGCCATCTGAAACACCATATTCTGAACTAGATCATCTCGAGCTTTGTGCGAAATCTTCGGTAATGATAATGAATATTGACCGTCACTCCATTAATTCACTCTATTAATGAGGTTTGTAACATCTTCGTCAATTGATATCCCTATTTTGATTCCCATTATCTGATCAATTTCCCAAGATTGATTCAGCAATTATTGATTTAGCAGCTGTCTCCATATGCTGAGAGCTGGGACTCAACATTCTCCTTATTTAGTCTGTTGGAACCAATATTCTTCAATAGCTGACCACCAAGATTGCTGAGAGCTGGTACTCAGCAATCGGGCTTAAATGTTCAGTATTCTCTAAAGAGCGTGAGCTTGGACACACTCTTATTCCGCATTATCTCCAAGAAATCCAAATAATTCCAGAATTCCAAATAACCTCTGATTCAGTAATTATTGATTTAGCAGCTGTCTCCATATGCTGAGAGCTGGGACTCAGCATTCTTCTTATTTAGACTGTTGGAACCAATATTCTTCAATAGTTGACCGTCAAGATTGTTGAGAGCTGGGACTCAGCAATCGGGCTTAAATGTTCAGTATTCTCCAAAGAGCGTGAACTTGTACACACTCTTATTCCCTATCATCTCCAAGAAATCCAAATTATAATTCCAGAATTCGAAATAACCTCTGAGAATTTAGTAATTTTGAGAAATCCAAGAACATAATGAGTGTTGGGACTCATTCTTCCGCAAACTCATCTAACTCTAATAGACCAAGCTTAGGACAGAGCTCTATGAATCTGCCTTCTACTAGAGGTTTGGTGAATATGTCTGCTAGCTGGTCTTATGTCCTGATGTAATCCATGGAGATATCCTTTTTCTCAACATGGTCCTGAATGAAGTGATGTCTGATATCAATGTGTTTCGTCCTTGAGTGATGTACTAGATTCTTTATGATGCACATTGCACTGTTGTTGTCGCAGTATATAGGAACGCAACTGTGCTGACTTCATAGTCTTGAAGTTACTGTTTGATCCACAGCACTTGTGTACAGCAACTCGCAGCATCTACATATTCAGCTTCTATTGTGGATGTTGCTACGAAGTGTTGCTTCTTGCTGAACCAGCTTATCAACTTATGACCAAGGAATTGACATGTCCCACTCGTACTTTTTTGATCAATTCAACATCCTCCAAAGTCCGAGTCTGAATATCCAACGAGTGTGAGATCATCTGCTCTAGGATACCAAATTCCTAAGGATTCCGTTCCTTTTAGATATTTGACAATCCTTCATGCGTACTCCATGTGCGATTTCTTTGGATTTTCTTGACATCTAGTACATACACCTATAGCATACGAAATGTCTAGCTTGCTGGCTGTTAGATATAATAGAGAACCAATAATACCTCTGTATGATGTGGGACCCACGGATTTGCCTTCTTTGTCCATTGATATTTGGCATGTTGTACTCATGGGAATCCACAGTGTCTTCGTCTTCTCTGGACAAAATTTGCTGATGAGATCTTATGTCTACTTTTGGTGGATGAAGATCCCATTGCTGGATTGCTAAACTTGTAGACCTAGGAAATATGACATCTTTCCCATCATACTCATCTGAAAGTTAGTCTGCATAAGTCTGGCAAACTTTTCACATAGAGTTAGATTTCTAGATCCAAAAATAATATCATCCACGTAGATCTAGACGAGCACTAAATCTTCAGCATCTTTGATCAAGAAGAGCATTCGATCAATCTTCCTCTTCCTGAACTTGTTCTTCAACGGAAATTGTGACAACGTCTCGTACCTAGATCTAGGGGCTTGCTTTAGACCATATAGAGCTTTTCTCAATCTGTACACCTTGTTTCCTCACTTAAAGCCTAGAGGTTGCTCCACGCAGACTTCCTCCTTTAGTTCACCATTCAAGAATGCACTCTTTATGTCTATTTGAAAATTAGTGAAACCATGGTGAGCAGCATATGCAAGGAATAACCTAATTGCTTCCAGTCGAACAATGGGAGCAAATTCTTAATCGAAATCAATTCCATCGTATTAAGCGTATCCTTTAGCTACAAGCCTTGCTTTGTTAAGAACGATAAATCCATTTTCGTCGCGTTTGTTCTTGAATACCCATTTGGTGCCAATCACCGATTGATGCATTGGTTGAATCACAAGGTCCCATGCATGATTCCGTGTGAATTCGGGCAATTATTCTTGCATCGCGTTGATCCAATCGGCTTATTTTGAGTGCGTCGGCAACTTTAGTGGGCTCTTCTTGAGATATGTGATAAGTTCATATTTGTACTCACTTATCCATGTTTTTCTCCATTGTTTTGGTTTTATTTGTTTTGATTTTTAGTTAATTTTGTGCATGAGTCTATTTTAGAGGAAGTTATTCTCTCGATGCTACGTTTTGCAGGTAATTGAGGCTGAAAAGAGGTCAAAAAGTGAAAAGAGCCATGAAGAACAGAGTTGTTACTTCAATTGACACACGAGAAGTCGACCAAGTTGGAAGACGTGCCAAAAACCCAAAGCATTACCTCTGTGTTGATTGATGTGGTGCATGTCGATCGACACGGAGGTCTGATATCGATCAAGGAAGGCAGCAGAAGAAGGGCTCGACATGTTGCAGGCATGTCAATTGACATGGATGATAGAGGGGCTGATCGATATGAAGGAGAAACCTGGATTCAACTTGCATGTGTGTCAATCGATGTGGTGCATGTCGATTGATACAGAAGCCCGAGAAGGAAAATTGATCTGTTTTGGTTATTTTTGTTATTTTAGCTTAATACCTAGTTTATATATTTTGGCTCCTCTATAAATAGGGAACTCAGTTGTGCACGAAAATCATCACTTTAGTCTTTAATTTTTACTTAGAATATTTTGACATTGGAGTTTTTCCAAGACTTTGAAGGTTCCTCTTTAATTGTTATTGTATTTTATAATATGTTGGCTTCTATTCAAGTTATGTTTTGTGGCTAGAAACCCTAACAGGTTGTAGGGATTTTTGATATTCTTTTCTGATGCATGTTTAAATAAAATCAACTCAATAGCATGGTTTAATTCCTTGAGCTTAATTAATCAAATCTAGATTTAAGGAATGATTGATAGATGAATTTGAATCTAGGTTTGTAGTTATCAAGTGAAAGACCCTGAGGTGAAAATTGGTAATAGGAAAAAGAAATTGAATACAATTATTTTATGTCTCAAAAATAAGAATTAACTTGTAGGATTAAATTAGATAATTATCGAGATTGGTTCAAATTGTGTTCTTGAGACCGAGAGGAGATAGTCACAGTTTAGCAATTTAAGGTTTAATTGCCTAACCAAGGAGTTTAATCCATATGAATCTGAATTTATCCTCATTGTTGAGTTGATGAATTTGCATGTTAAGGTTTAGATTATCTGCCCTAGAATCTGTATCTTTAATTATTGTTTTCAAAACCTTTTCTTTTTATGCATTGCTATCTTTCAATTTCCAAACCAAATCCTTATTTTAAATTTCCTCGAACATTTATGTTCTAAAAGCTATAGCTAGTACTCAAGATACATCGTTGCACAGTCCCTGTGGGATCGACCACCTTCGGGTGTAAAAATTTATTTGCTCGCAGTTTCTACAGTTTATCAAATTGGCGCCATTGTCGGGGACTGTCATATTTGTCAAAGTATTAGTTTGTTTTTGGATCTGATGGATTGTGACTGTATTTTATTTGAATTTTTGTTTTATTTTTGTGTTAGTTTGATTTTGTGTGTCATTTCGTATTTTAGGGTTTGTGTGTGTTTTCAAGGTTTTTGCGCCTGTTTCGATCGACATAGCTGCAAACAGCATGCGTGTCGATCAACAGAGCCCCTGTCGGTCGACACAGAGGCTGATTTTCTGCAGTTATGTTCTCAGGTTGTATGAACACGAGGGCTCCACTCAAAGCTTTTGATCCAAAGATCGAGGCCACAGTCCAGAAGAGGAAAAATAAGGGAAAAGGAAGCACAACCATCAACATGGATCCACCACACCATAGAACCGAAGAAGACTTCTCAGACATGCCACCATTGGAGGAGCCGAACACACTCATCCACATGAAGGATATCATCAAGCAATTGATGGATGAAAGAGAAGCAGACAGGCTCAAAACTGCCAGAAGAGGAAAAATAAGGGAAAAGGAAGCACAACCATCAACATGGATCCACCACACCATAGAACCGAAGAAGACTTCTCAGACATGCCACCATTGGAGGAGCTGAACACACTCATCCACATGAAGGATATCATCAAGCAATTGATGGATGAAAGAGAAGCAGACAGGCTCAAAGCTGTGAGAAGGGACAGAGAAAGAGAAAGGCGCCGCCAGGAGGACTCTGATGATGAGGATCCAAATGCCATCGCATGGAGGTACAGACCGCAACCCGGTAATGAGGGATTGGTTATTGGTATCAATGCCAATAACTTTGAACTCAAAACCGGCCTGATTCAGATGGTTCAACAGAACCAATTAGGTGGCCGAGCAGAGGAAGATCATTATACACACCTTTGCATGTTTGTGGAGGTATGTGTGACAGTCAAACAGAATGGAGTGACCCAAGATGTTATTCGTTTACGCCTGTTGATAAGCTCATTATTTTACTCGCTTATTTATATTATTTTCTACTATTTTATATTGTTTTATTGAGTTTATATATATATTATGTGCATGAGTCTATATTAGGTGGTATTATGCGCGTGTTGGTGTTTTTGCAGGTTTTACGCCAAATCCAATGGAAATCTGTACCAAAAGCAGTAGATGTTGAAATAAACATGCACGAATTCTTCCAAAGTTGTAATCCGAGCTAATGGAGCACATGTATGGAAAGATCTTTCAGCTAGCTTTCCAACGCAACTGGAATCGGATCAATCGGAGTTTGGGAGAGAAAGTTATGGCCAAAACCGTGAGACCGCGCAGGAGGGCGAAAAGCTGCGTCGACAGACGCCAATCAGAAGCGATCGACGGCGACCAAGAACTTCCATCGATCGACGGTGAATAGCCACGGTCGACGCGAGGTCTTCTGCTGGAGCGAAAATCTTATTAAATTTGGATTTATTCATATCTTTAGCCCTAGATTTGATAGGATACACATCCACCACTATAAATACCTATAAAATTCGAACCAATTATCATTCCCAATTATATTTTAGAGATTTTAGAGTTTGGAGACTTGGGAAACACGAAACCCTTTTATTTTCTTGTAAGTTCTTTATGTTTATGCAATTTAATATGTTTTCTTTTGGATTTCTATCTACGATGAGTGGCTAAAAACCCTAGCGGGTTCTAGGGGTTGATATTATTATGGATGCATGTTAGGATTAATTAATTAGGATCATGATTCCTGCGTTAAATTTATAATTCTAGATTAATTCAAGGACCGAGAGGTGACGATTAATTTAGATGTCTAGCTATTGATAGAAGGACCGAGAGGTGAAAATTAATAGTGGGAATAGGAATACATGATACGATCTATACTATCCAAACAGATGTACTAGACGTAGGAATTAAACTGATTTGCTTATCGGATTGACTAGTTTGGTGTACTTTGAGACCGAGCGGAGATGAGTCACTAATTAGTAATCTAGGTTATATTTGCCAAACAAGGAGATATAACATCATTGAAGTATTCCACCTGTTAAATTAATTGATTCCTACATGTTATCCATAATAAGAGTTCTTCCCTAGAATCTGTGTTCTTTAATTTGCTTTCCAAAACTCATTTAATTTTCAAGTATTGTTATCTTTATTTTCCAAACAAAACCCTGATTTTGAATTCCGCAAACAATGAATGTTAGAACCATAATTAGTACATAGGATAATTTCCCCATACAATTCCCCTGGATCGATAACCTTAGGGTTTACAAATTTATTTACCGCTGTTATTATAATTAATCTGTTAGAAATAGCAGTGATCAAATTGGCGCCGTTGCCGGGGAGTTGCTAGATTTTATCTTGTTACTAGTTCGTTCTAGGATTTGCTGGATTGAGTTTTATTTTTCTGTACGTGTGCGTGTGTGAGTTTTCGTTTCAGTATTCCACGTCGATCAACACCCCCTAGCGTCAATCGACGTCGATCATCTTTTTGCGTCGATCGACGGACACCTTATGTCGATCGACGCCGACCGTTTTCTTGCATCGATCGACGTGACATCCATGTCGATTGACGCTGAACTAATATTTTACCTATTTCCTGTGCAGGTGCATGAACACGCGAGCCAAAGGAAAAACACTCGAGGCTTTCGTCCCTGAAATTGAATCAACCTGCAGGAAAATCAAGAAGAAAGGAAAAGAAAAACAACGAGAGATGGCTGAAAATCCTGAAGCACCTCTGCAAAATATAACTCCCGAGGAGCAGAGACAATTTGTGAATGAAGTGCAGCAGCTGAGAGCGCAACTACAAGCAGCCCAGGCTACTCAGGCGGAGCAAGCTGCAAGACTGGCAGAGTTGAACAATAGGCAGATTGTGGTTCCGCAAAGGTCCATCTTGGATCGATTTCTTCCACAGCAAGCAGAGGCCGGATTCAGAATTGGCATTGATGCCAACAATTTTGAGCTACGCACAAGCCTTATTCAGATGGTGCAGCAAAACCAGTTTGGGGGAAGAGCTATAGAAGATCTTTATACTCACCTCAACCAATTCATTGAGGTGTGTAACACTGTGAAGCAGAACGGAGTAACCCAAGATGTGATCAGGATGAGACTGTTCTTGTTCTCACTCAGAGACGAGGCACGGTCTTGGTTTGCTGGACTGGATAAGAGTCAGATCGGGACATAGGAGGAGCTTCGAGCAGAGTTCCTTACCAACTACTTCCCACCGAGCCTGCTGCTGAAGAGGAAAGCTGCCATTACTTCTTTCAAGCAGATGTATGACGAGTCACTCTACGAGGCCTGGAAGAGATACAAAGAGCTTCTACGACTCTGTCCTGGACATGGCATCGATCTGGAGATGCAAGTGTGTCATTTTTATGAGGGACTGAACCCTCACATGAAGGAGCTGGTTGATGCATCTGCCGGAGGAATACTGATGAAGAAGAGTGGTGCAGAGAGTATGAGGTTGCTGGCTGATATGGCACTGAATAGCCACCAATGGCCAACTGCTAGGCAGCAACCAGTCAAAGCAGTTGAGACAAAGCCAGAATTCGACGTGGTCGCTGAGGTGAAAAAGCTCCGGGAGGAGATTGAAAAATTGGGCACATCACAAGTTGCGGAGCCAAGCATGGCCATAGTACCCGTGGAGGCTGACTACATCAACAGGAGTGCAAGCAGTTCGTCTGGAACTGCCGGTACGGAGGTGAACTACGTTGGCGGTGGTTATCACAATAACTACCGAGGCAATCAAGGGTATCATTACTACCATGGGCGATCTCACCCTGGTTTTTCTTATGCTAACCCTTCTGCTGCAGAACAGCCTCCGCCTTTTGATGCAGGTACTGGAGGAGAGATCGTGGAAAGGAAGAAATTCGTGCTAGAGGAGATGCTCGAGAAATTCATCAAGAGCTCGGATAACCGGTTTGGCAAAGTAAAAACCGAGGTGAAGGGAATGGCAAATCATATGCAGCTGATGACGAAACACCTTCAGATGATAGATACGCAATTGAGCCAGATCTCCACCACACTCGGCAATCAACACAATCCTGGACAGTTGCCAAGTATGACAGAGGTGAACCCCACAAAGGAAAAGCCAGTCAAAGCCATTACTCTGAGGTCTGGGACGAGCTACAAGGGTCCCGAGATGGCTACGGACAATTCTGGAGACGAAAAGGAGCAAAACTGTGCGGGAGACGAACCCACATCGATCGACGGACCTGCCTCGTCAATCGATGCTGAAGACAGAAGCCCGTCGATCGACGCCACCTTGAGTCAATCGACGAAGAAGTCTGCCCCAGGAACAAAGTCGAAGCAGTATGAAGATCAGCTCCCTCCTTTGCCTTTCCCACAGAGGTTCGCGAAGCAGAAAGAGGATGAGAAGTTCTCCAGATTTGTGGAGAATCTAAAGAAGGTCAGCATCAACATCCCACTGATCGAAGCACTGAAAAAAATCCCGGGGTACATGAAGTACCTCCGGAAACTGATGAGTGGAAAGAAGCAGTTCGTGGAGAATGAGACGGTGAAGATCCACGAGCAGTGCAGCCTGCTACTTCAAAAGCAGGTGCCCATCAAGAGAAGCGATCCTGGATACTTCTCTATTTCGGTTGAGATTGGGGGACACACGTTCGAGAGAGTACTTTGCGATACTGGGGCCAGTATCAACCTGAAGCCGTACTCCATCTACAAACGTCTCAACATCGGAGAGATGAGGCCCACGACGATCTCCCTGCAGATGGCGGACCGGTCTGTGTCCCACCCAAAAGGTATACTAGAGGATGCGCTCATTCGCGTGGGCCATCTCATTTTTCCTGCAGATTTTGTGGTGCACGAGATGAAGGAGGACGAGAACATGCCCATGATCTTGGGGCGTGAGTTTCTCGACACTAGCGCCGCTCTCATTGACTGTCGAGGCGGCGAGATCACACTCCGAGCAAACGACGAGAGGATCACCTTTGTGATCGACAAGAACAAGAAGAAGGCGGAGTGCAATCGAATCTCCACTACTGACGAAGGAGATGAATCTGAAGAGGAAGAAGCCGCTGCCATCGAATGGGAGCGAGGAAACGATAGGGTAGCAGTGTCAACTGCGCCACCTTTTTCTGAGCTCACCACCATTATCAAAGACCGGAAAGTCTACATGGTGGATGCCAAAGGTCGGCGAGTCTGGACCCGACCTCCGTGGCAGTGATTTGAGGTATCGTCGAGCTGCGACGTTAAATCAAGCACTTGTTGGGAGGTAACCCAACCCTTTCCGTAATTTCTTTTTAACTTTCGTTTTTTTTTTAATTTCGAATTTCCATTATTTTCCATTAACAGCTATTTTTCAGTTAATTATAAAAAAAAATTTGGAGTGAGGCTCAACGTCGATCGACGCAGCCTGGCGTCGATCGACGCCGAGCAATTGGCCGACTGGATACACTTGATCCTAGGAGAGGGTCGCAAGAAGGCTTCACGTCAATCGACGCGAAGTGCCAACAGTAATTATTCCACGCCGTGCAATATCTGAAGACTCCGGGGGATAAAAAGTTGATGTCTGAGATCAACTACCAGGTATCGTTCCCTCTTTTGTCTGATTTTCAAACTTATTCCACTCTTCGAGTTGGAAATAAGTTTTGGGGGATGTGGACAAGAGATGGAACGTTCTATCTTTTATTTATTCTGCTTTCCGTATTTAAATTTTGCCTTAAATTTTTAAGTTTATTCTATTTTGTGGGGAAAATTTTTGAGTTTTGAAATAACCCGAATGAGATTGTGAGATTAGAATTGGTTGAGGGTTGAGTTTGAGTTGATTGTGATTGTGGTTAGATGCCTATGAATGTAGAATACCGCATGATAGGATTGATTTGACACTTATACTTGCTTGCTGATTGAGCTGATTTGAAATTGACTGTGGAAGAAAATTTTTGAACCCTTGTATGAGAAATTTGAGCCTTTATTCGTTTGATGTGAGATTCACATGTGTGTTTTTATTTCTCTAGAACTTGCCTATTTTCTGTGTTGAGACTGCATAGTGTGCATAAGTTTAGGAAATGATCTTAGGCCATCTTTGATAGCCCAACTCCCTAAACACTGTCCCTTCACATTGAATTTTCCCTAGTTAGCCACTTTTGAGCCTATACAAAAAAAAAATTATTTCCTTGTCTATGAGATTAAGAAGAAGTATTGGTTTCGCTCATGTCTTGAGTTGTGGTATATGGGTGGAATGATTGTGATATGGAGATAAGAAAATATAAATTAGTGGTGAAAAGATGTGTGAAAAAGAAGCTCAAAGAAATAATTAGAATTCTCATAAGCTCTCTGAAAAGAAAAGAATACAAAATTATGTAAAGAGCATAAGAGATTCAAAATGAGCTAGAAAAAAAAAGAGGTTGTGTATTTGTTGATATATTTGAGGAGAAGGGTGAATGAACTTAGATGGTGATTTGGATTGATTGAGGAAGTACAACTTGATTGATTTTAGTCACTTGGCCATATTTTCCTACCCCTCACAAAAGCCTACATTACAACCTTATGAAAGTCCTTTTTGATTCTAGAATTGTGTGCACATTCTAGCAGTGGAGATATTAGAAAATTTGCAAGCCTATGGTAGAAATTTCTTCATACATGTTGTTGAGTGCTTTCATCTATACCTTAAACACTTGAGAGTTGAGCGATACACTTCCTGTGAGTTCTCCACTGTTGATGAATTTTCTGTCTCTTTCAAATTGCTTGTGTGTAGTGGATTTTTGATTCTTGACTGTGATGAATCTTGTGAAGCATTGCACTTTAATCGCATGATCTTTTGATTTCTTTCTTACCTATTGATTGAGGACAATCAAACGTTCAAGTTTGGGGGATTTGATAAGCTCATTATTTTACTCGCTTATCTATATTATTTTCTACTATTTTATATTGTTTTATTGAGTTTATATATATATTATGTGCATGAGTCTATATTAGGTGGTATTATGCGCGTATTGGTGTTTTTGCAGGTTTTAGGCCAAATCCAATGGAAATCTGTACCGAAAGCAGCAGATGTTGAAATAAACATTCACGAATTCTTCCAAAGTTGGAATCCGAGCTAATGGATCACATGGATGGAAAGATCTTTCAGTTAGCTTTCCAACGCAACTGGAATCGGATCAATCGGAGTTCGGGAGAGAAAGTTATGGCCAAAACCGTGAGACCGCGCAGGAGGGCGAAAAGCTGCGTCGACAGACGCCAATCAGAAGCGATCGACGGTGACCAAGAACTTCCGTCGATCGACGGTGAATAGCCACGGTCAACGCGAGGTCTTCTGCTGGAGCAAAAATCTGATTAAATTCGGATTTATTCATATCTTTAGCCCTAGATTTGATAGGATACACATCCACCACTATAAATACCTATAAAATTCGAACCAATTATCATTCCCAATTATATTTTAGAGTTTTTATAGTTTGGAGACTTGGGAAACACGAAACCCTTTTATTTTCTTGTAAGTTCTTTATGTTTATGCAATTTAATATGTTTTCTTTTGGATTTCTATCTACGATGAGTGGCTAAAAACCCTAGCGGGTTCTAGGGGTTGATATTATTATGGATGCATGTTAGGATTAATTAATTAGGTTCATGATTCCTGCGTTAAATTTATAATTCTAGATTAATTTAAGGACCGAGAGTTGACGATTAATTTAGATGTCTAGCTATTGATAGAAGGACCGAGAAGTGAAAATTAATAGTGGGAATAGGAATACATGGTACGATCTACACTATCCAAACAGATGTACTAGACGTAGGAATTAAACTGATTTGCTTATCGGATTGACTAGTTTGGTGTACTTTGAGACCGAGCGGAGATGAGTCACTAATTAGTAATCTAGATTATATTTGCCAAACAAGGAGATATAACATCGTTGCAGTATTCCACCTGTTAAATTAATTGATTCCTACATGTTATCCATAATAAGAGTTCTTCCCTAGAATCTGTGTTCTTTAATTTGCTTTCCAAAACTCCTTTAATTTTCAAGTATTGTTATCTTTATTTTCCAAACAAAACCCTGATTTTGAATTCCTCAAACAATGAATGTTAGAACCATAATTAGTACATAGGATAATTTCCCCATACAATTCCCCTGGATCGATAACCTTAGGGTTTACAAATTTATTTGCCGCTGTTATTATAATTAATCTGTTAGAAATAGCAGTGATCACCTGTTTCCCTTTTCACTTTGGGATCAGGTTAGATCTTGGTTTACATGTCTTGATTGCAGTAGCATCCACACTTGCGCCAACCTCCGAGCAGCATTCCTTGCCGCGTTCTTCCCTTCATCAGTCATCATTCAAAAGAAGATGGAGATCTTGCAGTTCCACTAGAAGGTGGACGAGTCCTTGTTCGAGGCATGGAGAAGATGGAATGAGCTATTGAGGAGTTGCCTGGGCCATGGAGTTGATACCGAGGAGCAGCCCCACATCTTCTACAAAGCGATGAATGAGAGAACCCAAGAGTTCATTGACAATGTCGCGGGAGGTTCTTTGATGAGCAAATCACCTGAAAAAATCCTCAAATTGTTCAATAAGATGGCGTTGCACACTCAGCAATGGTCCAATCAAAGAAGACCGCAAGTCCGGGCAGTGGAAAAAAAAAAGGAAGATGACACCCTGAAGAAGGAGATCGAGAAGCTCAAGGGGGAGATGGAGAAACTGACATCTAATGCTGCTTGTGTTTCTGTTGCACAGGTTGACCCCATAGCTGATGTGAACTATATGAACCGAGGCGGTTATCAAAACCAATACCGGCAAGGGGGATATCAGCATTACCACCCGAGAGCTCATCCTAAATTTTCCTATGCTCAGCCAGAAGGTGCCGAACATCCTCCACCAGACTTCGATGTTCAAAATGGTGAAATTGTGGACAAGAAAAAGGAAAGCCTCGACGAGGTGTTGCAAAAATTCATCAAGGCTTCCAACTATTGTGTGGGCAAGATTGAGCAAGAAGTGGTCGGGGTCAACACCAAGGTGGATAGGCTCAGGAAGCATGTGCAGATCATAGAGATGCAGGTCAGTTAGATTGCCACCTCACTTGGTGCGCAACATCTACAATGTCACCACCGAAGTTAACCCCAAGAATCAGAAGGACTGCAAGGCCATAAAACTGAGATCCGGAACCAGCAACACGGGACCGAGCATGCCCCAGAACAAGTTTGGGGGAGAAGAGAAGGAGCAGGCTGCTGGATTGCCCTCTGTTTCGATCGACACTCCCAGTGTCAATTGACACAAAGGATAGGGTGAAGCAGAAATTTCAAGCAAAAAAGAAGAGCCGACCGACAGGATTCCTGTGGGTGTGTCGACCGACACACCCCTTGTTAGTCGACACAAAAGCCAAGTCAACACAGATGTTGCCCAGTCGATGCAGAGGACTCCCCAGCTCAAAAATTCAAGTTCCAAAGCTGCCAGACCACCTACAAAGCCCTAACCTCAACGTTTTGCCAAGCAGAAGGAGGATTTCAAGTTCTCTCGGTTTGTTGAGAACTTGAAGAAGGTAAGCATTAATTTTCCACTAATTGAAGCTTTAAGAGAAATTCCATGTTACATGAAATATCTCCGCGAGTTGATGAGCGAGAAGAAGCATTTTGTGGAGAACTCAACAGTCAAGTTTCATGAGCAATGCAGCCTCCTCCTCCAAAAGAAGATCCCAATCAAAAGGAGTGATCCAGGATGTTTCACAAATCTAGTCGAGATTGGGGGGATTGAGTTCGAGAAAGTGTTGTGCGACACTGGTGCCAGCATCAATCTGATGACCTATTCCATCTTCCAGCGCCTCCAAATTGGAGAATTGAGGCCGACCACCATCACACTGCAGATGGCAGACCGATCTGTATCTCGCCTAAAAGGTATACTAGAAGATGTTCTCATTTGTGTGGGTCATCTTATTTTTCCTACAGATTTTGTGGTCTTGGACATGAATGAAGATGACAGCACACCCCTCATCTTGGGAAGGGAATTCTTGGATACTAGTGCTGCAATGATTGACTGCCATGGTGGGGTGATTATGCTTCGAGCCAATGAGGAAAGGATCACATTTAAGCTCGACAAAAGCCGGCAGCAATCCGAATGCTACAGAATCACCTCCATTGAAGACTATGAAGAGGAAGAGGAAGAACTTGAGGAAGACCAAGCCGCTCAAGAATGGGAGCGAGGGAATGAGGTGGTAAAATTGTCAATTACACCATCTCATCCCGAGCTCACTGCTGTCATTTAAGATTGTTTGGTCTATATGGTATATGCTCGAGGAAGGCGAGTCCGGACACATCCTCCTTGGACTTGAGAAAAGAGGTATCGTCGAGCTACGACATTAACTAAAGCACTTGTTGGGAGGTAACCCAACCTTTATCTATTTTTATTTCTTTACTTTTATTTTTTGATTTATTTTTATTATGTTTTACTCTTCAATTTTCTGTTTTCCATTGTTTAATTTCGAAGAAACAGTGGAGGACTTACCTCTATTTCGATCGACATCAAATTAAACAAAAAATAGTGGAGGATTTACCTTTGTTTCTATCGACATGCCTGATGTCGATCGACACAGAGGTACGCGCAGAGTTACACTTTCGATAGACAGAGCAGTCGACATAAAGGCTCTGTGTCGATCGACACAGAGTGCAAGCAGCCACAATTCTTCATCGCAATGAGTTGATTTCTCCGGTGGATAAAAACATTGATGTCTGAGATCAACAGTCAGGTACCAAATCTTTTTCTTGTCTGATTTTCAAACTTTTTCTAACTTTCCGAGTTCAAAATAAGTTTAGGGGGATGTGGACAAGAAATTCGAACTTATCTATCCTTTATTGCTTTATTTTTAATTGCTTTCTTTGATTTGTTTTGTTTATTTAAATTTTTGCCAAGAAAAAAAATATGGATATAGTGATGAGGAAAATTGTTGAATAATTGAACCCATTTGAACTAATTGTGAGTTGAAAGCGAATAGGGATGAGTTTGATTTGATTTCAATTGTGGTTGATTGCCTATGAATGTAGAAAACCGCATGATAGGATCTAATTGAAACTTACACTTGCATGATGTTTGAGTGGATTGAAATTGACTAAGGAAGAATATTTGAAACCCAGTGAAATTTGAGCCTTATATTTATTCATGTGAGATTCGCATGTATGTTTTGATTACTCTAGAACTTGCTTCTGTTCTGTTTCAAGGCTGCATAGTGTGCACAATGATAAAAAAAGATTTTAGGCCATCTTTGTTAGCCAAATTATCCTAAACACTGTCCCTTGTGATATTTTATCCCTAGATTAGCCCCTTTGAGCCTGTTACTTTTTCTTTCTTTCTCTATGAGTTAAGAAATACATTATAGTTATGTCTTGTCTATGAGAGAGTGCTATGAAAAAGGTAATTTGTATCTTGTCTATAGAATTTGGGTGAAATAAGAGTAACTGTTATAGGTGGATGAGAAAATTTTAAATTGGTGAGCAAAGAAGGTTGGGCTCTAGAAAAAAGAGTATGGTTGTGTCCTTATAAGATCAAATGATTAAACATAATGTTTAAAAGAATGAAAGGATTAGAAAAGAAAAGGAAAAAAAAGAGCATTGGTTTGTGTTGAAAATATTAGGAGATGGGTGGATGTTGTTAGATAGGGTTGGATTTATTGAGAGTCGCAGACTCAATTGATTTAGTCACTTGGCCAAATTTTCCCTACCCTTCACAAAAAACCTACATTACAACCTAATCAAAGTCCTTTTTTATTCTTGAATTGTGTGCACAAATTAGCAGTGGAGATTCTAGAAATTTTGCAAGCCTATGGTAGAAATTTCTTCATACATGTTGTGAGTGCTTTCATTGAAAACCCAAACACTTGAGTGAATGAGCGAAACACTTCCTTGTGAGTCTTCCAAAGTTGATGAATTTCCTATCTCTTTCAAATTGCTTGAGTGATTTGAATTGACGATGCTTGATTGTGAAAAATCTTGTAAGGCATTGCACTTTCAACCACTTGAGATTTCTTTTCTTTCTTTTCTTTGCATGAGGACAATCAAGTATTCAAATTCAGGGGGGTTTGATAAGTTCATATTTGTACTCACTTATCCATGTTTTTCTCCATTGTTTAGGTTTTTAGTTAATTTTGTGCATGAGTCTATTTTAGTAGATGTTATGCTCTCGATGTTACATTTTGCAGGTAATTGAGGCTAAAAAGAGGTCAAAAGGTGAAAAGAGTCGTGAAGAATAGAGTTGCTGCTTCGATTGACACACGAGAAGTCGACCAAGTTGGAAGACGTGCCAAAAACTCATAGCATTACCTCTGTGTCAATCGACATGGTGCATGTCAATTGACACGGAGGTCGGATGTTGATCGAGGAAGGCAGCAAAAGAAGGGCTCGACATGTTGCAGGCATGTCAATCGACACAGATAACAGAGGGGCTGATCGATATGAAGGAGAAACTCGGATTTTGACTTGCATGTGTGTCGATCGACATGGTGCATGTCGATCGACATAGAATCTCGAGAAGGAGAATTGGCATGTTTTGGTTATTTTTGTTATTTTAGCTCAATACCTAGTTTAGACATTTTTGCTCCTCTATAAATAGGGAACTCAGTTGTGCACGAAAATCATCACTTTAATCTTTAATTTTTACTTAGAATATTTTGACATTGGAGTTTTTCCAAGAATTTGAAGGTTCCTCTTCAATTGTTAAGGTATTTTATGATATGTTTGCTGCTATTCAAGTTATGTTTTGTAGCTAAAAACCCTAATAGGTTCTAGGGCTTTTTGATATTCTTTTATGATGCACGTTTCAATAAAATCAACTTAATAGCATAGTTCCTTGAGATTAATTAATTGAATGTTGATTTAAAGAAGGATCGAGAGCTGAATTTAAATCTAGGTTTGTAGTTATCAATTGAAAGATCGAGAGGTGAAAATTGGTAATAGGAAAAAAGAATTACATACAATTATTTTCTATCTCAAAAATAAGAATTAATTTGTTGGATTAAATTAGATAATTATCGAGATTGGTTCAATTTGTGTTCTTGAGACCGAGAGGAGATAATTGCCTAACCAAGGAGTTTAATCCATATGAATCTGAATTTATCCCCATTGTTGAGTTGATGAATTTGCATGTTGAAGTTTAGATTATCTGCCCTAGAATCTGTATCTTTAATTATTGTTTTCAAAACCTTTACTTTTTATGCATTGCTATCTTTCAATTTCCAAATCCTTATTTTAAATTTCCTCGAACATTTATGTTCTAAAAGCTATAGCTAGTACTCAATATATTTCGTGGCATAGTCCCAGTGGGATCAACCACCTTCGGGTGTAAAAATTTATTTTCTTGTTGTTTCTCCAGTTTATCAATATGAAGCAGGCTAGCATGGCGTTGTGTTTGGTCCGGATTGGATCTGCAAGATCTTCTAAAATTGCTTATGTAGGATGATCTCTGAGTAGCCATTTCGGTCTTTTTAGTTCCGTGACTGGAATGTCTTTACTGTTGGATGTTTCAATTTTTCTTTCGGAAACTGGTACATCAACAAGTTGTAGATTGTTCAAGTTGTCTACTACGCTTGTTAGGTTGACTTCTGCTGAAAGATTGTCTTCTGGTGTATCATCTGCTGAATCAGAATTTGTTGGTGTAGTACTCCTGTCTTCAGCAGTCTGTTCCTGGTTCACTTCAGCAGTCTGTTCCTGGTTCACATCCTCAGTGTTGTCTTCAGCAATTCTCTCGCCATTTTGGGGATCCTCAGCAACATCTTTATTTTGCTGACGGATTTCTCCTTCTTTAGTTCCCCTTGAATTATGAGTTCCTTGAGAGAATTTAAGGTGGCCTCAGCATTACCAGTTGCAACACCGGCAATCTCGGCTTCTTGCTGATCAGCCAAGATTTCTAGAGCAAATGCAGATTCACTCATCAACCTAGTCGGATCAATCGGTTGAGCTTCAGAAGTATTCTAGCCCGATTGACCATTGACATTATCGATTTCATGAATCACATCTTTCTGATCTCTCGTAGTCCTGCGCACTAAAGTAGCTTCATCAAAAATAACATTGCATGTTATTTCCACAAGTTTTGTAGTTTATTAAGTACTTTATACCCCTTGTGAGATGGATGTCCATATCCTTGGAACACTCTTTCATCATCTTTGGGAGAGAAAGTACTTAACTTTGACTTCCCATTGTTATGGATATAACATGGTGAACCGAAAGTACGTAGAAGGCTTACGATCGTGATATATTTCATAGGGAGTGTTGTTGAATCTGAAGTTCTAGCCACTTCGGTTCTGTGTATACCAAGCATTCATTACGGCTTCTCCCCAATATCTTTGTCCTAAATCTGTATTGGCAAGCATTGTTCGCACGGCCTCCTTTAGAGTCATGTTCCTCCGTTCTGTCAGGCCATTTTGTTGAGGTTTTCTTGCAGTGGACCTTTCGTGTCCTATCCCAGCATCGGCGTAGAAATCCATTATTGTTCCGTTACAGAATTCGGTACCATTGTCGGACCTTATCCTTTTCACCGTGAGCTCTTTGTAATTTTGTATTCGAAGTATCGGCTCCGGTAGGACTATCTTGACTTCATCTTTGCTCTTTAGGAGCCTCACCCATGTATACCTGGAAAAGTCATCAATAACAACTAATGTATATTGTTTGTTACCAATAGTGGGTAGAGATACAGGGCCAAATAGATCCATGTGCAGTAGCTCAAGGATTCTATTTGATGTGGCCTTTTCTGGATTAGATTTGTAACACGTCTTTGCTTGTTTCCCTTGTTGACAAGCTCTGCAAATTCCTTCCTTCTTGAAGGTTTCTTTGGGCAGTCCGGCAACAATGTTATTTTTGGCTATATAATTGATAGTTATAAAGTTTAAGCGTGTTAGCCTTTTGTGCCATAGTCAGTTGGTTTCTTCTTTGTTCAATGTGATGAAGCATGAAGCTTGCTGACCACGTTCCCAATCTATAGTGTAGAGTCCACCCTTTCTGAATCCTCTAAGCTTTACTTCTCTAGTGGTCTTGTCAACAATTTTACAACCTGTATCAAAGAAGGAAACAATATATCCATTTTCACTTAGCTAGCTGATGCTCAGTAGGTTGTGCTTGAGACTGTCGACGAGGGCCACATTAATGATGCGCAACCCATTTTGCTCCATGCACCCTCTTCCGATTACTCTAGCCTTTGAGTTGACTCCAAAGGAGACTGAAGGTCCTCTAATCTTCTGAAGATCTGTGAATATGCCTTCATCTCCTATTATGTGACCTGAGCATCCACTATTTAGGATCCATTCTTTTAATTTTTTTGAAGTTCTTCTTCCTAGACCCTGTCCCTGCAAAACAAAGAAATTACATTTTAGGTACCAAATCAATTACGGGTCCTGCAGGATTAGTTTTCTGGATCAGTCCCTTGGGAATCCAGACCTTTGTGATTTTGACATTTCTCTCGTCATCACGTTTCACTACCCTTCCTTTCCTATTGGAGTAATACTTTGAATCAGCATAGAAGTGTGTAGTAGTGTGTTGAGCCTTCACAGTCTTTTGAAAGTGTAAAGCCTTAGACTCTGGCCTCAAGTAGGTGTTCCTCCTACTTGGTATGTATGATGGCTTCCTTGCAATCTCAGCAGATTGCTTAGCCTTGCTAGGATGTGTATGAACCTTCCTTGCATACGGAACAGTCTGCTGGGCTACATACTTTGACTTTGTTGGCTTCCTCTCAGCAAACACATAATTCAGTCTTTGCTGAGGAGTTAGTAGAGGGACGTTGGTTTGCCAACATTTCTGCTGATCAACCATGTCTAACTTGGTATTCTCCCTCTTATCTTTCCTAGCAGATTGCTGATTCTTCCCAGTAGCTGGGACAAAAATGTTTTTTTTTATTTACAAGAATCAGCATTGTTGGGTTCTCCTTTATTAAATCCTATTCCAGCATAGTTTTTCGAATTCCTTTGAATACTCAGAATTTCATCTAAATCTCTCGTGCTTTTTGAAAATTTACATTGACATGAGTTTGGCACAGAGTTTTTTTTTTTCAAATTTTCTTTCTCTTTTTTTAAACTATCAAGATTTTTACTGAGTGAGGAGAAATCTGTTTTGAGTTTTAAAAGTTCCTCGTTTGTTGACCTATATTGTTCAATCTCATTGGTCAAGATAGAATGTTGAGATTTCAGCGAGGAGTTTTCTTTTATCAACAAATCCTTTAAAACATGAAACTTTGAAAATTCCTTTAAAAGCAGTTCCACAATTATATCTACTAATTCTGAGAAGCATTAATCAGCAGTATCATGCACGTTATCTGACGTACATTCAACAGACATAGTAGAGTTTGTTACCTAATTTCTTGTGGCAACTAGAGTTGAATCGGTCATCTTCTCTTCATTGTCGTCGTCAGCATCTTCATTGATGCGGGCCACGAATACCATGAGGGCATCCTCTACATCTTCAGATGGGTATCCTTCATCATCGTGATCTGGGATGTTTGCTATTTCTGTCCTGGTCAGTAGAGCTTTAGCAATGGCCTTTGACGCTTGTCCTTCTAATAGCTTTCTTAATCTCTCTCTTTCATCAGGATCCACTCGAGGACATTCAAAATTTTGCGCTCATAGCATGTTCTCGGTATCCTCCTTGCTATTCCGCCATCTGCTGGTTGGCTTTGTTGAGATTCTTCCTTTTTCCCTTTAGCCTTTAGTAGCAGCTTTTGAAGTCTGTTCATCTGCTCTTCCATCTCGCTGACTAAACATTCCTTCTCTTTGACTTGAGATCCACTAGTTGACGTGATCTCCTTCACTAGGTTAGACTGAGCTGGACGATCTGAGTGGAATGGCTTCTTTTTCTTCAACTTCTGTGCTTCTCTTTTCACAAAGAATGCAGCATCTTCTGGATGGTCTTCGATGGGTATTGCTGCTCGTACAGCTTCATTCATGTTGATCTACATGATGTCCAATTCATGTCCATGAAGTTGCACGAATACTTCTTTAGTACTCATGGCTAATAGATCTTTCTCCTTCAGGCTGGTCACCTTGACAAACTAGTCCTTATTTGGCATTTTGGAGAGGATCTATGAATTCATGTCAGGAAGTTCATATGTTCTTCCCAACTTCTTCAGTTCAGCTACGATGGAGTTGAATATCGCTTCCATGTCCTTGATTGTTTCTCCAGGAAGCATTTGAAAAGATTCATATATGTCTACACATTGTTGTAGCTTATTCCTCTTCATTTGATCAGTCTTTGTGCTCAGTGCGCCAAGAAACTCCCACATTTTTTTAGCATTCTTGTACTCTAGGGCTTCTGCCATCACGTCTGGTCCTTGAACGTCTTCGCCGATTTGCGTCTTCACCTTCTGGATCTTGATTGGTCCCACATTGATTACGTGCTCCATTTCGGGATGAACGTTCATCAACGTGATCAATGACCTCTTTTTCCGTGTGGAGTAGGTTTCAGGTGTGAACTTTCCAAACTTTGCGGTGTTTGCCATTATCCTTTAACTTGAGCTAACACAAAAACAAGAAACAAGTGCAAGGAAAAATAGATCTGGTCATAAGCGACTCAGAAGCAGCTAGTCTGTAAAGACCAACCGCTCTAATACCACTTGTTGGTCCCCGATCAGAGTATTTATATATGCAGCGAAAGTATTAAAAATGTCTTGCACTTATCTTGCAAAGGTCACGACTTAGCAAGTATTTATCAAATGTGCTTAAGCTCAAATATTCGTTAGCTTAACTGCAGATTATACTACAAGACTTGATGTGTTGAGTTTCAAATATGCGCACATACAATATAACGAAATAAAGCAATAATTCAAACAAATGTTCTACATCCACTCTTCAGTCCTTCGACTGAAAATTCACTATTCGATTGATTACAGGGTCAAGCTTGATCCCTAAGATTGAGCAGTTCCTCTGTCTGGTCAGCGCGCACCTTCAAGCACCTCAGTCTTCAATCTTGTCGCTCCTTAGAGTGAGGACAAACCTCCCTTCTCCTTAGACGTCAACTGTTGGGAGTTTTATAGTTCTTCCCAGAACCTATCCTTGTGTTTGGCAATTGCCCGTGATAATCACGCTTGCACAGCAAGGTGACTGCTAGATTCTTTCTAGGAATAGAAAGAATCCCAATATTGACCTTAGAAGTTATACTTCAAAGATCTCGAGCTTCAGGTATGAAAGCTTGTGAAAAAGTTTCAATCAAGTACAAGCTCAGATGAGTTTGCCTGAGTTTAAGAGTTTCTGGATCTTCTCTTGTTTTCTCTATAAATAGAATGTCGCGAACCTTTGAATCCTTTTTGGACGACACCTATTTATATGTGAAGATTCAAACGGCTTGTTTGAATCTTACCCGTTAGAGTCAAAGGGTTTTCTCGTCAATCTCTGTTCTTTCTTTTTCTACAACGCACAGTGACTCTTCAAGTCTCCTTTGTCTCTGATTGGCATAGCTCTTATTTGTAGCCGTCTTTGTCAGAACGGATGTTTTAGTTCGAACTTGAAACCTCCTTTGTGTCTGTTGATTGTTCTTAGGTTTCCTTGTGATCTAGATCCTTCTGATTTACGACTTTGTATTTATCTTGATTGATGTTGAGTGTTTGCTGGCGGTTGATATACAGCTGACATCTCAGCATACTCGCTAAGATCTCGCAGCATGCTTGCGTTATTCCTTCAGCATTCTCTTGAGTGTGTTTAGCATTCCCCCGTGTTTGCTAGCCTTTACTAGCTTCTTCAGCAATCTTCAGGTCTGCTGATTTCTTCAGCATTCTTGATCCTTCCTTTTCTAGTTCTATTACAACTCGAGTATATATGACCTATACAAAACTTTTACATTTTGACTCAATACTAAGTTGCTAGAAACTAGATCGGCTTGAGCTTTGATGCACCAAAACATAATAAGCATACATTGACAATCCAGGGGTTTTAATATTTCTAAAAATATTCCTAACATAACACTTCTCCCAAAATTTGCAGGTAGTTCCCTCTCTACCTGTTTTAGTTCTATGCTTGATGATTATATTGAATTACATATATTGTGGACACCGGAGCTATTAGTCATATGTGTACTAGGCTAAGTCTCATAATTGAACCTAAATCCATACACACATCCATACCCATATGTCTTCCAGATGGGAGTATACAACATCTGTCCCACACTGGTAACTCAAAACACCCTCCCTCTCTAACCCTGTTTTCTGTCCTATAAATTCTGTTCTTTTAATTCAACCTTATATCTATATGCAAAGCATCACGTGACTTACATCTATGTTTCAAATTTTTTGAGTCATGCTACTTATTGCAGGACCTTAAAACCAACACCATAATTTCTTATGGAAATATGATCAAGAATCTATACATTATCAGTGCCAAGTCCTTTACATCCTCAGTCATTCAAGCTTCTCAACATCGATATGCCTCACATTTTCTTTCTCATTCCGCTCATATTACTTGTAATCTTTTATTAGATGTATCCTTATGGCATTCCAGATTGGGCCACCCTTCCAATAAAGTGCTATCACATGTTTAATCATGCATTCCTGTCTCTAATAATCATACATCAACTTCCTGTGATATATGTGTCAAATCCAAACAACATTGTGAGCCATTCTCTCACAGCTTCATTAAAAACAATATTTGCTTTGAGTTTCTTCTTATTGATCTATGGGCTCCATACCACACTATATCTAGGTCTTGTTCACATTTCTTTCTTACTCTAGTTGATGATTTTAGTCAATGCACGTGGACATTCCTACTTCCCCACAAAACATAAGTCAGCTCCACTACAAAATCATTCCTTAAGTTCATTCAAGCCCAATTTTAAAAGCCTGTCAAAGTAATTAGATCTGATAATGGATCTGAATTCATCAATGAGTCTTGTCTATCTCTGTTCACTGACCTTGGCATACTACATCATAGATATTGTCCCTACACACCTCAGCAAAATAGGGTTGTTGAAAGGAAACATAGACGTCTTATACAAGTAGCACGAGCTCTCCTCCTATATTCAAAGTTACCTTAGCATTTCTGGAGAGATGTTGTCCTTACTAGTAATTACCTCATTAACCGACTTCCCTCTCCTACTCTCAACTGGAAATGTCCATTCTACATCCTATATACTCACATGCCTGATTACTCAGCTCTCAAGGTATTTGGTTTCTTGGCTTTTGCCCTAATCAAACCACCAACAATTGATAAGTATGATAGTAGGTCTTACTCTGGAATTTTCATTGAATATCCTACAGCTCAAAAAGGTTACAAGCTCTATATTCCTGATCTTAACCGTGTCATTGTCTCAAGAGATGTAATATTTCATGAGAGATTTTCCCCATCTCTCACAGACAGTTCCAATTCACCTATATTTCCTACCTGCAACCCACCCTCATATGCTATAGATGATGTTAACCTCGACCTATCATCACTAGATACTACTAATACTTCATCTCCTCGCTCTCCTCCTCCTAGACACAGCACACGATCTCGCCACCCCCGGCTTGGCTCAAAGACTATGCCACTACTCTTTCTTGTGTTGACTATCATCCTCTAATTACATGTCCCCTAGCTAGTGCATTTACTAATACAGTTGCTCGTTTGTCCACTTTTCAAGAACCTAACACTTATAATCAAGCTAGTACTAACATTAAGTGGCAGGAAGCAATGGTAGCTGAATTGGATGCGCTTCAACAAAACCGAACATGAGAGCTAACCATTTTGCCTGAAGGAAAGCGGACTATGGGTTGTAAGTGCGTGTACAAGATTAATTGTAATTGTGATGGCACCATAGAGCATTACAAAGCCCAGCTTGTTGCCAAGGGCTTTACACAAATAGAAGGTGAAGATTTTAATGATGTATTTTCTCATGTTACTAAGATTTTCACATTAAGATTGTTGGTTACCATAGCATGTGTCAAAAGGTTAGCCTCTACATCAGATCGACATCAACAATGCATTACTCCACGGCTCCCTTTCAGACGGTATATATATGTTTCATCCACGTGGGTATACTAAAGCACGTGCAGGCGATGTTTGCAACCTTAAGAAGTCACTTTATGGTCATAAGCAGGCCTCTAGAGAATGGAACACTGAATTAACTTCTAAACTGTTTCACTATAACTTCACTCAATCTGAACATGATCATTGCTTGTTTATTCTATCTAATGCGGACTGCCTTGTCTTTCTCACGGTGTATGTGGATGACGTGATGATAATAGGTTCTAGCTTACAACTCATTGAAAAGATCAAGCAATATCTGCACCCCCTTTTCACCATTAAAGATATCAGGTCTATCAAATATTTTCTTGGCATGGAGTTTACATGATCTGCAGATGGCATTTTCATCTCGCAATCCAAGTATGCCTCTAACATTTTGAAAGATGTTGGTATGATGGACTGTTCTCCAGCATCTACTCCCTTTCCTCCTGGGCTACGCTTTCTTGCAGAAGATGATACTTCATCACCCTCACTTGAACATCCTGAAAAGTATTGAAGGTTTGTTGGCAGACTTTTGTATTTGAACTATACACGATCGGACCTCACATATGCAGTCTAGCAACTAAGCCAATTCGTACATTCACCTCACCAGACTCATTGGCAGGTTGCTACATGTCTTACGATATCTTTCCACCTATTTTTAATACACTTTGCTCCTATATATACACGGTATAGAAGTTTCTAGATAGGAATCTAACAACAGAAAGCCTTACTAACTCCACATGTTATTACATTGCATGCATGTGTGCCTGCTTCTAGAACATCTCATTGCTTTGTTGTGCATGATCTCATTGTATTTGTTGTGCCCTTCTTCACGTGCATGAATCTCAACAGTTAGGCGATCAGGTGACTAATTTAAAAAAAATTAAAAACATTTTTTAAAATCAATCCTAATCCATTTCCGATCAAATCCAGTATTTTACTTTATTTTTTATTTTTCAATTCATGATTTCGAGGAAAATGCTTAAAATGTGTATTTTTTTATAATGATTTCATCATCAGTTAAAATTATTATTTTAATGAGACACTTGTTAGGAAATATAGTTTTGATATATCAAATCAAGTCAATCGACAGTCGTATGCATATAACTGACTAGATAAAACTGATTAGATGGAGTGATTCCAAAAATGTAACCTTTGTATAAGTTCATTGAGTTGTAATATAATTAGGAATGAACACTCGCCAGTTAAATTGAAAACCAGTCAAAGATTTACACAACTGATGCTTAGTCAGTCGGTGAGATATCAGTTAAATAGGAGACTTAACTGACTAGTTAAAGACTGAGTCTAATTGTATACACACATCTTGTCAGAGGAGACAAAAGGAATAAGTTGGTCGAACTATGACAAATGACGGACTTGAGACAAAAAGACTAATGTTTCAAACATAGTAAAGATAAAGAGAATCAGTCAACATTCCTTGGACTGATTAGGAGAAAAAAGTTTGTGATATGATAGAAAGCTACTAAAGAGTCAGAAGCTCGAAGAATGTGCTCACCACTTAATGGATAGTTTTCAAACTATCCAAAATCTCTCACCATGTCTATAAATATCTCAAGATAACGACAAAGAAATGGTTACCGACATAGACATTAAGGTTTTCAAAAAGCAATCAGCGATCTAAAGCACTTTGATCTCTCACATTTGATCATTGTGTTCTTACACTAGACCCAAGATTGTTTAGCTTGAGTTAATTGGAGTTTAAACTCTTTCCAAGAGACTGAGTCCGAGACCAACTTTTTGATCCTTCATAAGTGTACCCGTCAATCATCTAACACATCCCGAGTTTTGTGAGAAATGCAAACTCATCCAATCCAGCTCGTAGACCTAGCAACCTTGTTCGTGGTAAAGCCTCCTAGTTTGAAGGCAACCGAAGAGCCTAGCTCATGGAGTGTTAGAAACCAGAAACTCTGGTTTACCATTTATTTGATGTTTTGGTGTGTCAAAACTAGCTTTAAGTTTCTAGTCAGTTTCTACATGTAATCTTTGTATAGGATATATCAAGTTGTAATAGACAAACTAGAAACTGAAAGCTCTGAAGATCAAGAAGACAGAAGTCTAGTTTCTAAACTAGAAATTAAAAAAAATAGAGATCAAAAGGTCTGAAGTCGAGTTTCAGACGTGAATGTTGAAGAAACTTGAAACTTGTAAAGAATTCGAAGTTCAGTTTTGGGAAACTAAATTCTCTCCTGCGAAGCTACACCAAAGGCATACAACCAGAAACTAAAAATTGAATATTAGATGATTTTAGTTTCTCAATTACATCGCGGAGGTTCAAGAGAGTACTTGAGAAAGACCAATCGCTTTTACAAAGGAAGCAAACTAGAAACTTGAAAATTAAAGGATTTTAGTTTTCAGTTTTAAAGCTTAAAGAGCACGTGAAAAGCGAGAAGACAAAAGGAATCCGAGTGGAACTCAAGTCTAATCCAAGATTCCTTAAAGGATCCGACCAACAATCATGTACGAGGAATTTTCAGTTTTAAGTTCCTTGGACTGAGTTTAGCTCTGACAGATAGCATGTGAAAGTACACTGTGAAAGTCAAAAGCAGATTAGAACAGATTGCTACAGTAGATGAAGAATGGCGATGATTGGATGACATACTTTTTGTCTCTAACAGATGCTTCTTGTCTCTAACGGATAGAAATTCAAATGATCAACCAATCTGCCTATAAATAGCAGACCACATCTTCAAAGGAGAGCACCTAAATCTATCTTTCAAAATAGCAGAAACTTTGTCAAAGTAAAAGCTCAAAGCTCTCTGAATATTTATGTGTGTCTTTCTTGAACACGAGGCTTAGCTTTCTAGCTTAAGCTTTTCATTTGGTGTTATTACTTTTCAAGTGATATACAGAGCAATCAGTTTTCCTTGTCGAAATTCTGATTCTCACAGGCAACTGCAAACCAACTGAAGTTCTAGGAAGAACAACATCCATCCATCATTCCAGTTTGAAGGTTGTGAGGTGCGTCCTCACTTTAAGACTGAAGAAAGAAGTAGACCAAGTTTCTAGGTGAGTGCGCTAGCAGGCCGAAGGACATTGGCATCCAACGAGCTAGTTATAGATCATGAGATCTTGTAAATTGCAACTTAGTGAATTCCCGGATTAAGTTCTGAAGAGTGGACATAAGACTTAAGGATCCGAACCACTATAAATATCATGTGTCGTTTATTGATTTATTTAAGTTTCTGCATTCTAAGTTTTGTAGCTAATTTGAAACCTTCAATACTTTCTAAGTATTGAAGTGTATAACTGAGAACTATAAACTTAAATCTATCAGAGACAAAGTTTAGCTAAATCAAGTTTCCGGAAAACTGAAAACTAAGTTCTAGTTTTCAAAAGTACAAACATATTCAATACTTTTGCTACATATTAAAACACTCTGATCTCGGGACCAACATGGAGTCGTGTGGTAAAGCTGCATGTAGTTGTTTGGAATCCGAAGGACATATGAGCTTCCCAAAACTGGAAGATGTTAGTTGCATTTTTTGTAACTGAAGGATTTATGCTGCAAATCTATTTGCAAATCCATTAGTCAGGACCGTTCATAGATGTCAAAACAATATACCATTCGATAGAATAAACCATATGCATACTCCTATTTAATTTAATATCATGGGATTAAGAAGTACTAATTGTTTGAAGTTTTTAAATCAACAATCATGTTGAATCCAATCTATTCCACCACGTGTTTGATTTAATTTGCGGAATAAGAATTAAATATTATGCAATTTAATCCAAGAGTAAATTGAAATAAAGAGAAGGGAAGAGAGAAATCTAATCCTCCATATTTGTATCCTTTTTCTTTCAACCCAGCTACTGATGAGGAATCCACTGGATTGCACTACATGAGACAAAGAAGAATTTCATCCTCCTCCACGACAATAGGTGTCGCCCCTCTTTCTCTCACTGTATGGTTTCAATTGTTGTGTTCACATATGCAAAAATATGAGGAGAGAAAAAGCTATTTATAATTAAGGTTTCAAATCCTAATGGACTCCATTAAGCATTTTATTGGGTCAAATATATGACCTAATGCAAATAAGAAAGTGGACCTATGAATTAATTAATCCTTATCTGCACAACATCGGACATAATTGATTAATTAATATCAATCCATTCCACCAGAGAATTAATATTGACCTACTCCTTTATTACCACGTTATGAGGAACGGGTTGCATCCACTTAGTGAGTCCCCATAGTTAAGGTTACCGGGTATTCGTTAATTAATTTAAGTCACTAACAAGCTTCAAATAATTAATTAACTTCTTATAATCCTAAGTTGCTTGATTAATATAAGAAAGTTCTTGTTTTATTATAACACCAAAGTACATTCATTATATAACTAATCTACTTTCAATATACAACAAACTTATAATAAAAATGTTATCTTGCATTATAATATCAATCGACTTTCATTATATGAAAAACTTGTATAAAAATACCGTCTTGTGTCATAACATCAACCGACTTTCATTTATATGGCAAATTTATAATAAAAATATTGTTTTGCATTATAACATCAATCGACTTTCATTACTGGCAAATTTAGATAGAAAGACAATATTTAGTTATGTTATTCGTTTCATTTTTTCAAAGTTATCTTGAATTATGAAGAAAAATGTGTACACTATAGTATATTAATATTTTCATTGTTAGACTATATTTAGTGATTTTATTCGTCTTTATTTTTTGAAGTTATCTTGCATTTTAGAGATAAATACTTGCATTATAGTACATTAACATCTTCATTATAAGATAATATCTAGTCATTTTATTTGTCTTCACTTTTTCGAAGTTATAATGCATTTTAGAAAAAATACACGCATTTCAGTATATCAACATATTCATTTATGACAACACTTAGTAATTTATTCACTTTCATTTTTTCAAAGTTATCTTGCATTTTAGAGTAAAATACATGTATTATACTCCATCCATCGCAATTTATTAGTCTCACTTTCCTTTTTGGTTTGTCTCATTTATTAGTCACATTTCCTAAAATGATAATTTTTTTCACACTCATCAATAAAATATTAATTCCACTACACTCACAAACATTGGTAATTGTGTCATTTCGAAATGGGACTATTAATTTGGGACGAAGGGGGTATTTCATTAATCTATTCATTATACATTATATTTTTATGCATTTTATGAGAAGTAGTTCATTGTTATTTGATTTTTGCATAAGATTATTAATTTTCATTAATTATATAGTTTACTTCTACCAAACATGTGCAATAGCGATTTAGTTTAAAGATAATGAAATCATCTTTAATTTAATAACTAATACATTAAAAAATAATTTAATTGAGAGAGTTATAATTATTTAAAATTTTAGAAGAAAGAAAATTAAAATTATATACACTAAATATTAGATGTCCATATCACAATCGATATGAAAAATATCATAATTGATATGAAAAACTATAAATAAGGAACTCTCTAATCTTCAAAATCGAAATATGTCTATTATTAATTTTCTTGAATATAAAAAGCTCTCTAATCTTTTGATGTGTTTATTATAATATAAATAATTTTCTATATTATCAAACACAAAGGCTACGAAGTTTGGTTTAGAGTTATCCTATAAAATACATTGTTAGAAACTAAGTTTCAGTTTACTTCCTTATTTGGTGTTTTGGTGTATCAACTCAACTTCCAAGTTTCTAGTATGTCTTTACATGTAATCTTTGTATAGGATAAAATCTTGAGTTGTAATAGACTAGAAACTGAAGCTGAAGATCGAGCAGATTAAAGACAAAGCTCGAGTAGACAAGAATCAAGTTTCAAAACTTAAAGTAAAGTCTGTGAGAAACATGAATTGATGAAGACTAAGTTTCGGAGCTTGAACCTTAAAATGTCTAAAAGTCAGCTTCTAAAAACTGAGTTTTGACCAAATAGAAGAGGGGAAACTTAAAACTAACTTTGGAGAATGCCAATTTTCAGTTTCATAATTTAAGAGCACGTGAAAAATATGAAGACAAAAGTAATCTAAGTGGAGCTTAAAGTCATATCAAAGATTCCTAAAGTGTCGAGCAATGATGAGTACGAAGAAACTGAAATCTAAGTTCCTCAAACTGAAACTGAGTCTGTCAAGGGCAAAGGAGAAGAACACTACCAAAAGTGAAAAGTAGATATCAGAGCAGAGCATAAGAATGACTATGATTGGATGACCCAATCTTTATTTCTAACGGCTGGATCATTGAGTCTAACGGGCAGAAATTCGAATTATCGCCCCAGCCTATAAATCGCTCAACACCTCGACAGGAAAAAGTTACGAACTCTAAAGCAAAAACTAGCACAAACTCTGTCAAAAAGCTATCTCAAAAGCTCTATGTTAATTCTGTGTCTATCACAAGGCTTAAGTCTTCCAACTTAAGCTACTCTTTCGTGTATCTGTCTAAGTACACGAGGCTAAAGCTCTCGAGCTTAAGCTACCTTATTTGGTGTTTATTACTTTTCAAGTAATAAACACAATAGTCAGTATTCTACTCTGGAATACTGATTATCACGGGAGATTGCCAACAATTCTGAAGTTCTGGGAAGAACAGTAAACATCCGTCATCCAGATTGAATGCTGCGAGGTGTGTCCTCACTTCAAGCTGAAGAAGGAAGCGAGCACAAGGAGTTTCTGGGCGAGTGCGTTAGCAAACCAAAGGACGAAGGTTTCCAACGGGCTAACTATAGATCGTGAAAATGCTTGTATATTGATCCTTATTGAATTTCTAGATTAATTTCCAAATAGTGAACGTAGGACTTTGATTCCAAACCACTATAAAATATCCTGCGTTATTGACTGCTTATTTAAGTTTCTGCATTTTAAGCTTGCTTACTTATTTGAAACATTCAATACTTAGCTAAGTATTGAAGTGTATATCCGAAACTGAAACTTAAACCATCTCCGAGCTTAAACTGAGTTTTTTACTGAAACTAAAAACTGAGTTCGAGTCCGTTTTCAGCAAGTGTAAGATCATTTGAAACTTTTGTTGCATATAACATATCTCTGATTTTGGGACCAACATATATTATATCTGTATTATTTAAATAAAGAAATATAAAAAATTGGCAAGATGTACTATTTTAAAGAAGTGATGAATATTATTTTATTATGTTTTTTACTATGGTTTATTTAATATTTATGTGATAACAAAAATATCTATATAATTTATTTTTTTTGGAATTCTCCCTCAAAAATGAGAAAATTATTTGATTGTGTTTATCACAGTGCTTGAATATATTACCATATTATAGTATTCAAGTATCATGATAAATATAATCAAACAACTTTTTAAATTTTTATATATGATTCTCTGTCACCAGAACCACACCCTACACATAGATATAAATATGAAAACTGTAACAAATAGTAATGGAAATATTCCATGTAATAGATTACTTGTGCATAAGATTAACTGAAGGGCCAGCCAATTAACATATTTACAAAAGCCTAAATTCTACACTCAACCATGGTTCATAAGCTTGCGATAATACCATGCTTCAGCTTCTTCAGCCCCACACTAAATCTGAACTTGTAATGTCAGATTTATGATGACAATGAATTCCTCTGATAACTATACGTTCCTTCTGAGCCAAATATAAGAGATCGAATCTAGGTTCGATATATATACTAACGAGCAACTACCAATAATCCTTGCAAGAACAAGAACCATCTTTAAACCTATGAAACCTATTGCGATCACGCACGACTATTTCTCGATTCACAATCTCAGACAACACCTTAAAACAGGTGTGGCAATCTTCACAAACACGAAGATTCTTGAATATTCTAACTGTCTCTCCCGGAGGCAATGTAATAAGACCAAATACCAGAGCAAGTTTCTCACTGTGGCCAAACAGAAACTTCTCCTTTTCATTTTCCTCGACGTCGAGCAGAACGACTGAAGTGTTCGGCACATATCCTTTAATCCTCAAATGTACTAGCAACTGATTCCATGTCTTGAATATCTCCTCGGATTGAGGATGAGTCTCGTCGCCAGCCACAAACTCATGAACTAGACCTTCCACAGTAATGGAACTACAGCCGAGTGTCTTCTTTAGCCCCCTCTCTCTCATCGCCTTTCTCATTCGTGCTGCATCGTCCCATTTTTTTGCTTCCGAGTATATGTTTGCCAGAACAACATAGTAGCCATCATTATGGGGGTCCAACTCCTGCATGTGTCTCATTGCTACTTCAGCCATTTCTATGTTCCTGTGAACTTTGCATCCGCCGAGAAGAGCACCCCATATGGCTGAATTTGGCTTTATAGGCATCTGTCTGATGAACTCATAAGCCTCTTGCAACAGTCCAGCACGACTTAATAAATCGACCATGCAACCGTAGTGTTCAATACTTGGAATGATTGCATAATCTCTAGCCATCCTGGTGAAAAATGCACGCCCCTCATTTACCAGTCCCATGTGGCTACAAGCATTCAAGAGACCGATGAAGGTGATACTGTTGGGATTCATTCCTGCTCGAGTCATTTTGGAGAAAAGTTGTAAAGCTTCATCTGCATTTCCATGGAGTGCTAGCCCTTGAATCATGGTTGACCATGACACAATTGTCCATTCCTTCATGCCATCAAAAACATCCTTTGCAGCTTCTAAACATCCACATTTGATATACATGTCAATTAGTGTGTTAGAAATTAGGACATTTGTCTTAAACCCACTCTTGTCTGAATAGTCATGAATCCTCCTCCCAAGGTCAAGAGCACCCAAATCTGCACAGGCCGCTAAAATAGCCACCACAGTTGCTTCGTTAGGTTTCAAGCCCAGTTCTTCCATTTCTGTGAAAATATCAATAGCCTTCTTAGGTTTCTTGCAATGAACAAAACCAGCAATCATAGCAGTCCATGACCTCAAATTCCTATCAGGCATCTCCATAAACATTTTGTGAGCAGAATCAATATCCCTTCTCTTCATCAACTGTGTGATCATTGTATTCCAAGTAACAACATCGCGTTGTTGCATCTTATCAAATAATAGAAGTGCATCACCCATCTCCCCGCAAGATGCATATAGATGCAAGATTCCATTTTGAAGAACTAAGTTCGCCAGAAGACCTAGTTTCACAACAAGCGCATGAACAACTCTTCCATGGGAAAGATCCATCAATTGCACACATGCCTTAAGAACAAAGGAGCAAGTAAAACTATCAAGGCATACATTGTGCCTAAGCAATTGATAAAACAATAAAATAGCATCCAACGGGGCATCACTTTCAGCAAAGTCTCTTAAGCAACAATTCCATATGAAAGTTCCCGACTGGCCAACTTGCTGAAAGATTCGTTGAGCATAGAGAAAGCTGGGAGTAAGTGCACAAACTGAGGCTACACGGGTAAGTGGGAGACATGAGAGAGGCGTGCCGGTTTTGATGTGAAGAGCATGCAGTATTTTGAGCTCAAATGGGGAGTTAAACCTATCCAATAACTGTGTTTTCAAGGTAGGCTGTGATGAAGTTTGTAAGCTTTGCCTTTGTTCAGTGTTCAAGGAAGGAATCATACAATGCGATATAGAAGCAAGTATGCAAACCATAGCAGCTTTCAAACTCTTATGTAAATATCAGTGTACCACTTTAGAGGCAAGACTCAGTAGCTGCACAATCAGAAGCTGAAAATCTCCACCTCCATTATTGAATAAGGTAGTTCACAGAAGCTGAAATAGGAAATATAATCAATAAATACCCTTTTCAGAAATGCAACAGAACAGCATATGAAAACCCCCATTAAATCAGCTAAATCATTTTACTTATGCCCAAAGGAGAACCAAGTTTATGCAAGCCAACTTATTAAAACATATGAGAAAATTAAAAAAAATAAGAAATCTAAGTTTGGATTCAATTTGAACATTTACATGAATAAGAATTTCAAAAACATTTACTTCAGAGAACATTTAAGACAAATATTAAATGTTGAACATACTTGGCCATCAAAACTAATGCACACATTCAAATGGAAGAAGCTTCATCAACATGATGATTCCACAATTGTATCACCTCGCCAACGCGCACAGCATTAGTTTCCGAGTTTTTTTTTTTTTTTTTTTCTCAACTTATGCATAAGCCAGCAATTTTTCGTGCTCTCGGATTAACCGTGAATCGATATTAAGAAAATGGGAAACAAGAGTAGAAGAATTCTACTGTGGTTGTCGAACAGCTGGCCCAGTCGAGCGACGAGTTGAGGCTGGGTTGGTCTCGCGTTTCAGCGATGGAGTTCGTCTGTTTCTTGTTGAGAATTTTTCAATTATAATTTAGGATAAGATTTTAAAGAAATCACAGATTGGCCCCAAAACTTCATAAGACTCTGGATTCGGTCCATAAAGATTTGTTATCCAATATTTGAGTTAGAGGTATAATCGAACCGACTCGAGTAGTTTCAATGCTAAAGTTTGACTCGTCTAGTATTGAGTCGAGTTTTGAGTTTTTTATATCAAATACTTTGTAATTCGTGCCTTAATCGAGTTTAAACGAACTTTCTGAATTTAGAATATATTTAAAATATTCATTATTATTTTGAAAGAAATAGCTATTTATTTCAAAATTAATATCATATACATGCTCAAATCCAAATTTTATTATTGCTAGAAATATTTATCATTATTGTTACTTTTAAATCATGAAAATATTTCTTTTATAAAATTAATTATTTTATATTTCTTATTAATTCTAGCTAACGAACTTACTCACGAGACGAATACTACAATGCTTAAGTTTGATTCATTTAATAAAGGAATTTCACTAAACAAATTAGAACGAGCTTTTATCAAATTAAAACCCAAGTAACCCACGAACAGGCATTGTTAGGATTGAATTAGTTTTGCAAGGTGCTTATAGATAAATAGTTACACTTTTCCTCTATGTCTTATATAATAACCAATGTCGTGCTCAAATTATATTAACTTTATTTAATCTTTTAAGACGGTAAAAATTTTATTTTTAGGCTGTCCAAAATCTTGCAAAACTTCAAAAATGATTAATTTGGTCGTTTGTTAAAATTTGCATATTGTTATAAATATATTTATTTGGTGAATATTACTTAAGATGTACTTTAGAGATACATATCATATCTTTGCAAATATCTTTCTAGATTTCTATAGATATGATTTCATCATTATATATATGGCATGATATTGTAATTCTCTACACATTAATGAATAATAATATGCTCTATTTTTCTCTCCATCGTGTTCTCTATATTGTGTTCTCTCTATTATTGTTTATCTGCGATATACAAAGGATTCGATTTACAACACGTTATCAGCACGAAGCTCTAATCAACTGAGATATTTTGGTGTATAAGCCTTAAGAAAGAATCGTGTCTTTCCTGCAAGGTAACATCTCAATTCTAATCTTTATTAAATATTAAACCGATGTGAATTATCAGTTAGTATGGCTTAAATAGTTTTTGAAATTCTGCAAGTCGATGTCAATTTATTGTGATGGTCTTATCTTTATTTTGGGAATTTGATTATTATGCTACGAATATTTGTATAAGTGATGAATATTTGATTTTCGTTAATTTTCCCCGGACTACTCTATGGCTTTTGGTTTATTCTCAATTTTGTTGCATTAGTGTGCTAAAATACATGGAATTGTGGTCCATTATTCTTGAACTCAATACTTTTCTATTGAGATTCATTGCTTTGCCCAGGATTATTTCTTGTATAATTATCTACATAATTATATATCCTAATAAAATCATATATTCATGGATATTATGAACAAGTATTTTATAAATGCAGAGGACAAATAACTTATCGTTCATGTATGTTATAAATATTTTCTCATTTCGGCATGAATTGTGGGTATGAATATAGTTTTGAAGAATATTGATATTTATGTGTGATATGCTTTCTACTCAATTACGTTATCCGTATCTATAGTTATCTGTATCTATATTTGCTTCTTTATACATTCCGGCGTATTAATGCTAGAAGTTAAGAAATAAGGTATTACATTATTCTAATTGCTTAATTGAGTGATGGATAACAGTTATTTATGTAATTATGATCAACAAAATTTTAGTACCAACTTATGTGGCATAATTTAATGGTTGGTTTAATTTTGATTGTTCAATCATATATTAGATCAAAATGCTATCACCCATGATTATTGATTCTATATTTTCTTTTCTTCTTAATCAACATGTTAGTAATATTCCTTTTATATAATTTGAAAATGTCTGATATGAATAAAAGAGATTTTGTTGAGCTCGCCTTTGATGGTAGTAACTATTTAACATAGGTTTTAAATGTTGAGATTCATCTTACATCATGTGACCTAAGCGAGACTATAATTCAAGGCTCTTCAAGTAGCTTTGCCCAAAAGCGAAAGCTTTACTTTTCTTCGTCATCACCGGAACAAAGACTTCAAAAATGAAAACCTCATTGAAAATGATCCTGTTATCCAATGGCAATCCCTGAAGGGTCGGTTTGATCAACAAACTTTTGCTATCCTACCTCAAGCACAATTTGATTAACTAAATTTGCGATTTCAAGACTTTAAGTCTGTAAATGAATATAATTCATCTTTACACCGAATTATATCGCAATTAAAACTCTGTAAGCAGAAAATTACAGAGACTGATATGATTGAAAAGACACTATCAACATTTCATGCTAGTAATCTCGTACTCCAGCAGCAGTACCAAGCTAAAAATTATGGTAAATATTCTGAACTTGTAACTGTTTTACTAGTAGCAGAAAAACACAACCAATTTCTTGTGACAAACTATAATGCGAGACCTGTTGGTGCACAAGTTGTGCATGAAGCACATGTTATTGCCCAACAATACAATGATAGAGGTAGAGGATGAGATCGAGGTCGAGGATACATCTGTAGTAGAAGAGACTGGTCATAATGGGATGACCAAGATCATGGATACAATAATAGATCTCAAGGTTATGGAAGAAGAAATGACAATAAACTGCACCTACAAAAGGCAAATACATCTCAACAAGCAACTGCCAAGAAAGTTTGTTATAGGTGTGGATGTGATGGTCATTGGACTCGCATATACCGTTGCACTTAGTGGAAACATATCAAAGAATATTAAAAGAAAAGAAGGGCAAAAATACCCAAGATTTTCCTGAAGCAAACTTGGTTATCAATCATGATGAAGATGATGATGATGATGATGACTTATTGAAATATGAGCTTGTTCAGGATGAAGATCCAAACAAATTGAACTTTTAGATTCCTTTTAAGATCTTTAGGATTTCTTATGTTTTGCATTCCCTTTATTATTATTTTAATCTTCGTTTATGAACTTATTAAGAACTTCTTTTAATTATCTATGCACAATGAAATTATTGAGTTTTATTTACTTGAATGTTTTTATGCATTTATTCAACTTAATTATCATGTTGCGATGAAAATAAAATTTTATGACCCATAATTTTTAATCTTATGGCATGAGTACTTGGGTCTGATTTGGCATATTACTATAATGTGTTGGATTAACATAATGTGATATCACATGCAAATATAATTTTATCTTTCAGAAGATCTATGTGGATCAATTTATCAAATATTAGGGTCTTTTAAAATTCATGGTCTTTATTCCTTTAAATCCGACCAACTGCATATTGTAACTATCCCCCATACAATAGTGTGGTAAATAAATAATCATTTCTCATCTGTGAATTATTTTTATTACAGTCTATATTTGTATATCACCACCAAAATATACCTCTATGGGCTCTCAACAATAATATAAAAATATACGTTGTGCAAAAATCTCCGTCTATAAATAAACCCTAGTATCCTATTATAGAGTACGTTGACTGTAAACATAAAGAAAATTATTTGTCGGCATTAGGGGGAGATATAAGCCCAAAGATAATGGAATGCCGAAAAATGTAAAAGAATAAAATGATTTCATAGTTAAAGACACACATGAATGAATCAAAACTTGCAATGTTTAGCAAGTAATCTGCCATATGCATTTATAAATACATCTATATTGTGGAGTGATTGAACTTATGCACCATAAACAATTAAAGACCCTAATGTACCAAATGAATGAAACTCCTTAATACTAAAAATATGAGATATATATCGGTGCATAAATTAAAAATCCGCGGTCAATAAAATCAAATATATAAATAACACTCCAATGACCCCTGAAGAGGAATATGTGACCTCTCGAAGAGGATTGTCCTGTAGACAAGAATCTAAATACATTAGCACGTGCACTAAATAATATTATTGGGATTGCGGAACAAATAAATCAAAATATTATGGGAAATTATAAAAATCAGATAATGTCATGAATACTATGAGTAAAGGAGAAGAACATAAACTTTATAGTTGTCGACAACATACTTATTCCACAATTGCTCCAATCTGGATCCAGAGCTTAAATGCAAGAAGCATTGTGATTAGCCAAAAATGTAACAATGAACAATTGGAACAAAGATTAACTCGCTTATGAATGTTATCCCTGCAGGATACATGATTACTATGAGGTGGTGAAATATAAAGCGATGCTAAAATCTAAAGGATTTTTTCGCAGAGACCCACACTTAATTTTGAATAAACCATTCTCCTATTTTGGATGGCATAATGTTCTGCTATTTGATTTCTATGGTAGAAAATATAAATTTAGATATGCAATTACTAAATTCCATGACCACATATTGATAGAGTCATTGTACAATAATATTTATATTAAATCCCCGATGAATTTTATAGAAAATAGATCGCAAAATATATAGTGATGAGATCACTGTATAAATTTGTAATACCCCGTGTGTAAATAGACCTTGTAGCAATTATTCGAATTTATTTATCGCGATTGGAAATTTAATTATACAATTGAGTTGGAATTTAATTGTGTAAATTTGAAGGAATTATCAAGTTTATAGTATTGAAATGAGAAGAATAATCAAAGATTATTGGATGAAATTAAATGAGAAGGGTGAATTCATGAATTATATGAATTTCATGAAATGAATTTATTATGTAATGAGGTAGAGTAATTCATAGATTATGAATTATAGGGAAATATGGGAAATTATAGTTGGAAATTCATGTATATATATATAAACATTTTATATATTAATAAGAAGGGTATATATATTTAGATTATATTAGTATATATGTATAGTTGTATATATTATGAGGTGGAGATGGGAATTTTGGAACAAATATATGGAGAAAATACACCCCATTTTCACAAAAACATTTTCCAACTAGAGAGAGAAAGAGTGGAAAGAGTTCCTCACCATTTTTCTAGCCCCAGCCCGTCAGCCTCCCTTCCCGGCGACTTTCCAGCCGACTTCAGCCACCCCAGACCGAGCGGCCACCACCATCGTGTAGCTCTTCCTCCGATCTTCGATTTGAGCTAAAGTGGACTCCGAGAGGACGAGTATTGAAGGAGATATCGAAGAGAGAAGGTGAGGTGTTTATCACTCTTGATTTTTTGGGTTTTGAGGATAAATCTTGTTAGTTTGGCTATAGCATTGAATTTGGTCGATTGTAACGTGTTCCAAACCTTGTAGGGATCATTTTGGTACCGAGAGAGTCGAGGTTTATCACCGGAATCGAACGCCGCCACCGTCAACTTGGATTTTTCCGGTGAGCCTCTTCCACCTCTCGTATATTGCGTATATTTCATGTTTGGAGGCTAGGATCGTGTTCTAGGATGTCTAGGGATCAATTATATGTGTTTGCATGTGAAATCGGAGGGCTAGATCAGAAGAAATTGGTCGTTGCAGGTCATCCGATCGCGAGTCGCCGGAGAAGACGACTCTCGTCGATCGATGCAGCCTTGTCGTCAATCGACGTGAGTTCGTCGACCCCGTCGATCGATGCAACTTTGCCGTCGATTGACGTAAGCTCGTCGATCGACTACGTCAATCGATGTGGAGATCAGAGGGAGAAATATTATGTTCTTCTGTTCCGTTCTTGTTCGATTTGAGTAGTATTCAATGTCTGAGTTCAATACATGACTAGAGAAGCATGTTATAAGCATGAAGAAGTGTTAGTCATTGATATCGAGCATTAGAAATCGAGTTGATTTGTTAGAAATTGGATTACGAAGCATGCGTAGTGTTATTAGAATTTGCTGAGTTTGACGTTGTCCTGGATCATCCGCCCTAATTTGGTTAACCCAATTTGTTGTAGGAGTTTAAAGTTGAGGAGTTGAGCTCAATTAGCGGGAAAGACATCTATATCCAAAGCCTAAACACCAGGTGGGAAACTATTCTGATTATAAAAGCAAAATGTGTTTTCTTTTCAAAATGTGTTAAACGTTTTATTTTAAATGAGATGCTATGCATGTTTTGTGCTATTATATCTGTCCTCTATTTGACTGCTAACAACAGAGAGGTATTAATGAGAAAAGAACCATGTACGTATAGTACTTGAGCTACTCTTATTAATTGTGTTGAGGTTAGCTACCTTATGCTTGTAAGCTCGGGTGAAATGGTGGTGACCGTAAACCCTGAAAAGAAAGTAATATGATGATTCTTATACGATCGGGTCTCGATGCTGTGTGTTCCGAGATTAGTGGACTTTGATGATAGTGGGTTGAGTGTATATTCATTCCTAACTAATCATCGTAACTCAGAAGTGGGCCAGCTTCCAGTTACAAAACGATAACCAGCTATAATACCATGTTAAATAGTGCACAAATGAAAATAATTTAGATAATACGGTTCTTTTCAATAAAATCCCGTGTCTATCTGTGTGAGTTGCATAACATATTCTCTTATATAATGTATGTTTTTGGGCATGTTTTCCATTGGGTACATTCGTACTCAGCCCCTCGTATTGTTTCTAAAATACGCAGGTTGAGCAGCGAGGATGAGAGTACAGGGGTGTAAACAGGCAAAGTGAAGAGTTTGAAATCCATAGATCCTGAGATATGCATCTTCATATGCATATCTCCACCACGTTACACACACGCTGCAACACGCTCTGCTAATTCCTTCCCATCTTTTGAATGTTTAAATGATTTGAACACTGTCTCTTTTAAATTCAGACTCGAGGCACAACTTTTGATGTTATAATTATCTTATAAATTTTATTCAAGTCTTCCGCTTTACTTTAAAATTTGAGAAAATGTTTGGAAAAACCTGAACATCAATGTAACGCGACTCCAAATTAGGGAAGACCAGTTGGGGGCGTTACAAAATTCCTCTTGAATAAGGAATATATTAACTTGAAAATTAATTCATGTCTAAAGAAGGAATATGAAATAAAAAGACTTGGATAAGATTAAGTATTATGTCGACATGCAGATCGACAATCTCCCGAAGGAGTTATTATTATTTCTAACATCAGTCGATGTAAAATAAGGGTTCTAGAGAGATTTATTATATCTATTCAGAACACCAATGTCATTTGATTCCCAGAAGTGGATAACGTCTCTTTGAGACTAAAAAGAAGATAACATGATATTTTTGGACTAGAAGTTCTCTATTTAATTGTCTTTTGTACACTATTTTATCAGGCCTGATACAACATTCAAAATTATCTTGCTAGCAAGACTTGGTGCTTCTCTTACTAAGAGACATTGAAATAAGCACATTATTTGTTATATTCAAGGTATACAAAAATCTTGGTTAAGTGAACTAATAAATATTTATTTGATCTTGATAATTATAGATCTCGGACTGGTTATTTTGTTCTCTGTTGTGGTATTGATATTTCTTATCAGTTTGAATACTTTTCTAAATTACTCATAGATAATATTTTCTTTTGAGAATTACAAAAGGTGTATGATTAATATTCTTTTGTATACAATGGAAAATCGTGTGATATTTTGATATTTAAAATATTCCTCACCCTCCACTATGAGGATAATACACTTGCTTATATGCGATATACAAATGATTCGATTTACAACACATATGTTGTTTTTTAAATATTTTATAATTATAATTCACTCAAAATTTTTTAAGCTGAGTTTTAACAATAGAGGTTTTGTAATGTTCTTAATTCTTGGAACTGCAACAAATGCTAATAAAGATAATACATTATTTTTAAATAAAAATATATTATGAAGAAAATAACCGCAAACTACAATTAAAAATAGAGAAAATTATGAAAAATACCCTAAAGTATTGATCAAATATGAAAAATAATATAATGTTTCCCGAACCCTGAATTTTACCATAATGTTTTATTTTGTCAATTAAAAAAATCCTTAACTATAAAAAATTCTTCAATATTTCTCTTATCACTTATACCCTAATATTTGATTTTGTTAATTAAAAATACTCTCAATCGTTAATAATGTTAAAATTTTGATGAATCATACATTAAATAATGCGTGACATTTTTTATATATATATATGGGATGTATCATATTATTAAATTAACGTATGATACATCAAAATCATAACACCGTTAGCGATGTAGAGTATTTTTAATTGACAAAATCAAACATTAAGCTATAATTCAGTGATATGAGAAACTTTATGATATTTTTTGTAGTGAAGGGTATTTTTAGTGGACAAAATGAAATATTATAGTATAATTCAAAGAAAATCAAACATTAGGATATTTTTTCATAATTGACCAATACTCCAAGATATTTTTCATAGTATTCACATTAAAAATATATTGTAACTACAATAAAAAAAGTGTTACAAATTTATATAATTATAATTGCAAAATTTTAAAATATCGTGTTTTCTATGACCCTCAAGAAGTGGGGATCAAAATATATATTGGAGAAGTTGAGGGACCTAAACGAAATGAACTCATATATGCCAGGACAGCCATGTTCAATCTCGCTTGACTTCCAGTTTCAGGCTCCGATTCCAATTTTACTTCCCCATCCATGATTTTTCCCCTTCTCACATCAAAACTCACGATTTATGGTCAAAATGATCATCGATAAATCTAGAGTAGAATCAATAATTTCAATTTTCGTTACTGTTCACCCCCACGAAACCTCTGCATTGATCTCTGCAACCTCCTCATTCTTCTTTGTAAACCGCGCTTTTCTTCTAAATAAATTCGTGTTTTTTAATGATTAGTGCGTAACGGGATTTTTTTATTTTTTTTCCTCCAGATATTGAGTGCGTATTTCGTGGTGCTTCCGTTACGGGATGAAGGTGCGATGTCGTTGGGGTTGGGGAATCTTCCTGGTCTTTTCATCGGATCACTGCTGCTCACATTGGTTGCTGCGCCCGTCTCCACCCTAGTTTTCTCGCTGCCGAATCTTTCCAAAGGAAAAGTATGAATTGTTTTGGTAATCGGTCAAATTTTCAACTAGAAGGAGCTTTTGTAGTTGATTTAATAGGAAAACGCGTCCATACATTTTATACGATTGGTAGCATTTGTAATATGTCTGTGTGAATATGTTATGTTTGGTTTGAAACTATGATGTTTTTTGTGCTGTTTGAGTTGAAGAATAGATATTAATAGTTTTTTGCTTGTGCAAAGTCCTCGGAGGTTGGTAAATACTTTTGTTCAAGTAGGAACAAAACATATAGTTATGGCCCTGACCGGCCCCATTTGCATTGAAAAATAGTTGCAGATGTTTATTATGATATCAGGGTGGATGATTCGGTGAATTTAGGATTTTACTTAGATTGATGGTGATGTTAGTTTTAGTTCTAGTTTGCAAACATAGTAGTCCAAAGAGAAGAAAAAGGCTCATAATGATTTATTAATCATCTTGGAACTACGTGGAGCCTAGTGTCAGGAGCCATGACCTTCTAAAAGTGATTTGGAGGCTTGAATAGTTACCAAAGAAGAATTATGAGTGAAAATGTCTTTAGTTCTAGATGACTGATAGGATTTTGCACATAGTGTCACTGCTCTATGTTTCTAGATATCACAGGACAGAGAATTAATAATAAACACATTTTCAATTGCTAGAACTCATAATTATACAATTATACTATCATTTGCATGCTCAATATTTGTAGGGTATTTTGTGGTATCATTCTTAGTGTCCTTGTGCAAGTGTACATAACTTAAGATGAAACGATTAACCATTTTGGACTTCATCTTTGACTACGTGTCTAATGTATAGCATTGGCACTAGTGCAAGATGACTATCTCTGCCTTATGTCCAAGAAACTTCTTTAGAGAATAGTAAATTGTGATCTGCATTAGTCTGTGATTTGTCATCATTAGGACCAAAAATGTTCGCTCAGATATACTAAATCAAAAAGTGTCTCGTCTTAACTTTCATGGATTTCACATGCATCCGTTTCCAGCTCAAACAGACACATTCTTACTGTCGCTTAAGAACCTGTATAGCTGCAAGCCCATACTTATTAAGAAACTTTATTGTGGAGTAATGTATCTTTAAAAATTTCAATTTAGCAAATGTATCATTTACTTTGGCAATGTTGATTGCTCAAATATAGATGGATGATCTGGCATATTATAAAATATTTTCTATCAGCCTACCTGTATCTAGATTTGGGACAAAGATTCCACAGAACTTGGCATGTCTTGATATGTATGCATAGATGTATCCATGATGGCTTAATACCATCAAAAAGCGTGCAAGGGTTAGAAGAGCCTCCCTCATGTTAGAAATTCTATCTCTGGTACAAACCAATAGTCAAGAGGAGACAGAGAGAATTTTTAAGCACTAGGATTCCAAGTATTCTTTTCATGGGCTTGGTGTATCTCAACTCACTTCTAGTCAAGCTTTATGAATCACGTTGATGCCTTTTTTTTATAGTTAGAAAAGATTGCTATTGTTACCACTAGCTAGTGACTTCAAGATTGTTTTGTTTTTGCTTAAGTTGTCCACATTGCATAATTTGCAAGGATGTTTATGAAGTATACTAGAATTGTTGGTATTAAGTTATGATTTATTAGCACGTGATCAAAACAAATGATTAGTTTGTCAAAGTCACCATCCTTTAGTTTCTTATTGAATTTGTAGTAACCTGAAAAGTTTTCACTTGCCATTGATTGAGGCACTTCCAATGAACTTCACTACTTAGGTGGAGTTTCATGCTATTTGAAACTCCCTTTTGCGTGAATTTAGTGCTTTCTTTTTATTTTTTGAAGTACTCTTTATATTTCTTCTTGTGTACGCCTTGCATCCGTCACTTACTTTTGAAATTTATCATCTAGTCATTTTATCATGATGGCTTATTTAGAGTTGGCAATTCGTGCGGATCGAACGTGTCAATCCATTATGATCTAATCCATTAAGGCCCAATTTATATTGGATCCGTTAAGGGAAGACTCAATCCGTAGTCAAATCCAATCTGTTAAGCTCAAACACAAACACGCATGATAACAACACAAACACAATAAAGATCCTATAAAAAATCGATCCAATTGACGCTATAACAATCCGATAAGAACTCAATGGGGTAAACACAATAAGAACCCGATTAAAAATCCAAAATAAAGAAATAATAAGATTTTTAACTATTAATTAATCTTAAAAATAAAATAAAATATTTTTATTGATTTATTAACGGGTATCTGTATCTAATCCAATTAACAGATTATCCTATCCAAATCTGACATGAAATTTTCGTGTGCTTAGCGTGTTGATCCGATAAGGATCCGAGTCCGATAAGCTTCAGTTGTTATTGTGCGGATTCATGCCGGATTATTGTGTTGTGTCAAAAATTGCGACCCCTAGGCTAAACTCTGCATACTAACACGTTTGGAACATGAGAAAATGGGGGTTTTGGCAGACTTAAACTTTGTCAGTTTGAGTTTTTTCTTTGAATTTAGTTGGAATGTCGTACATGTCTGCTTCTAACATCTGTCTCTGCTCCTTCTCCAGGCATTATTCTTGATACACAGGTTTTTTAGCTTGTCTCTTGTTGTATTCTTTGTTCTATGGCTTTTTTCTACACCTGGAAGCTCTTCATTTATTACCATGGTGATGTGAATAGCAGTCTCATTCTTGAACTGTTTCATTTTACAACATCACTTTATGGGTTTTAATTATGATAGGTCATCTGTTAATGTAGGAAATTCCTCCTGTAAAGGATGAGCTGAAGGTTGCAGTGAATGAAAATATTACTGATAATTCTGGTGGTTGGGAAAACCACGGGTGGTTTTACATTGCAGTGAGGATTGCCATGTTTCTTTGGGTACAATAGTGTTTGCTTCACATCTACAAAGTTGCGATGGCCAATTCCCATATCTCTCTCCTGAAATTTTCTTTTGTTCTGTTATCAACAGGTTGCTCTACTTAATCTTATAACTATCTCTTCAACATGGGCAAGAGTAATTGATGTGATGGACAATGAGGTTGGTATTCTTCAATATTTCTGCTGAATTCTAGTGTACTATTTGAATTATTCCTCACTAGAGCACAAGTATTTCCATAATCCTGAGTTCATAACTCTTGGGAGGCTAGTGGCTGCTCATTAATCTTGTTCTGAGGTCCTTGTGGGATTTGCACTCTGTAACTCCCTTGAATTCAGTCAGGTTCAAGATTGTTCGGATTTATTGGAGCTGGTGCTACGCTAGGCCAGCTCATTGGTTCATTGTTTGCCACAGGAATGGCATGGTTTGGTCCGTGTATGTCCTCTCTTTGTTTTGTTATCTCTCTCTCTCTCTCTCTGTCCTGCAGCTTTCTGACTTTGGAGTTGGTTCATTTAGATTTGCTCCTTGTCTCTGCCCTCTTGTTGGAATTTGCTGCGCAGTCTTCCATAGGAATTAACAAGGACATTTCCCAGCATCCAGAAGAATTGTCTCCCCTCAGGTATTTTTTCCTTGTCTTCTGCTTCTACGTCATGGACTTCTATCAATTATTTCTCATCCATATTCAGTACTGAACTATTAGAAGACATGAAAAGATGTCACAAGCTGTGGGTGATGTTCAGCTTGCAGGAGAAGAAAAGGGACAGAGCTAGCAAAAATTTGTAGGGAACTTAGGAAAGGGGAAACTTGTCTGTCTGCAACTACTTAAATAAAAGTGGGTTTTAAACTAGTGCAAATATGTACTATGAAATGACTTAGCTCCTCGTGGTCTGACAAAGTTTTTAATATGTACCATTTATTATTGGCAAGAAAATCTGAGTGAAGTTGAATGAAACAATTGTGTTTACCACTTTTGGCATAGTAAAAACTGAAAAGTGGAGTAAAAGAAACAAAGCTGCTGGTATTTTTGGTGGAAATATAAACAAGATGTTTCATAAGAAATAAAGAAGATGACGAAAAGAAATTCATAGTATCGGTTTCCATCTTGAACATCAGTTTTATAGGGTTTCTATGATGACCTATTTGGTTTTATAAGTATTTAATTCAATGTTTCTCTTTATTATGTAAATTTGAGGTAAAGAAACCAGACCTTCATGTTCTCTTCTAATTATAAGCAGTTAATTTAGAATTTTAGATAGTTTTGATCATTATATTGATTGGAGGTATGTAAAATCATAAAATTGCATGAGAGAGGAATGCACATGATGATTGTATAGTGTTGTTTGAGCTCCTTATCTTAATCCATTAGTTGGCAGTGCAGATAATCTGGGAATATAGTCTATTAACAATTGTTACTGGATCCATTAGATTTTCTTCCCATTTCCTTGTTTCTTTTTAGCCTTTTGACAAGTGGAACCATTTGATTTTAAGGAAGGCTAATGAATAAATTAGGGATTCTCGTGATAATCAATAAGATCTTTGGAGATTGATATTGAATCAATTTAAAGTGGAACAACAAACCCTTCATTTGTAGTTATCTGAATTATTATTACTGGACCACTGGTGTGATCTATTTCATGCTGATGTTAGGTAATATTTACTGTTCACTGTTTAGTTTGAATTATTATTTTTTTTTTATAATTTTTTTTTTCTAATTATAAATACATTTAGATTAAATTCTAGATTAACACAATAATGGTAATTGATAACTGAGTCATCATGGATATGAAATTCTGACCACTTCTTTACACTCATCACTGGAAAACATGCACATAATCACAATGAAAACTAGCTACGAAATATATAGGTCAGTCATTCCTTTATCTGGTTGTCGGACATCAAATATTTTGCATACCTCAAGTGTTCGGTATGTGTTTACCTTGGTGAAATCACAACATATCTGCTGTAAATTGATGGAAAGAACTTTATAGTGCGAAGCTTTATATCTCTTCAATTTTCTATTGTGGCGTGTAGAAAAGCCGATACTGATCATATCAGTGAGACTGATGGAAAAAGTGAAATAGATATACAAGCAACTTCACCCCGAAGTTCTACTTTCAGTGGAAAACCTCAAATCTGGGTTATATTGGAGGGTCTGCAGCTTATATTATCATCAAGCTATTTATTACAAGTTGCACTATTCCTTTGGCTAAGTGCATTAGTGTCATCTTTCTTCTACTTCCAGGTGAGGATACATTTGTTCATCTGAGACTTCATAGTTTGTTGTAGAGTTGTTTAAGAAAACCTTACTTATTAATCCTCTTTCTTTTATTGGATCATCATCTATCTTGTATTGCTAGTCTTTTATGGCTATTAGCATGAGACTACTAAAAGCATTGGAACTTGCCGAGTTGCAACTATGCTTTGAATGCTGATCTATTTTATCGAATAGATTAGAGTTTATGACAGTGTTCTTGTACTAACTGGTTACAGAACCCTCTCTCATGCATAGAATCTGTCCGGACAAGAACATAGTCTTAAGAGATTGAAAATTGGAAGCGGGAACTTATCTAATTATTTAGCTCTCAAGAAATGCATTCTGTTAGGGTAAATTAGTTCTGTTTTTGTAATTGCTATTACAGGTCTTCAGTTATAATATATTGTGTTCTATTTGGTAGCTTCGAAACTGTTTGTGGTTTCTGGTTGTAATTTAAATGCCTCTGCCAGTAGTAACAGCATTTAGGACCATAAATGATAATTATTCTTTTATCTCTCTTCTGATCTATTCTCTCTTTGGAAGTTTTGTGATCAGTCTTTGGTTCTGTTTACAAGCACTATAAATTACTAACTGATGGCATTTCATGTTTGATAAACAACTCACCTAGGAGACATGATTTACCGACTGCAGCGATTAGTGGCTCCTTAATTCCGTACATGTAGATCTTTTTGAGCTGTTGAACTTTGTTGCCTGATTTTGTAAGAATTACATTTTCTAGAATTTTACATAATTTATCTGAACAAACATCTTCCAGATGACAATTGTATGCTAATAAGGAGCACTAAGTGCGGCAAGGTTGATTATAAGGTTTCTGCTTGCCTGTTTTAAGATGAGAAATTCAAATTCCATATATTCAATACTTTTAGTTGAATATATGCATCATTAAGTTGACATCTGCAGGCTTTTATATGTTGATGAATCCTTTCATTTTAGTTTGTGATTGATTTAGCATTCTTCATATTGAAGCTGTCTTCCTTGTTGAATCAATGCAGAAAGTGACTGTTATTGCCAGTACTGTTGCAAGTCCTGTTGGTAGAAGAAAATTGTTTGCACAAATTAACAGCTTCATTGCTGTTTTCATCCTTGGTGGACAACTTACCCTAACGGTATGGATATATGGGTACTTTAGAATATTATTTTGTAGCATGAGCATAAAAGGGGCGCTGGTTTATGTACTTTCAGAATCGTGAATCAGCAAAATAATAATGCTCTATTTCTGTTTTTTCTTCTGCACTTGTTGGTTTCAATTAGGGTTGGGTCGGTATACCATACCGGGGTTTTTTTGTCATAGCGTATACCTTACCAAAATTGAAGGTATGAAAAAAATGATACCGTTACCGTACCGTATGGTTCGGTATACCGAACTTTGGTATACCGTTTTTTCGGTATTGCATAATTGCATAACTATACCGTACCGTTTTTCGGTATTTTCGGTATACCATACCGTACCGAACGGTACCGTTCTATTTTCTGCTTCCATGGATGGTGGTAGAGAGTGAGAAGATTCTGATTCCATCCTAAAAAAAATAAGACAATTAGAAAGTAGAATTTTAGAGGTGAATATAAAATTTTCAACAGGAAATTAAATATCAAAATCGCAGGCATGGTGGAAGAAAATTATCGCAGGCTGCAGGCATCAAAATTATCGCAGGCATCAAAATTTCGCAGGCATCTTAAACTCAAAAAAATCACAACAAACTAGGGTTTATCCATTCTTCGAAACCAAATCAAAATAGTGTAAGAAAATTACCTTGAGCTTGGGACTGGGATGCAAGGCTAGAAGCAGGGCCGGCGTGGCGGTGGCTGGGGCGGCGTCGCGGACTCGCGGAGGCTGGGGCGGCGTCGCGGTGGCGTGGGTAGAAGCAGGGGCGGCGTGGCGTGCTGGATAGAAGCAGGGCGGACTGGCGGTGGCTGGCTGCGTCGCGTTGGCTGGGGCGGCGTCGCGGTGGCGTGGCGGGGGCTGGGCGGCGTCGCGGTGGCTGGGGGCCTAGGGCTGGGGCGACGAGACGTGGTGTGTGGTGGGATGGATTGGAGTTTATGATTTGGTAGAATTTGGGTGGGATTGAATTGATTTAGGTTTTATTATTTATATTTTAATTAATATGTTATATTTTTAAAAATAGTTTAGATATATTGTAATTTTATTATTTATAAGAATGAATTATTTATATTATTAATAATAAAATTTAATAATATATTTTCGATACGGTATGTACCGGTATACCGTAAATACCGTAAATATTGAGATATATATACCGTTACCATACCGAAAATTCACGGTACGGTAGAAAATTTCGGTATACCGAAAATTCGATAATTTCGGTATTTTTTCGGTACGGTATTTATGGTATTTCGATATTTCGGTATTTTTCCCCATCCCTAGTTTCAATTAATTCATCTAAACAAGGATCCCATACCAGATGCTCTGTTTCATCATAGCCTCAACTCCAACTAGATTATCACATTGGTTAAACCTTTTACTCTCCATATTGTACAGATGACATATAATACAGTTATGTGTGCATATGTACTCTTTTTTTTACTCTGTTAAAACACATCCGTATTTCCCGCAGGGGCATATCCTAACTGTTGCTGGGGTTACTGTAGCAATTTGCTCGGCACCACTTGTTGGGTTCTTAAATCTGATTGCTCTATCTGTATGGCCATCATGGTTTGCAGTTGCCATATCTGAAACTCTACGGAAGGTCCCAATTGCTTGATGAATTTTCCTTTTCATCTTTTGTCACCTAGTCCGTAGTGTCATTAGACATAATAAACTGACATACTTTTGTTAATCTTTTGTTATTTCAGGTCGTTATATACGTTGTTACTAGGCCTGGAAGAGAGCTACTGTTCACTGTTGTTACCCAGGATGAGAAGTACAAAGCAAAGGTGTGCAGAAACTTTCACATTGTTTTATTCTCGTCCACTTTTTCATTATTTTTTTAAATTGTAGTAGTTTGCGTTTGTTTAAAACAATGTTTAATGGTGTGATTAATATACTCAAGTTGGAAACAGGAAGTACCTTAGAATGAACACTAAAGATGGTCTTGCAAGAGTATGATGTTGAAAATTTTACAAATTTCTTTAATTTAATCGAAGGAATATAGAGATGCTGGCATCAAAGAATTTCTTAGTTAAAATATCTCATTTTTCACCATGGCATCTGTTGATGCTAATCAAATGTCATATCTCATTACATTTTTTTATGCCAAACATAACATCACAGGTATGCATAGATGTAATCGTTCAAAGGCTTGGAGATGCCACTGCAGCTGGGATGTACAAGCTTCTTTTAAGCTCAATAACTGGCATTGACTCTAGTACCATCTCCCTTTATGCATTGCCTGTATGTATTTCAATTCAAGCATTGCTACTATGAATCTTCATTGGCCCTTTATCAGTTTTGTCTGTTTCTAGAATCTTCCTCATACGGCCATACGTACAGTTTTCCTTGTGAGTAGGATCATTTAAGGGCTAAGATTGTGTCTTCTGTTTCTTCCTGCTTATCAGGTGTGTTTGGTATGGCTGGCGACTGCGTTCCATTTAGGGTGCCGGCAAAAACATCTAGCGAAGCTCAGATCATCTCACCGATCTCAGACTTCATGAAAAGATGATGTTTTACAGGTTCTTAGCTATACACGGTCAGGAACATACTTTTGTTTTCTTCAATACAGATACTGATTTATCATTTCGAACCGTTTTCTAATTGTTTCCCCTCGTTTGAGACCACAATATATAAATTATTTACCCATGATTATCTTTTGGTTTGATTTTCATGTTCTCACATCATGTAGTGCCCGGTGTATATGTTAGTAGTTCGATGAGAAATTGTATAATTTTATATCATATCGACCATGTCTGAACAGCATACGTGCGTTTGTATTTAATTGACTTAAAAAATGGGCACCAGATTATCCAAATCACTCATTTTCAACCTTTTAAATGGAGAGACTGCCCTAGCTATCTTCCAATTCATGAACAATTGGTTATGGTTAAAGTATTTAACCGTAATGCCGCAAAAATATTGTATGGTTTTGTAAGTTATTGATTTTATATACATGGATTAAATAGTAATTTTATGAAGAAAGTATTTTACAAGTACAATATTGAATACAGTTAAGAGTAATAAATTCGAAGAGTCAATCAAAACGTGTTAGTCTTCGGGTCACAGTTTGTGGATAATTAAAAATGCAAAAAGTGTGTGGTGGTGGTTTGAATTTTTATTATAATTTTTAGAAAGTATTCCCTCGATGTCGGGTCGTATTGGATCAGTTAGTCTTATTTTGACCCATTATAATTAATGTTTGTGAGTGTAATGGAATTAATATTTTACTGATGTCTGGAGGAATAATTTTCATTTTAAGAAACGAGACTAATATAACAGAACATAATAAATAGAAAATTGGACTAATCTGGCAGAACAGATGGAGTATCTTAATTGAGCAGTTATAAAAGAAAATAAATTCGGTTAGAGTTATACATCAATAATTAAGGTTAGTTATTGAATTTCAAATTTAATTGAGTGATAACAAAAATGAACAAAATAAAAAGTAAATCTGACAAAATGATTTATAGTGGTTTGGATCATTCTTATCGAACATAAATAACTAAATTTCACTGTCCAGGGTGTTTGAACACATGTTACAGTTACAATTCTTCTAATTACGGGGAGCTTTCCCTGCTTTTGATTTTCGGGCACCCTCAATTTCAAACTTTACAACAAGAGTCTACTTGCTAGGCTGTTGGTTGACTTGTGAATGTGACTTTAAGTTCTCTATAGGAATGTGATTTCAAAGTGTCAGTCATATGGACTTATGATGTCTCGGAGCCTATACTAATAATTAGCTTGACCACTCTGGCAGTTTCGTGTCTAAAAGACACGATGGTCTTATGCTAAGAATGCACGGAAAGCTTAGTAGCTTTTGAGAATTAAATTATGTGAATGTAGCAATAATCATATGAGGCAGCCAAAATCATCTCTACTTTTTCTTTCAGAACTCGGATATTTATATCTTTCAAATTTGAAATCTTCACGTTGGCAAATTTCTTTTTCATTGGTTGATTTGGCTCATATCTTGCTGATGAACATGTTGTGCTAGGATGAACTTTTCCGTAGTTTCTTATTCTTGATATGATATTTGATAAGACATAAAATTTAGCTGACTAATTCTCAATTGAACTTTACATGAATCTTATTATTCATAGCAATTAGTTTGTTCAGAGGAGAGAACTAATATTTTCTTTGAAATTGTTGTTCTAGGTTTGTCTCTTAGTTGCCTATCAACTTGGTTTTACTGTCTACCTGCTAGTTCCTCCTCAACTGTTAATTAGTGTCATGTCATGCTAATTGACATTCTGGTTAACAGTCAATTGCTCTTCTTCCTCTTCAATTACCACAACTGCAGGCTTAGTTAAGGTAGAATTTAATCTTGTGAGATAGTTTTCAAGTTGTTCAAGCTTGTGCTGGCCAAACCTATACTAATACACTTTAAAAACTATATTAATGATTTTTAACATATCATCAAAATTATATAAATCTTTAACAAAAGAGAAAACATGAGCTGTAAAAGTCGGAAACATTAATGAAGAATCAATATATAACAACTTTGAAAATCATGTGTTGTACAGTAATTAGATGTGATTTTTGTACATAAATAATACCAATGAATAATACAAAAACAAAAATCCAATGAAGAATACAAAAACAAAAAATAAATTACTCCATGGATATAAATAATTACAAAATCATATGATAATTAAATATGAGAATTACATTCTTGAGCGCAAATTTAAATTGTTGAGGCATAAGCTTAAAAAACACATTTTTTTTTTTGAAGTAAGAATCTTTTGAAGGAACTAGAACATGCAGTTTCCAAGTAGTTGCAGAATGAGGTAAATTCTAAATTTTATTTCCTTTATTTCTGTTATCATGTTGCATCTACAACTTGAGCTACATTTAACTAGTACACGCTACTCATTATCTGATGATTGCATGAAATTAGTATAATCTCACTAATTTCATATATGATATAGCAAGTATAATTTCCATTTATTCTCCACCATTAGATGTATAAGCAGTGCAGTTCACTCCGCCTCTCTAAAACTCTGCTCAGCTGAAGGAATTTTGATGACAAGAATTACTCTCCTGAAATTAATTGAATCTACATCTGAAAATGAGAAAAATAAACAACCTTACCCAGAAAAGGTACATTGGGGCTCAATCAAAAAACTTACCAGACATTCTCAAGTACCACGAAGTGCACGAACACGGTCCTGGATCAGCTGTCGTTCCCAGTCTGCTATGTTCTCAAACGCATTCTCAGGTAGATTTTCTAGAGGCTCCTTCCAGGGGTCATTCTTGGCCAAGTCATAAGTTGCTCCGCGGATTGCTCGTCTGTTAGGTCCACAGGGCCTCTTTGAAGTCAGTGTCTTGTATGCTGTGTCGAGCTGTGTTCCAAAGGATCGTGAACATATCAATTAGAGAGTAGGCGAAAAAATTTGAGAGTGCTCTAACAGTGATAGAAGAGTTGCCTTACATCCATGTTACAGAACCAGAACATATAAGCAATTGCAACAGCCGGTGCCCTCCCCAAACCAGCAGTGCAGTGAACATACACTCTTCCGTTGCCCTCTGAAATCGCCCATTCCAATGAAGAAACGGCTTTTGGCAATCCATTTCTTAAAGATTCTGGATCAAAATCTCTTGCCTGAAAATATGTAGGACAGTACCCACTTGTCAGTAAAACTTATATTTGAAATTCTAGGTCATATTTCTCATTATTGATAGAGTATGACTTAAATTGAAGAAACAAGATTCGATTCAACTCAGACCCCTTGTAAGAATATACAAGACTCAATCGGATCTGAAAGCTACTACCAGAGGTTTTTTTCAAGTTCATGTATAGTTAATGAATATGTATAGTACAGGTTTGTGATCAAAAGAATTCAGTTGTGCAATTCTATTCACTGAGAAGGACTCAACCAACAAATCATATTTTATTGTTAACAAGTCAAATAAAAATTGCATCAAACCAGATTGGCTTACAGGCCTTCTCATGTGCCGAATTCCAAGTTTTTTGCATCTCTGTATGATAGATTGAAGTTCAATTTCCCAGTACTCAACATCTTTATCCTGCTGCAAGTTGAGAATATATCTCACATTCTCTTCCTCTTTCAGATGATCAATGTCTTCAACTTTTTGAGGTTGGGAGCCAACAATCAGATCCTCAGTTATCAGAGTATAGTTCATGCCTGAAATCACAACATTCCGATTAGGTCTATACATCTGAGCATTACCAAAAACTCAAACACATTGCTTAGAGTCATGAAAAGTCAGCAGTCACTGTTTTAACAAGACTATTTAGTGCCATGACACAACAGTATGTATGCAAACTCTAGATGAATATATTACATTCCCTGGATCTCATTCTTTAACAGAATCCCAAAATAGCAATTTGCAAAATAAAATAAAGCAGAATATACCAGATGGCCTTTTTATTTTTTATTTTTTTATTCAATGTAGAAAGATTCAGCATACGATATAATAATCAGTCCACTTGATTTTGATATTGAAAAGGTAAAAGGATTCGGTAAAGATCCACTTTTCTAGCAAGATGTCATATGATCAAGCTTGCCACTTCAGTAATTCATTGAAACTAGCAAAAGAACGTTTTTCTTCACTTGTTACACCATTACTATTAGGAGAGACAGCACTTTGTCCACCAGATTCTTGATACTTTTACACCAAACAGTTTTAGCTGTTTTTCCAAAATAGAAGATGAAATACAATTTTAACAAAGAAAGAAGCCGGATCCAATCCAACCCCTTCCATTAACCAGAACTTTGCTGATACACAATTTTTGATCTGTCTTACTCCATCAAAGATCTAAAATATAGAACGAAAAAACAAGACACCATACAACTCACACAAACCTAATCAAGATTCACCATCATATGATGAATCTGGCAACTTCCCCATTAATTCAATTAGTAATAGACCTCTTATTTTAATTCTTGGTAAAAAGAGAGTCGAACTTTGTCCCTCCATATCCTTAATACTTTTTTGTTATGAAAAATATACATAATTTAAACTGTTTTTCAAATAGAAGATGAACATAGATTTGAACAAAGAAATAAGTGGCATCCCAACCCCACAAAAAACCACAATGCAATTTAACGGCTGCTTTGCTAATACAAAGGATTTTAATCAATACTAGCCTTAAAAGATCTAAATGCTGGATCAATATGAAAAGATCCCATAAAACCCAGATAAACCAAATCAAGATTCGCACATTAGACGTATGGTCCAAATAATGAAGCCAAAGAAACGTACAAATTATGAAAAAACTAACCAAATTCGTGATGATACTCAAAAGGGTTCATCATTAGCTTCCTCATGGCTATGTTATACTCTTCTGTTTTGCTCTTCGAAAGCCCTTGGTTAGAATGGGTTGCTCCAGCCTCATTCTCGGACATCTTGCAACAGATATTGGGAGATTTGAAGGAACTGGAGCGGTTGATCCGCTTTGGAGTAGAGAAGAGTAGAACAGTTTTCTGCGATTGAAATGGAGATGAAAGCAGCGGCGGGGAGAAGGAGAGAAGGGTGTTGGCAACAACTTCCATTTTTATTTTTTGCTTTCTTTTCTTCTGGATTCTTCTTCGTGTAGAAAAATTCTCCCTCGAATTTTGAAGTAGAGGGTAATGCTGGCTCAAGATATTATTGGAATTAGATTTTTCTTTTTGTGGTTGAAGGTTTTGTTATTTGTAGCTTCGCTCTTTCGCCTTCTTCTCCTGCTGTATTGGAAACTTCCTTCACTCGTTTCTGTTTTGGTAGTGACAGAGAAATATTTGTAGCTTTATTTGAGGGTGAATTCCACCATGTCACAATACATTGCATGTACATATATCACAAATGTTCCAATAGTTATTATATGGCTACCTGTTAATTACCCACAGTTAAAGGTGATAACGATAATAACTAAAATTAATTTCACCATTCCACCACCCCTAAAAAAATTTAATTCCACCATTAATTTATATTGACACATCAACACATTGATATGTAAGGGTATAAACCAAAAAGTGACGTGCTCAAGTTTGACTTGTTTAGTATTGAATTGAACTTTTAGTTTTTTCATTATATACTTTGATGTTCACGAACTTTAATCGAACCTAAATAATTTTTTTAAATTTAGAATATATTTAAAATATTTATTATTATTATGATAGAAAAAAATATTTATTCCACATGAACGATTTATCTTATGATTACTCTTAAATTCTAAAAGTATCACTTTTATAAATTTAATTATTTTATATTTGTTACTAATTTTAGCTAACGAACCTGCTCACGAACTTATGAATCAAATACTATAATGCTCAGGTTTGGTTCGTTTAATAAACAAGATTTTATCGAATCAAAATCCGAATAACTCACAAATAGTTTATTTCACAATTTAATGATTGTGCCCACGGATGAGCGAAAGTGATAAACATATTAGACTGGCCGAACATTGTTTTGAGATTGGAAAGCAAGTTGATAAACTCTTTATTTGTGATGAGTAATGAATTTGAGTTTTTAATGTAGACCTTCTCCTAATCTATCTAGACACCAAATCACCAATACATTTCGAGATGTATTTTGATGGAGTTTCAATTCAACTAAAACTACCTAGAATTTGGCTGCAGATATTTACAACATATACTAAGGGGGCGTTTGGTTTAAGTGTCGGAATCACTATGGGTATGGGTTTGAAAGTAGAGGGAATGGGTATGGGTTTAACCATTTCAATAAAGATGTTTGGTTTATAAGATGTTTTGGGAATTATTTTAAATTTTGATATTTTATTTCTTAATATATTTAGGAAAAAGAATTAAATAATAATAATAATTAATTTTGTAATAAAAAACCAATAAATAAAATAAAGTAATAAATAATATCACATTGAAATATTTTTCTTTATATTTATTTTATACAATATAAAATTAATACAAGAATAAAAATAGTATAAAATATTATCAAAACATTTAATTATAGAAAATATTTTATTATAACAATATTAAAATATATAGTAATATTAAATTAAAAAAATATAATTATAAAAATATTATTAATAATAATTTCTTTAATTTTAAACTAATATTTTTAAAATAATTAATATAATTATACTAATATTATTATATTAATAAAACTATATTATTAAAATAATATTTTATTTCATAATTTATATTTAATTAATAATATAATATTAATTATGTAATAAATGATTTTACAAATGTTATTATACTAATAATAAAAATAATAATATTAATAATGATAATAATATATAATTAAAATAATATTTTAATCATAATTAAGATTCGATTATTATTATTATATATTTAATTACTAATTTAATATTGTAATATTAATTAAGTAATAAATATTATTATTATGAAATATTTATCTTATATAATAAAAATATTTTTATTAATATTATAATATTAATTATTATATTATTTGTAATGTGAAAATTTATAGGTTAAAAAAATAAAAAGTTTGGAAATATATATAATAAATCAATTATTATTTCAATTAACTATTCATTAATTTTATAATGAAAAAATGTAATTAAAATATTTTATAAGTAATCAGAAATAAAAAATAAATAGGAATAATATAATAATATTTTTATAAATAAAAAAACTATCATAAAACTTGATTTAAAAAATTAAATAAAAATAATTATAATACTATTATAAATATTAATATTAAAATAATATCAGTAATAAAATATCATAATAATATATAATTACGATAATTATAATTAATATAATACTTCATTACTAATTTAATAATTATATAAATTTTAATTAATATTATAATTATAAAAGAAATTAGAGGATATAAAAAATAATAAAATTGATTAAATTTGGGAATGGAGATGATACCCACCATTTATGTTGGGAATCACCATTCCCAATTATTTGAAAATCAAACTCATTCCTCCATACCCATACCCGTAAACCAAACAATGAGTTTTGGAATCAAACTCATTCCTCTATATACCCATACCCATGAACCAAACACCCTAAGAGAAATCTAAGTACTTGAAAAAATCTCATTGTGCGTACTTTAGGTCCATGAATTCTGCAGTTGCACACCTTTTGATGTTGATCCATAAATATTGCAAAAAATATTTATTTTGATTTTGATTTATCTTTATATTTGAGAGTCAATCTTTGTGCTTATAATTAGTCTTAATCCCAACCCCAATTTACATATGATTCAACACAATTTGCTTATGGTAAAGAATATTTAAGGTTGTAGTTGAATCCAATCGAGTAGAGTAATATTTTGCTTAAGTTTGATTTGTTGATTATTGAGTTGAATTTTGAATTTTTTTATTCAATACTTTAAAGTTTATGAAGTAAATAAAACCTTAATCAAGCCTAAACAATTTTTTTACATTTAGATTATATTTTAAATCTTACATTACTTTTTTGAAGAAAAACTACTTATTCAAAAAAATAATATAATTTTATACTCAAATTCAGTTATTTTTCTTATAACTATCAAAACATATAATACTTGTTACTCTTATATCATGAAAATATTAATTTTATATTTCACACTAGTTTTTAGCTAACAAGCTTGTTCACATTACAAATTGAATACTATAAAACTCAAGTTTTGTTCATTTGATAAACAAGCTGAAACAAACTATTATGAAATGTGTTAGAAACTGAGTTTTAGTTTATCCCCTTTACTTCGGTGTTTTGATGTGTCAAAACTTACTTTATCTTTGAGTTTCTAGAGTATCTAAATGTAATCCTTGTATAGGATAAAACTTGAGTTGTAATATACTAGAAACTGAGCTGAAAATCGAGCGAACAAAGATTCAATCTCTAAGGAAGAATTCAGAGATATTCAAGCTCGACAAGTCAAGAATCAGGTTTCAACACTTAAGTGAAGTCACCATGAAACTTGAAGTAATGAAGACTAAGTTCCGTGCTTGAAACTTAGTTTGTCCAGAAACCGAGTTTTTGGAAACTGAGTTTTTCTGAAGAAGAGAGAAAACTTAAATTGACTTTGGAAATATCAGTTTTCAGTTTCAGATTTCAAAGAGCACGTGAAACACAAGGAAGACACAAAGAATTTGAAGTCAGACACGAGATGTTTCCAAGTGGTGTCCAAAAGTCAGTACGAGGAAACTTAAACTTAGATTCCTCGGATTGAAACTTAGTCTGACAAGAGCAGGTAGAAAGTACACTACCAAAAGTGAAAAGCAGACGGCAGAGCAGAGCACGAAGAATGACTATGATTGGACGATCCAATCTTTGTCTCTAATGGCGGGATCAATATGTCCAACAGACAGAATTCAAATTGTCGTCCAAGCCAGCCTTAAATAGTTCAACACTTCGGACGAAGTCAGAACACTAATCACACGCAAAACTAAGTCAATACTCTGTCAAACTTTCTACTGAAAAGTTCTCTGATTCATCGTGTTATCTGAACACGAGACTTAAGTCCTTCGACTTAATTATTCTCTCCGTGCATCTGTCTAAGAACACGGGGCTGAAGCTCTCCAAGCTGAAGCTATTTCTGGGTGAATATTACTTCTCAAGTAATATTCATAGCAGTCAGTTTCCTAATCTGGGAATCTGATTATCACAGGTATAGCCAACCAACCTTAGTTCTAGGAAGAATAAGTAAACATCCATCTATCCAATTTGAAGGTCGCGGGGTGCGTCCTCACTTTAACCTGAAGAAGATGCAGACTATCAGGAGTTTCTAGGTGAGTGACGTTAGCAGACCGAAGGATGGAGGTTTCCGATGGGTTGACCATAGATCGTGAGAAGGCTTGTAAATCTATAACTTAGTGGATTCCTGATTAAGTTCGGAAGAGTGGTCGTAGAACTTTGATTCTGAACTACTATAATATCTTGTGTTATTTTCAGATTTCTTAAGTTTCTGCATATTAAGTCTTCGTGCTTATTTTGAAACCTTCAATACTTGGCTAAGTATTGCAGTGTATATATGAAACTTACTTAAAACTTACTTCGAGCCTAAACTAAGTTTTTATCAAAACTAAAAACTGAGTTCCAGAACAAGTGCAATATTATTTTAACTTTCGCTCCATATATTTAGGTGGAAATAATTTGAAATACCCATTTTCATAAAACACATCATGAAAATATCCAATTCTTGTAACACATCTAAAAAATACCCAAAAGTATATTTTTTACATGGGAATTTGTTTTAGTTCGGTATCCAATGCAATTATTGGTGTGATGATTGTGAGATAATTTCCTAAAATGTATATAAAATGTATTTCATAATGAAAATATAATTAAGATCCAAAAAAATAAAAGAAAAATATATTTAGTCGGTTCAGAATCGCGTTTGAACCGACTCAGAATGGAGACCGACTAATTATTAACCGGGTCGGTTTTGAGGGCCGAAACCGACCCAATTCTGACCCACATCGAATTTTAGTAAAAAATCATACATGTGCTTCCGACATGGTTCTGAACCGGGTCGGTCTCAGGTCGGTTGCGGTCAGAACTGATTTTTTTAATTCAAAACTTTAATTATTGTCTAATCTGCATTATTTTCTTATTTTATACATGCAATATGGTCAAAATAACTCATAAAGTATGCTGACATGAATAATGTGCATGAAAATAAATATTTTTTGACTAGATGAGTGAATGTAATTTACTCGTACAATGAATTGCAGTTGAGTTGATGCACAATACTATATTGATCAATCCATTCAAGTCAGATAAATAATTGATATTTTTTCCTTTATACGATCGAAATATGCAGACTAGCATACACACTTGAAATTAAGAAATTTGCAATATTCGTTCATCTCACTCTTTCTTACTTTTAAAACATATTTCTTCGTTTTTCAATATGAAGAATTAGTGCTCTATATTCGTTCACTATAATGGTCAATTGGATGAATCATGCAATTACATTGGTGGAGAAGAAAGGTTGGTTTACTTATTGTTAGGTATTGATGTAGAAATCCCACCTTTAATCTGATGTTTTGATGTGTCAAAACTGTGTACCAAAGTTTAGGCCTTAGAGTTATTACCTCATGTAATCTTTGTATAGGATGATCGAGTTGTAATAATCTAGGAGAAGAAAACTGTCAAAAACTGTGGAACAATTTTTGAAGTAGAAGCCGTCCAAATGAGAAAACTGTCAAGAATAATGGACGAGAAAACTGTGCAGAGTATTGGACGAGAAAAACTGTGTGTCAAGGATCGTATTGCAAAGAAAATTGTGGACACAGTTTTCATAAAGAAACTGTCGAGAGGTGCTCACAGTTTTAGACCAGGACAGTTTCACGTCAAAGAAACATGTGAAAGGCAAGTTGCCGAATAGTCATAAAAGAGCATGGAAGAATCAATGATAAGGAACGAAGATACACTCAGTTGTGACTGAAGTACAACTTTGTTCAAGTCTTACACAACAAGTACAAACTGCCCCTGCAAAAAGCATGGCAGTGTTTCTGAAAAGGCAGAGGAGCAGGCCTACTTTACAGAGAAGGATGAACATTGATTGGACATCCTTCGAAATGTCTCTACCGGCTATTTTCTGTAGATTCAACTATAAATAGCAGAAGAACAAGAGAAAAAAAAACTCAATCAACGCTTAAAAACCTTGCCGTTACTCTGCCGAATTTAAAGCTCAAGCATTAAAAGCTCTCAAGTGAGAAGACATTAACTCCGTGTTTCATTTATTGAACACGGGGTATTATTGCTTAAGGAATCTTTAGAGATTCATCTGTGACCTTTGTGTACACGAGGATTAAGTCTTTCGACTTAGTCTACTTTCTTGGTATTCTTACTTTTCAAGTAAGAACACAACAACCTAATTCTCTAAGGAGAAGTAGGTTCTTACGGGCTTTTTCCAACCAGCATACATTCTGGGAAGAACTCAACCATCCACCCACCAGAGAAGGAGAAGGGAGGTTTGTCCTCAATCCGTTTTTGACGACTGCCAGTTCTGAGAAGACTTCAAGGTGCCACCTGACTTCGAGGAACTGAAGAAGGCGTGAAGATCAACTACCTGGGTGGGTGATCCATTCTGCTGTGGATGGTGGTTTTCATAGCATTTGGCTATAGACCGTGAGGATTGTATCTTCATTACTTAGTGAATTACTGGATTAATTTTCGAAGAGTGGACGTAGGACTTAAGGCTCCGAACCACTATAAATATCCTGCCTCATTTACAGTTTTACTTATTTCACGCATCATACAGTTTTCAATTATGTTTTGAAACCTTCAACACTTCTCTAAAAGTGTTGAAGCGTATAACTGTTGACTGGATATAACTATAAACTGGGTACATAACTGCTGGCTAACACAAACTGTCTTTTTGAACTGTTGATTAAAACTAAGTCTCCAGTTTCAAACTGGACTGCCCGCTTTAAGAGTGCAGATAACTGTCCTTATACTTCCGCTGCATATTATTTCGTACTCTGATCCGGGACCAACAAGTGGTATCAGAGCGGGCCGGTCTTTCTAGACTCTCCTGTTTTGAGTTGCTTAGAACCAGATCCATATTTCCTTGCACTCTAATATCTTGTGTTAAGTGTGTTTAGCGAGCATATTATCTTGAGATAATGATGAATTATCCGAGTCTTCCCAAGTACAACCCGGAGAAGTTCGCGGTATGGAAGAAGAGGTGTCTCATCCAATTGAGAGCTCAACATCTAGAGATGGATGAAGTTTTGAAGAATGGACCTCTGAAGATCCAGAAAAATAATATCCATCTCGCAAGAGAAGATGGCTAAGGTGGTGTCCAAATGGTAGATAAGCCACTGGATGAATGGACACTTGAAGACAAGAAACGTCATCAGCTTGATCCCATAGCTCAAGAAATGATCATGCAATCTCTCCCAGAATCTCTCATGGACAAAGCCATATAGAACAATAGTGCTAAAGAACTATGGGATTGGATCAACGAGCTCACTAAGAAAACTGAAGCGATGAAGCGCAATAAGAAACAAATGTGTGTTGACAAATGCGAATCTTTCCAGATGCTGCCTGGCAAAACGATAAAATCAATGGAAGTAAGGTTTAACGCCATTGTCAGTGAGATGAAAGGTCTTGGAAAAGAATAAAAGGTGGCTGACATGAACGCCAAAATTCTTTCAAGAATTCCGAAAGAAGATTGGTTTGTCAAAACTACCAGTTTAAAGACCATGGATCTCTAAAAAATGTCCACCAAAGAGCTGTTCACCGAATTTCAAGCCCATGAATGGGATATTTAGATGGTGACTGGAATGAAGTTGTTCGAACCCGAATTCAACAACCAATGATGATGTTGCATTCTTCGTAAAGAGTGACTTCCAAAGATGACATAAGAAGCCAGTTCAGTTAGAGAAAACTGCCTACCAATTCTCACCAGGGAAGGATACCTCCACCTCAGTTCAGAAGAAGGAAATTGACCTATCAGTTGCCAAACTGGAGGAATAGATGAGGAACCTGGCCGTACTCCTCAAGAAGGCTAAAGGAAAAGGAAAGGAAACTCAGTCCAGTGAGCAAAGTTTCACAAAGAGAGAGCCACACACGTGCTATGAATGCAACTCTCCAGATCACCTGAAGTACAAATGCCCTCTAGTTTCTCAGGAGGAGAGAGACAGAGTGAAGAAGGTGTTTGAAAGGAGAGCCTCTAAAGCTGTGGCCCAAGCAATGCTCACAAGAACTGAAGTACCAGACGTGCCAGACCATGATGATGGCTATTACACGTCTGAGGATGAGAATGATGAGGCAACACTCCTTGCCTTCATGGCAGCTATTGATGGAGATGTTACCGACGAAGAAGACATTGCTTCAAACAGCGAAATAGTGGTAACAACTCATCTACCCTCATCTCTTGCATCTACATGCTTTGAAGAAGACTCTAAATTTTGTCACTCAAATTCAGAAGATGTTTCTCTTGAACACATTATTAAAGAGGTAGAAAAATTTCATGAGAATAAAGATGCATTAGCTAGTGAAAATGCCTCACTGAAATCAGAGATTTCAGTTTTGACCGATGAAGTCGCAAAGACAAGGTCAATTAGTGAGGATTTAGAAAAACTCAAGGAAGAACATTCAAAACTCCTTAAAGATTTTGAAAATATTTCAAAAGAATGTGATTCCTTGAAGAAAACTGAGTCTGTCAAATGCGAATGTACTTTCAAAAAGAGCTCAAGAAAATTAGAAGAAATTTTGAATGGTAAAAAATAATCATCTGATAATTACGGAATTGGATTTTTATTTTTGGAGCACCAAAATGAAAAGGTTTTGAGCGGACATTCAACTACTTAAAGAACTAAGAAAATATTTTAAGGCTCTGTCAAAGCCAAACTTAGTTCAGGCATTATGTTGGAGAAAGGAAAAGTCAAATCCATAGAGCCAGTCAAACAAAAAGAAAAGACCAAATGCTGGTCAAAAACTGACCCGAAACTGACACTTCGACAGGGAATCAATACAGTTCGTAAAATGTACAAACAAACCGTCGAGAGAAAAACTGACTTTTCTTCAAAACTGGATATGCGTAATGTTCAAAGTGCAAGGAATCCAGTTTTACCAACAAGAACGACTGAGCAACAAGTAAATATTGCAAGGAAGTCAGTTCGACAACCGGATAGAAATCTGAGAGGTTATGATAGAACTCAATTTTATTATAACAGTTATCCGAATAGGAGGAACACCTATTCGAGGCCTGAGTTAAGACAGTTTTGTCATTCTAAGACTATAACGGCTAAACACCTGAGAACTGTTTCTCGAGACTCTTTCCAGAACAACAATTCTAGGAAGAGTTTACACACCACAACCTTTCCTAACATGCATTCAAAGAACATATATTATTTTAGAAGAAAGGTTAACCAATCACTAAAGAGTGATTCAGTTTCACGAACTGTAAGAGTGAAACAGGTCTAGATACCAAAAGGATGGATCCAGAAAACTGACTTTGCACGACCCAAAAGGATGCAAGGACTTAAATGAAATTCTCTGTCTTGCAGGGACAAAGTTCTCAGTAGAAAACAAGATCATGGATCTTGGATAGCGGGTGCTCAGCATCCATGATAGGAGAAATGGATCTACTCAAGATTCTTGTGATGTGCAGAGGACCATCTGCCACTTTTGGGAACAAGGCCAAGCTTAGAGTAGTTGGAAAAGGATGCGTGGAGCACAATGGCATCATCATTCAGAACGTATCTTTAGTTACCAATCTGAAGCACAATCTTCTTAGCATAAGCCAGTTGAGTGAGAGTGGCTACATTGTCAGTTTTGAAGAATCAGAGTGCCACATCATAGACAAGCTGACCAACAAGACCAAGATCAGAGGAATCAAAAAAGGAGGTCTTTACGTAGTAGACTGGTCTAGTGGAGAAGAAGGAACCTGCCTCCTGGTGCACAGTTCCTCAGATGGAGTAAACTGGCTGTGGCACAAAAGATTAAGTCACCTGAACTTCAACTCGATCAGACATCTAGCAAAGCCTAATTTAGTTGAAGGACTGCCACATAAGAAGTTCCAAAAGGAAGGAGTCTGTATAGCTTGCCAGCTCGGGAAACAAACAAGAGCCTTGTTCAAGAACAGGCCAGTTACAACAAGCACGGACCAGATCTTGGAACTGCTCCACATGGATTTGTTTGGTCCAGTTACTCTGCCCACAATTGGAGGAAGAAAGTATACATTAGTAGTTGTTGATGATTACTCAAGATATACGTGGGTGGTGCTGCTCAAGTCCAAGGATGAAGTCAAAACTCAGTTGCCAAAGCTGATTACCCGTCTTCAGAATGAGAAAGGGGTGACAGTTAAGAGGATAAGGTCCGCTAATGAACAGATTTTTGCAATGGACTCATGGACTTCTGCGCTAAAATTAGAATCGGGCATAAGAAGTCAACTCCAAGAACTCCTCAACAAAATGGCCTTGCTGAGCGGAGGAATAGAACACTCAAAGAAGCAGTGAGGACCATGCTGGCCGAGACCGACATTGGAAAAAGATTCTGGGGAGAAGCCTTGATGACAGCTTGCTACAAGCAAAATCAAAGTGCATTCAACATGCGGCTGCATAAGATTCCCTATGAAATCTACAATGGTCGTAAGCCTTCTATAGCTTATCTTCGCGCTTTCGGTTCTCCATGTTATATTCACAACAATGGAAGTCCAAATTGAATACCTTCAGCCCTAAGGCTGATGAAGGTGTGTTCCTTGGTTATGGACATCCTTCATATAAGGGATATAGGGTATTCAATAAGACAACCCAACTTGTGGAAATAACATGTCATGTTATTTTCGGTGAAGCTACTCTAGTGCGCATGACACTTCAAGAACTGGGTCTAGAAAATCATGAGATCAAGGATGTCAATGAGGAACCTAAAACTGATCTTGATCATAATCAAGCAGTTCCTCTGACTAGATCTATGAATGATGATCCCAAGACTCCAGTTGCCTCGGCTGAACCCCAAACAATCGAGAGGGCCAATGATGCTAACGTCATTGCTGAGGCCTTAAAGTTCATTAACATAGAAGATCAAAGTGAAGAGAATCCTCCTGAAGCCAATGCAACAATTTTGGAAGCAGAGCAACCTGATACCAAGGAAGTCAACCTTGAGGCCGCTGAGGAAGCAACTCCAACTGACGAGCCAGTTGCAGTTCAGAATCCAGTTGCTACTCAGAATCCAGTTCCAGAACAAGGAGATGAACCAGTTTCGGAACAAGGAGGTGAACCAGTTCCAGAACTTGGAGGCGAACCATCTCATCAGGAACCTCCAGCAGTTTCTGAGACTCCAGTTTCTCCTGTTGAAGCCATAACTGTGAAGAAGCCTAGTTGGCTAAGAGATCCTCCTATTGAAACCATCCTGGATGATAGTGGAAATCCTGTTCGAACCAGACAAAGCACTACATTGATGTCTTGCTTCATATCTCAATCGAACCTGTGAAGATTGCTAAAGATCTTCAATCAACGGATTGGATTAATGCTATGCAAGAGGAACTAGGAGAGTTCACTCGCAACAATGTGTGGTATCTAGTGGATAGACCTACACATCAATCCATGATCGGCACCAAGTGGGTCTTCAAGAACAAAAGAGACGAGACCGGTACCATTGTTTGAAACAAAGCAAGATTGGTTGCCAAGGGGTATGCACAATGTGAAGGGATAGACTTCGACGAGACGTTCGCACCAGTTGCCAGACTGGAAGCCATTCATCTATTCTTGGCGTATGCAGCTTATCACAACTTCACAGTTCTTCAAATGGATGTGAATAGTGCCTTCCTTAATGGCGAATCCAAACAATATTCAAATCAATCCCAATCACATCCAAATCCTCAACAATGAGTTTAGCTACTCAAGAATACAATGAAAATCGTCAATATCCCAAAGTAAATCATGGAAGAGAAAGGAGAACAAGAAAGCTTAGGATTTTAATGATGAATCTTCAAATCTAGCTTCGAATCCTTCCTTCCACCTTCAAGGCCGAGCCTAGAGACGTGAAAATCGCTTCAATCTCGTGCCTTATTCTCTCTAGGGTTTTCAAAAGTCGAACCCTTATGTTGTAACATCCCTTGGCCTTTTATAGTTGAGAAATTCGCAGCTTCAGGCCTTTTGATCCCGAACGGGATCCTCCTTTGCAAAGTTCCATCCCGAGCGGAATGGAACAAAATTCTCGCCCAAAAATCCCGACAGGTCCCGAACGGGATGAGTGGGTCCCGAGCGGGATGGGCTTCAGCCTTCCCATTTTTCTCCTCCATTCACGCCAGATTTCCGAGTTCCGAACTGGAGCCTCCCGAACCATGGTCCCGAACAGGACCAAGCCGTCCCGAACGGGACCGACTTCGCACTTTCGTCAATTTCTTCTTTTTTTTCATCCCGTACGGGACATATGCGTTCTGAACGGGATTTGCTTCGTCCAAAACCTCAAATTAGCTCCGAAACTCGAATTTCTAACACTTTTCATGCCCTTCATATTAAAAAAACAGTACAAATTACGCACATATCAAACCCCCCAAACTTAAACCTTTGATAGTCCTCAATCAAAAACAAAAACTAGATTTTCATTCGCTTGGTGCAATGCTTCACGGCTCACTACTATCTATCAACGCACATTTCAATCCCACAAAGTTTTCATTATCTACCATGTTTAGATTAATGCAAAGAACTCAACCTTACCGGCATGTGATTATATAAAGTGTAACACTCACACTCAGCTGTATAAGGTAAAATTTTTCTTTCTTTCACTCAAGCACAAGTACACAAGTTTCATTCATATCGTTCATCTCTGCCACATTTGTTCACATTGTAACGTGGCTTACTAACAGGTAGGGTGTTTTAGGCAAAAGTGACTCCTTCATCCCAACCCTTTTCTCAACATTCAACCAATCAACCCTTCAACAAATACGTGCATACTTCTTTTCTACAATCTGATGAGTTCTCACTCTCTCTCTCTCTCTCTCTTTTTTCTGAACCTACATTCAACCTTCTTCCAATCATTTTTTTTCTT
>JAPKLW010000005.1:1381008-1417967 GCA_026898455.1 Plectranthus barbatus | reverse complement strand
CCCACACAATATATATATATATATATATATATATATTCTTTTCCTTCTCTTTTTTTTTTTCAATCATCATTTCACTCACACCGAGAATTCAATCCAAGCACTCACTTCTTCTCATCTCAACTCATCCCAACCCACAACTTGTTCCTAAACACACATGAAAGAATTCAAGGCTCAAAGTGGCTCCGAAACAATGGTTAGGGCAATTATGTTTCCACCTTATACTCCAATAATATCAAAGGTAGGTACTAAGAAAGAATGGCCTAAGATCATTTTCTAGTTCAATGTAACATGTTAAACTACGTGGCATTGACAGACTCTACTCATTCCGCTTGTGCTCGCCTCTCACAACAAATCAAAAATGAGATAAAAATGGACTCATTAGGCTCAAACCTCACAAGTTTAAAGTTGTTGAGTTCTAAGCATTAATATAACATGACGTCAAATGCCAAATTTGTTCAACCAAAAGCATGCATCAATTTCAAGTTATTCCGCCCTATCATGAGCTCAAACGATTCAAATCATGTTCATGCCTCGTCACGAATTCAATCTCAAGCCTAAGTTATCACAATCAAGCACACCTCACTTGCAAGTACTCAAATTCAGAATAAATCATTCAATTCATGTAAAGTGTGAGAGTTAAATGTAAGAGTGTGTGTACCCCACTTTCGACAGTGTACCAGGTAGAAAACAAAAATTTTCGGCATGGTTCCGCTTGTTATCGCTCAATCCACCTGTATCATCACCACAGCAACAGCAAAACCCAAGAGTTTCCAAATATCACAATCTTTATCAGTCAAAGATTAATTCTTTTACAACCATATCGAATTACTTCAAAATAACTACATCAATAAACATCAATAAAATCCTAACTAACCTAACTAAGACTGCAGTACAATAAGAAAGCAAGTAAATCAGTTCAAACATAACGAGTAAAAGATAGGGATAAAGGGAAGAACCGGCGTCCGTCCCACCCCCCAAACTTAGTCCAGAGAAGACTAAGTTTGAAAAGGCGGAGAGACGGTGATCACTGCTGAGTAGAGCCTGGAGCATCCTCATTCCGCCGGCGCCTCCGATAGTATGCCGGGAACTGAGCAATCAAATCGTTGAGCTCAGTCTCAATGCCGGATAATCTGTCGTTCACTCCAGTAAATCTCTGCTCCATCCACGTTCTCTGGGCTCCCATGTCCACTCTCAGTCCTGTCACCTCAGTAGCCAAACCGGCCATCCTCATGTCTAGGCCGGCCATAGAAGAGGACATGCTCTGCATCATCTCCATCATCTCAGTCCGCCAGGGGCGACGACCTCCAGCTGAAGACGTCCCGGCCCCTTGCTCGCGCTGTGGCTCCTCCTCATCATCGGACTCCTCCTCATTTTCCTCCTGGACCGGGGCAGTGTGCTCATAGTGCCGGTAAGATCCATCCCGCCATTTCCAGAACCATATGGCTTTGTGCTCTGGTGAGTCCAATAACAGATTGGCTGCAGAACCCGGGGCACCGATGGTGGTAGCAGCGGTGTTCGGCAACTTCAACCAGGCATCCTCCACAACCTTATATAGGAAGGCATTCTCCCGGAGAATGGATATGTACTTTGCCAAGGTAAGCACCGGGAGGTCCACCACAGACGGTGGCACCTCCGTCCCTCTCCTCGGGATCTAGAAGTGGTCCAGGATGGGAGTGATCAAGCCCCCACACTAGATGTTGGTGCGGGTGGGAGGTCGGCTCCAGTTGTCCATGGCCACAGCAGCCATGGAGAAGGATGCTCCAGCCAGTAGGAAGTGGAGCAGAAAAAGCTCCGACATGATGACATTGTTGCTCTCATGGCGGCCAGAGATGGAGGTAGCAACGCTCTTGTGGATGTACCGCAGGATCGGGCTCCTAATGAGAGAGCCCTTAGCCAGCTTCATCCGTAGAGTGCCCAAAACAGTCTCGCCGGAAATCATTTGCCAGAAATCCTTGGGATCGAAGCCCTCCTCGGGGACATATCTCGCCTCCTCGTCACACCCATAAATAGCATCCAACTCCTTGCGCTCCAAAGTGTAGCTTCTGCCCTCCATTTTGAAAGTGAGGTGGCTCGGCAAGTTACCGAGGCTCTTTCGCACAGACGCGGAAGCCAAAAATTCTCTCGTTTGCTCTTCAAATGCCGGCCACCTTTGGTCGAGCAGAGCTTCCCAGCTAATATTCTTCAACAAGGTCTCGACATCATCTTTGATGCCCAATGCAGTCAGAGTCATTGGGCAGGGGTACGTTGAACCATGTACTACATAAATCACCAAAGCACCAAAAAATCCACCATAAATCACGTTCATGAAGAATCATTATAGCAAAATCAACAACCCATCATTCACCTGAGTACATTCCAACTTTAACAATGTAAATCAAACCCCCCATAGTGCAAGTAACATCAATAATCCCCAATTTCACAAAAATCACAGTTAATCACATTTAAAATCCAGAAATATGCCCAAAAATCGTAGTAAATGTATACTTAAACATCAAACATGCATTGGGACATTCTATCAAACACTTTATGTGCATAAATCATAAACCCTAGGCTAGAACTCCAAACACCAATAATCCCCAAAATTAACCGTTCAAACTTCAATTAATTTAACAAAACAGGAAATAAACATGAAATAAACATTAAATAGGGGTAGAAATTACCTTGTTGTTGCCGAAAAATCAAAGGAACAAGGGGAAGAAAGAGTTACCGTTCGGTAAGAGAGAAAAGGGGGAAAGAAATCAGATCCCGCGCGGCCAGAATCGCGACGCGTCCCGAGCGGTACGACCATATCCCTCTCGGGACGGTCTGAACCAGCCCGGTCCACAGCGTCTACTAACCTGGTCCCAAACGGAATGAAAGGATCCTGTTCGGGACGGACCACGACTTTTTCTGAATTTCTCGAAGAAATTAATCCCGAGCGGGATGAGAAGCTCCCGCTCGGGATACGTCAAAAGTTACGCATCCCGAGTGGGACAGAAGGATTCCGCTCGGGATTGGTCTCGGATGGGCAGCGTCTTTTGCATTTCTTGCATCCCAAATGGGACAAAGAGGTCCCGCTCGGGATTCGTCACGACCCTCCGCATAATTTTTCCCCTAAACTGAAGTATTTCCATCCCTGCATCATTCCAATCAACTTCCAACAACATTAGCAACACAGAGTTCTCCCCAAACTTAATGCAATGCGAAATAATGTCAAAAACACATGCAATTCTAATCTATAATTGAAACTAGATAAGTAAATCGAGCTTGGGTTGCCTCCCAAGAAGCACTGCGTTTAACGTCGGGAGCTCGACGAACTTACCTACTTACCTTTATGCAAGGGAGATTTCATTCACAGCCCGAGGTTGCTCGGAAGTGTGAAATCGCTTAACCTGGTGCCCATTCACCTTGAAGTAGTGGCCATCTTCAGTCTCCAATTCTAAAGTCCCATTCTCGAACATTTCTCGCACCTTGTATGGCCCTGTCCAACGAGAACGAAATTTACCCGGAAACAATTTCAAACGAGAATTAAAGAGCAGAACCATATCACCTTTGTAGAACTTCTTCACTCAAATTTGTCGGTCGTGAAATCGTTTGGCTCTCTCCTTACACAACTTTGTGCTCTCATATGCCTCGTGTCTCCACTCATCGAGCTCATTCAACTTCTGCAACCGGTCCCCTTGAGCTTTCAGAAAATCCAAGTTCAATGTCTTGATGGCCCACAATGCCTTATGCTCAACTTCAACCGGAAGATGGCAGGACTTGCCATAAACCAATTGGTATGGGGACATGCCAATGGGTGTCTTGAAAGCTGTCCGGTAGGCCCATAAAGCCTCATCAAGTCGCTTACTCCAGTCCTTCCGACTCAATACCGTCTTCTCCAGCACCTGCTTGATCTCTCGATTGGCCAGCTCAGCCTGCCCATTGGCTTGTGGATGATAGGCTGTTGTCACTCTTTGTCGCACCCCATATCTTGCCAGTAGTTTATCCATGAGTTTGTTGCAGAAGTGACTGCCCCCATCACTCACCAAGGCTCGGGGAATACCAAATAGAGCAACTAAAGCCTGCAAAAACTTAAGCACCACTTGAGAGTCATTAGCAACAGTGGGTATGACCTCAACCCATCGAGACACATAGTCCATAGCAAGGAGAATATATTTAAACCCAAACGAGGATGGAAAGGGACCCATAAAGTCGATGCCCCACACATCAAATATATCTACTTTGATAAAAATCTTTTGAGGCATCTCATCCCTTCGGGTTATATTCCCCATTTTCTGGCATCTATCACAGGCTCGAACCATAGCAATACAATCTTTAAAAATAGAAGGCCAATAAAAACTGCAAGATAGTACCTTCAATGCGGTTCGGTTTGTACCAAAATGACCCCCACTTACCGAATGGTGGCAGTCTTCTATGATCTTCCCCCATTCGCTCTGATGAACACACCTACGGATGATACCGTCAGCACACGACAGGTACGGTTCTTCCCAGTAGTAGTACTTGGCCTCCTTCAGAAATTTCTTCCGCTGATAGGGCTCCAAAATCAGGAGGTAATACACCTGCAACCAAAAAATTACAGAAATCTGCATACCATGGAACACTAGCAACAACTACAGTCATAATCCTCTCATCAGGAAAATCTTCCTTAATCAACCTATCCTGATTATCACCCTCAACTGGATTATCTAACCTAGAAAGATGATCTGCAATTACATTCTCACAACCTTTCTTATCCCTAATTTTCATTTCAAATTCTTGTAAAAGCAAAATCCATCTAAGCAACCTAGGTTTCGAATCAGTTTTAGCAAACAAGTATCTAATTGCTGCATGATCAGTGTAAACTACAGACTTTGCTCCTATTAAATAAGCACGAAACTTATCATAAGCATAAACAACACCTAGTAACTCTTTCTCAGTCACAGTGTAATTCAATTGAGCAGGATTTAGTGTTTTGCTAGCATAGGCAATAACTCTAAAAATTTTATCCCTAATCTGTCCCAGAGCTACCCCCACAGCAGAATCACTAGCATCACACATTAAAACAAAATCCTCCTCCCAATCTGGAGTCACTAACACAGGAGCTGTTACTAATGCGTTTTTCAACCTTTCAAAAGCATTCACACAGTCTTCACTAAATGCAAAGGGGACATCTTTCTCTAGCAGACTACACAAGGGTTTAGTTATCTTGGAATAATCTTGGATAAATCTCCTATAGAACCCAACATGTCCCAAGAAACTCCTAACCCCTTTAACTGTCTTAGGCAAGGGGAGTTGTTCAATTGCTACTACTTTAGCTTTATCAACCTCTATCCCCCTACTAGATACCTTATGTCCTAATACGATTCCCTCTCTAACCATGAAATGACATTTCTCCCAATTTAATACAAGGTTAGTCTCCTCACATCTCTGCAACACAGTTTTTAAATTCTCTAAGCAATCATCAAACGACAAACCAAACACAGAAAAATCGTCTATAAAGACTTCCATAATATTTTCAATAAGACCATGAAAGATGGACATCATACACCTTTGAAAAGTCGCCGGTGCATTGCACAGCCCAAAGGGCATCCTCTGATAGGCGAAAATCTCGTAGGGACAAGTGAAGGCTGTCTTGTGCTGGTCTTCAGGTGCCACCACAATCTGATTGTATCCAGAGTATCCGTCCAAGAAGCAATAATGGGACTTTCCTGCAAGACGGTCAAGCATTTGATCAATAAAGGGTAACGGAAAATGATCTTTAAGAGTAGCATTATTTAAAGCCCTGTAATCAATGCAGAAACGCCATCCGGTAGTTGGTCTCTCAATCACTTCTTCTCCTCCAGGCTTGATAACCTTCTCGAATCCCCCTTTCTTCGGAACCATGTGAGTCGGGCTGACCCACTCACTATCACTCGGAGCATAGATGATATTATTGTCTAGCAGCTTCATCACCTCCTTTTTCACTACCTCTTACATCTTCGGATTCAGTCTCATTTGAGGTTGTCTTTTTGGCTTGCTCCCTTCTTCCAGAATAATTTTATGCATCACAATAGACGGGCTGATCCCCCTTATGTCGGAAATCTGCCACCCTATAGCTGATCTGTGCATCCTTAGGACCCTCTTCAGTTTTTCAATCTCCAAGTCAGACAATGCAGAGTTGATGATGACTGGATACGTGTCCTTCTCCCCAAGGAAAATGTATCGGAGGCTATCTGGCAATTCCTTCAACTCCACCACTGGGGCTTCGTTCTTGCTCCGTTCCTTCTTCAATCTCGCCTCTAGCTCCTCCTCCTGAGTCCTCAATTCCAGAAACTTCACATCCTGCTTTGGTTTGACCTCTGGTGCATCTTCCAACGCTTTCACCATCTCTAGCAACTCATCACAAATCTCATAAAGCTCATCAAAATCAAGGTTAGAGTGCAGAGAGTCATGAATAACCTCCTCCAGAGCATCTTTCTTCTCATGATCAAAAGACAAAGGGAAAGATAATACCTTAATGTTGTTGCACTCATCATACGTGTCCTTGTGCTTCTTCATTGCATCTGAGATGGAGAATGTAATCTTCTGGTCGTTGAAACGGAGAGTCAGCTCTCCTTCCCTCACATCAATCAAAGCTCCTCCAGTGCGCAGGAATGGTCTTCCTAGAATTAACGGCACATTCTTGTCTTCCTCCATATCCAGAACTACAAAGTCTGCTGGGAATATAAAGTCCTTGACTCTGACCAGAACATCTTCTACAATTCCCTTCGGCTGTGATAGGGAGAGATCTGCCATTTGGAGAGTAATGGTAGTAGGTTTGATCTCCCCAATTTGCAGTCTATTGAAGATAGACAACGGCATCAGATTAATGCTCGCACCCGAATCACACAGTGCATGGCCAAACTCCAACCCTCCAATGACACAGGAGATGGTGAAACTCCCTGGATCTTGGCTCTTGATAGGCATCTTTTTCTGGACCACTGCACTGCACTCTTCAAACAAGTTCACTGTCTCGAACTCTCCAAATCTCCTTCTTTGTGTCACCGATTCTTTCAGGAACTTGACATAACCAGGAATATCTTGCAAAACCTCCAGCAGTGGCAAGTTAATCTGCACCTTCCTCAAATGGTCCAGAAACCTTGCAAATTGCTTGCTCAACTTATTCTTCGCAAGTCTTTGAGGAAAGGGTATGTTGCTTCCCTTAGAGATTTCCTTGGATGTGCTCCCCTTTTGTGTTTTGACTAGCTGGGGAGTCACTTCCGTTTCAATCTCCTCCTCTTCTGAAATTTTATCCTGGTGCCCTTGTTTGTCTTTACCCGCTGTGGGGTTACTGGGCTCATCATATGACCTACCACTTCTTGTGGTTATAGCACTGCAATTCTTCTTCGGGTTGGCTTCGGTATCACTGGGAAACTGCCCCTGCTTATGACTCCCGCTCACATGCTTAGCAATCATAGAGATCTGATTCTGCATTTTTGTCATCATACTGTCGTATTTATCAAATCTCTTCTCAAGTTCCTCTTCTCTAGAACTTTGTCCTCTTCTGTCCTGCTGCCCATACTGCCTCCTCAGATTATCACCCCCATTCCCTTGATTCGATCCTTCTCCTCGCTGCTCAAATCCAGGAGGTGGATTCATAGCATTATTCAGATTCCCATAAGATAGATTCGGGTGGAATCGGTTATTAGGATGATATGGAGGGTTATCATTCTGATAGTATGGCCTTCGGTAGTTCCCATAATTTCCTCTGCCAATGTAGTTCACATCATCAACTGACTGGGCTTCCAATTGTCCCATCTCAGTGTATTGATTCGGGATCTGAGTTCCTCCCCTTGAGGAACTCCCCATGTGCTGCTGTTGCTGTTGGGTTCTGTCCAGAAGAAGAAGATCCATCTTTGTTTCCAAAGAAGCCATCTCGCTGCACTGATTTGGAATCTGAGTTCCTCCCTTTGAGGAACTCCCCATCTGCTGCTGTTGTTGTTGAGTTTTATCCAGTAGAAGAAGATCCATCTTTGTTTCCAAAGAAGCCATTTTTTCCTTCATCTCTTCCTGATCTTTGGTAGCAGCGACACTCTTCACAACTCTATAATCCCTTCTTTCTTTTGGCCACTTGTAACTGTTTTCAGCCAGCTTTTCAATCGCCCTAATGGCCTCATCTTCCTCTAGATCAAGGAAGTCTCCTCCACCAATATTATCCAGTCGGAGTTGTGTGTCATTATCTACTCCAGCATAAAAGAGGCAAATGATTTCTGCATCAGACATCCCATGTTTTGGACATTTCCTCAGCATCTCTCGAAACCTGTCCCATGCCTCATACAGCGGCTCATCATATTGCTGGCTGAATGCCTGAATTTCTGCCTTCCTTTTCAGTGTCAGCCCCGGTGGGAAATACTTCAGCAAAAACTTCTCCTTCAGATCTGCCCATGTTCTTATCTCGTTCTTTTTCAATCCAATCAACCACGACTTAGCTTCGTCCTTCAAGGAGAAGGAAAATAGGTACATCCTGATTTGCTCCTGGGGGACTTGGTTAATCTTTATCATGTCTGCCACCTCCAGGAACTGCGTGATATGACTGTTCGGATCTTCATTAGGTTTCCCTCCGAATTGATTCTTCTGTACCATCTGAGCAAGCTGGGGTGTGATCTCGAAATGAGTAGCGTCAGTCCGCAGATTGAATCCATCAGTAGATTCTCCCCTCGAAGGTCGGAACAGATTTTGAAGAGGATTTCTCCTTTCTTCTCTATGCTCCCGTTCCCCTGCGTTATTGTTAACTTGGGCTCGGACTTCTTCCAGCTGCCTTTGCAGATTCTCGATCAGCTGTCTATCATTCCTTTGATCTTCCTCAGCCATGTCTTCTTTCACTACTACCTGTGATGCCTGTTCATGTATTTTCTTTGCCTTAGCCCTTGTAATCATGCACCACCTGCACCAACAAGAACTAGAATTAAGTAACTATATAATAAATCTAGACTACCAAGCTCGTAAATCCCCTAATATCAAACAACGACCTACAACTTGAGTCCCCGGCAATGGCGCCAAAAATTGATGCAGTATTTTTATCAAGTAAAAATTATCGAACACGAAGACTCAATTCGCCCGTTGTTTAAGTGAAAGGGATTGATTTTGGAACCTAATATCTAGACGCGATAAAATGATTTTGAAAGATCAATTTTAAACTACTTAAAATTCTAAAGATTAATGTAACAATTAAATAAAATGCCAATCAACTTTCTTGAGATTACCAGAGAGAGAATAGTTGAGGAACATAGGATGGATTGGGGTAGATTATGAATATGCTTGGATTTGCTAACTTAACGAAACAATTTCAATAAGATGAGCTGGGTCAATTCACATAACTCTAGTCATTACCCTTAGTACCGGTGTAACAACCGTAGATTAATCTCAATTTCAACCTAAGTCTAGGTATGTTAATCTCGATTAACTCCCAAAAGCTCAAGAATTTAATAACCTAGGTGCCAATTCACCTATCTTCTAAATGAAACAACACCTAATTATTATTGCAATCCCCTCTAATCATCAAACCTATCAAGTTAGTTCATTGAGGCATACTTTCCAACACATGGTGATCAATCATGAAAGGAACACAAATTCAAATCCACAATAATAATCAAACCCTTGAAAATTCAATTACTCAAATCCAAACAATATTCAAATCAATCCCAATCACATCCAAATCCTCAACAATGAGTTTAGCTACTCATGAATACAATGAAAATCGTCAATATCCCAAAGTAAATCATGGAAGAGAAAGGAGAACAAGAAAGCTTAGGATTTTAATGATGAATCTTCAAATCTAGCTTCGAATCCTTCCTTCCACCTTCAATTCCGAGCCTAGAGACGTGAAAATCGCTTCAATCTCGTGCCTTATTCTCTCTAGGGTTTTCAAAAGTCGAACCCTTATGTTGTAACATCCCTTGGCCTTTTATAGTTGAGAAATTCGCAGCTTCAGGCCTTTTGATCCCGAACGGGATCCTCCTTTGCAAAGTTCCATCCCGAGCGGAATGGAACAAAATTCTCACCCAAAAATCCCGATAGGTCCCGAATGGGACGAGTGGGTCCCAAGCGGGATGGGCTTCGGCCTTCCCATTTTTCTCCTCCATTCTAGCCAGATTTCCGAGTTCCAAACTGGAGCTTCCCAAACTATGGTCTCGAACGGGACCAAGCCGTCCCGAACGGGACCGACTTCGCACTTTCGTCAATTTCTTCTTTTTTTTCGTCCCGAACGGGACATATGCGTCCTGAACGGGACATATGCGTCCTGAACGGGATTTGCTTCGTCCAAAACCTCAAATTAGCTCCAAAACTCGAATTTCTAACACTTTTCATGCCCTACACACTCAAAACAACTCCCGAACACCAAGTGAAGGAAAATCAATGAAAAGAAGAGATATGTGTGTGATTTGTGCACTTAATCCTCATCAACTCATTCAATTCATATTCCAAAAATAGTACAAATTACGCACATATCAAAAGGAAGCGACAAGGATGCTGAAGAAGGAACTCCAGCAAACTACGGAGACATCCGACGCACATTAGTAGCCAGCAGACGACGATCATCAATCAAGAGAGAAGTTACAAAGCAAAAATATTGGACGAACTACAACTTACGAGAAGAACCAACCAATCAAGAGGATGGAACAATTATCATGAAGAAAAAACGGTTCAGACCTACAAAGGATCCGTTCTGACAAGAGAAGGCTAAAGACAGATGCTACGCCAATCAAAGACGAGGAGACTTGATGAGTCTCTGTCCACCGCAGAAAAAGGAAGCATGCAGATAGGTGATCATTCCATTTGAATCTAACGAATAAGATTCAAATAGCTGTTTGAATCTTCACCTATAAATAGGTGTCATCCTTATTTGATTCAAAGGTTCACAATTTTACATATACAAGAGATATCAAAAGAGATAAAACTCAGTCTCTCTCTCATGTGAACACATCCGAGCCTAGTTCTTAATTGAAGCTTTTCGCAAGCTCTCATAATAGAAGCTCGAAGACTTGAGAAGTTTATCTTCTTAAAGTTATATTGGGATTCTTTCTAATCTAAAAAGAATCTAGCAGTCATTAATGCGGTGCAAGAGTGATTCGTACGGGCTAAGCCAACACAAGGATAGGTTCCGGGAAGAACTATAAAACTCCCAGCAGTCGACGTCCGAGTAGAAGGGAGGTTTGTCCTCACTCTAAGGAGCGACACCAGTTGAAGATTGGAGATCAAGGTGCTTGAAGGTGCGCGCTGACCAGACGGAGGAGCTGCTCAACGTTAGAGATTAGGCCTGACCTTGTACTCATTCTTCTAGTGATATTTTCAGCCAAAGGATTGGAGAGTGGACGTAGAACAGTTGTTCGAACCACTACAAAAATCCTTGGGTCGTTTACTGCTTTATTTCGTTATTTGTACATAGTTAGATTATTTGAAACTCAACACACCAAGTGTTGAAGTATAAACTGCAATCAATCTAACGAATACACGAGCTAAAACATTTAGATAAACACTTGCTAAGTCGAGACCTTATCAAGACACGTGCAAGATAAATTGAAATACTTCCGCTGCATATAAAATAACTCTGATCGGGGACCAACAAGTGGTATCAGAGCGGTTGGTCTTTACAGACTAGCTGCTTTTGAGTCGCGAAGGACCAGATCCAGATCCAGATTTTCCTTGCATATCTGTGTTTAACTTAGGTTCAAGAAAATGGCGCACAATGCAAAGCTTCCCAATTTCACTCCAGACTCCTATTCTACCTGGAAAAAGAGGTCGATGATCACATTGATGAATGTGCATCCAGAGATGAGACGAGTGATCGAAGTTGGACCAGACGTAATTGTGGATAAGCCACTTGAAGAATGGACTCAAGAAGAATGAGCCCGTGATCAGCTAAATTACGTCTCCATGGATCTAATATTAGGTGCCTTGTCACCTACTCTGATGGCTGAAGCGCTGGAGTATGATAGTGCCTAATAAATGTGGGATTTTCTTAGCACTCTAGACAAAGAATCAGATCAGATGAAGAGAAACAAGCTACAACAATGGGTAGACAGGTATGAATCTTTCTGTTTGATTCTAGGTGAAACCATTAAGAACATGGAGGCAAGATTCAACACTATTGTAGCTGAGTTAAAGAAGTTTGGAAGAACGTACGAACTTCCTGACATGAACTCATAGATTCTCTCAAGACTACCTAAGGAGGATTGGTTCGTCAAAGTAAGCAGCCTGAAGGATAAGGATCTATCGAAGATTAGCACCAAAGACGTGTTTGCCCAACTGGAAGCTCATGAATGGGATATCACCCAGATCAACAAGAATGAGGCTGTTCGTGCTGCAGTAAACATTGAAGAACCGATGGAAGGTGCAACATTCTTTGTGAAGAAAGACGGACAAAAATGGAAAACAAAGAGACCATCCCACTCAAATCGACCTGCTCAATCCAGTTCAACAAAGGAGATTCCTTCCATCAGCGGATCTCACTTCAAAGAAGATGAATGCTCCGTGAGCGAGCTGGAGGAACAAATGAATAGGCTTCAAAGGCTGTTGCTGAAAGCAAAAGGGAAGAAGGAAGATCTCCAGCAGACTCAACCAACAGATAACAAAAATATCAAGAGAGCACCCAGAACATGCTACAAGTGCGATTCCCCAGATCACCTAAAGTTTAAATGCCCAAAGGTAGATCCAGAAGATAGGAAACGACTGAAGAAGCTGTTCAAAAGACGCGCATCGAAGACAGTCACCAAAGCGTTGCTGACAAGGACAGAACTACCAGACATCCCAGATTATGATGATGAAAACTACTCATCAGAAGATGAAGAGGATGTTCTAATGGTGTTCATTGCAGACATTAATGAAGATCAGACAAGAGAATCAGCTCTAGCTGCTACAGGAAACCAGGTAACAAACACTACTCTGTCTATTGCTTCAATTTATGATAATATGCATGACACTGCTTATTCATGTTACTCAGAATCAGATGAAATAACTCTGGAATACTTGCTAAAAGAATTTTCAAAAGTTCATGCATTAAAGAATATTCTAGTCAAAGAAAATTCCTCTCTGAAGTCTCAGCTTTCAATTTTGACCAGTGAGATTGACAAATCTAGGTCTGCAAAAGAGGAACTGTTAAAGTTAAAGACCGGATTCTCCGTCTTAAGTAGTAGATACTGTACTTTAAGACATGAAAATGAAACTTTGAAAAGTAATCACTCAGTACTAAACGTATGTTAGTGCAAATTTTCAAAAAGCACGAGAGATTTAGACGATATTTTAAGTGTCCAAAGAAGTTCGAAGAACTTTGCTGGAATAGGTTTTGATAGTAAAAAGTGTTGCGTCACTGAATGAAGTAAATCAAAGAAAATTACTTTTGTCCCAACTACTGGGAAGATTCAGCAGACTGCTAGGAAAGACAAGAGGGAAAATGTTAAGTTAATTGATCACCAGAAATGCTGGCAGACCAATATCCCTCAGCACACTGCTCAGCAGAGATTGAACTTTCGTTCTGCTGAGAAGAAGACAACAAAATCAATGTATGTTACCCAGTAGACTGTTGCATATGCTAGGAAGGTTCATACAAATCCTAGCAAGGCCAAGCAATCTACTAAGGTTGCAAGGAAGCCAACATACACTCCAAGTAGAAGGAACACCTACCTGAGGCCAGAGTCTACTTTAAAACACTTTCAAAAGACAATAACGGCTCGACACACTACTTCACATCCCTATGTTGATTATCGAAACTATGCCAACAGGAACGGAAGGGAAGTGAGACGCGATGACAAAATAAGCATCAAAATCATGAGAGTCTGGATTCCCAAAGGAATAATACAGAAAACTAATCCTGTAGAACCCGTAATTGATCGGGTACCAAAAATATAACTTCCTTATTTTGCAGGAACAGGGCCAGAAAGAAGATTATCAAGAAAACTCAAAGAATGGATCTTAAACAGTGGATGCTCAGGTCACATTACAGGAGATGAAGAGATCTTCACATAACCTAACAAGTTTCGAGGAGCCTCAGTCTTTTTTGGTGACAACTACAAGGCCAGAGTAATCGAAAAAAGGTGCATCGAGCAAAATGGAATGCGGATAATCAATGTTGCCCTCGTCGATAGTCTCAAACATAATCTACTGAGCATCAACCAGCTAAGTGAGAATGGATATATCATTTCTTTCTTTGACACAGGTTGCGAAGTTGCGGATAGGACCTCCGGTGAAGTAAAGCTAAGAGGAATCAGAAAAGGAGGACTTTATAGTGCTGATTGGGAAAGTGGTCGACAAGCATCGTGCTTCATAGCATTCAGCAAGGAAGAGACAAATTGACTATGGCACAAAAGGCTAACGCATCTGAACTTAAAAACCATCAATTATATTGCCAAAAATAACATTGTTGCAGGTTTACCACAAGAGATCTTCAAGAAGGAAGGAGTATGCAGAGTCTGTCAACAAGGAAAGCAAGCCAAAACGTCTTTCAATTCAAACCCAGAAAAGGCCACCTCAAACAGAATCCTTGAGCTAATGCACAAGGATTTATTTGGCCTTGTGACACCACCCACTGTAGGTAACAAACTATATACTTTAGTTGTTATTGATGATTATAACAGGTACACATGGGTGAGGTTACTCAAAAGCAAGAACTAGGTGAAACTTATCCTTCCGGAGCTGATAATTAGAGTTCAAAACAACAAGGAGCTCACGGTCAAAAGGATTAGATCCGACAACGGTACAGAATTTTGCAATGGAGCATTGATGGATTTCTGTGCCAATGCTGGGATAGGACATGAAAGGTCCACTGCAAGAAAACCCTAGCAGAACGGCCTTGCAGAAAGAAAGAACAAAACCTTAAAAGAAGCCATGCGTACAATGCTTGCCGAACGGATCTAAGCCAAAGATATTGGGGAGAAGCTATAATGAATGCATGCTACACGCAGAATCGAAGCGGATTGAATCTTCGCTTCAACAAGACTCCCTATGAAATATATAATGGTCATAGGCCTTCTTTAGCTCATCTTAGTATTTTTGGTTCATCATGTTATATCCATAATAATGGAAAACCGAAATTAAGTACTTTCTCTCCTAAAGACGATGAAGGAGTGTTCCTAGGATATGGACATCCGTCTCATAAGGGATATAGAATGCTTAATAAGACAACCAAGCTTGTGGAAATATCAACAACCTTATACTCCCGAAGTGAAAGGAAGGACTAAGAATCGATGGCCTAAGATCATGTTTTAGTTACCAAACTCATGCCAAATAGATAGAGAATATATTCAAGTTCTAGATTTTGTGCTCTCAACCTTGCCACTCACAACCGATCAAAGTATGACAATATCAAGGCTAAAAAACTCTCGGCTTTTGTCAAGTCCTAGGCATTAACCTCGCACAAAACTCAGCACCTCGCACAAAACTCAGCAATTCAAAAGTTCAATTCGAGCACGCCTTAACAACTAGATTATGCCCTATCATTGGTCAAAGTCAATCTCAAGCCTTATCAAGTAAATCATGATTCAAATCTCCAATTCTCGTTTGGGTTCATCACACAAACACAACACAAGCACACAACAGCCTAATTAACAATCTACATGCCAAGAACAACTCAATTGAAACTAAATGGTAGGAGAAACGATAGAAGGTGTTATGCATTGATATGTGTGTAAAATGACCTATTTTTTGATGTGTGAGCGTGCATGTTTGTGGCTATTTTACTTTCATATCATATGTATTTGTCGCTCTTTTGTCTTGTTTTTGTGTTTTTGTGTTTGAAATGATGTAGGATACATTTTGAGCATGATTTAGCGTATTTTGGAGAGTTTTGGAGGAAAATCGTCCAAGTATGAAGTCCGAGGAGGCTAAATTCGCCCGAGCGTTGCAAAATGAGGAGTTTCGGGAGCTTGGAGGAGTCGCCCGGCCGAGCGGTGTGCAGGCTCGGCCGAGCTGCCTGACAGAGACTTCGCTCGGCCGATCGGGGTGCAGGCTCGGCCGAGCTGTGGAACAGAGACCTCGCTCGGTCGAGCGAGGCAGGCTCGGCCGAGCCAGGTCAGGTTTTCTCTTTTCCTCACGGATTTTCTGGAGGCTTGGGCGAGCCAACTTTAGCTCGGGCGATCTGAGGCTCTGCTAGCTCGTCTATAAAAGGGGGAAAATCAATTAAATGAAGAGTTTTTTGCCAATCTGAGAATAACCGTCACTAACTTCCACCTAGATTCAATTTTACATTTCTTTCTCCACTTGAATCAAGGAGAACCAAGGAACATTCCATCATCTTGGTGACATTTGAAGAAGGAGATTAGGTGGATTGGATTCAACGAAGGCAATCGTAGAAGATCAATTTTGACCTTGAAGCTTTGTATCAATTCTTATTTCTCAACTTGTATTGCTTCTAATTCAAGGTATGATGAACTAAATTCCTAAGTGAGTGCTGTAATATGGATATTGATATGGATTGAATCTTCTATGTTTGTTTACTTTCCTATGAAGTCTTGATTTGCACTTGAGCTTGTTCATACCTATTAGATGTAGGTAATAGCCAATCTATAGGTAGTTGATGTGAACGTTGCAGCCAATACGCGGACGGAATCGTCGTGATAAGTGCATAATCATATAGTTTTAGTTCCAATCCATGTGCGGGGCTAGGATTATAGGGCAATAATCGACGGTCGGTTGGGAGTGAGTTAGGGATCGATAACGTAGCTGTTTGAGATTTCTAATTTCATCAACGGATAATTCACCGGTACAAAGGGGATTGACTAGGAAAGAGTCGGTTGCTCAACTTCATAGGAATTAAAATCCGTTTACAACATAGCTTGATTTAATTTTGGATCAATTGAAGTTTACAAACACTCACTTCTTTCTAAGATTGTTGGACTTGTTACTCTAATCTACCCAAACATTTGATAGAAGTAAGTGATTGGTAAAGTTAGCAAATTGTTGAATGTTTGATTGTGTGCAATTGTAGTTTAGTTTGCAATTCATAGCTTGATAGATAAAGAAAATCAACGACAATTGTATTGCCTAGCTATTAATACATCTTCATACGAGTAAATAGTTTCCACGAGAGCGAATAGAAAAGAATTCGGATTGATAATTTAACGTGGAATTGTGTGTCACTTCACACGACTGTCACCCATCGGTAGACATGATCAAACCGCTCTCCATTCCTTATATGCACCTACTACACGTCAATACAACACCACCAAACAATTGAGCATAATAAAGCTAATAAAGCTCTCATATCCACCAATTCCACAAACCAATATCTCAAGAAAAATTATAACATTTATCCACTAGCACCACCATTCATACCAAACCATTGTACATATCCACACACCAAAATGGAATAGAAAGAATCCAATCTCATGTAAGCTCGCAAAATGATTCATCAACAACCATTCAAATAGAAATAAAAGTAAATCAAATTATCATCCACAATCCAAAATCAAACAAACAAAAGTAGATCAAATTTCATAATATAACCATATTCAAATTCAACTAAACTAAACTAGACTAAGGATAAAGGTAAGGATAGAGAAAGAGAGAGAAGAGTGAACCCGAGAAGAGCACCGGATACCGACCAATCCCCCCAAACTTAGTCAAGTGAGACTAAGTTTGTAAAAAGGTAAACGGTGCGCACTCACTCTTGATCCTTCAAATATTCCCCAAAACCGGCAACCGACACATTCCCCCAAACTTAGTCAAGTTAGACTAAGCTTCAAAAATAGTTGACGGTAGGAAATCACTCCTCTCGAACTTGTAGTTTCTCCTAACAAACACAAAACCAACAAAATAAACATTTATTCAAAATCAAATCAACTAAAAGCAATTTAAACAAAAGAAAGAAAATTGGTTGGGTTGCCTCCCAACAAGCACTTCCATTTACGTCGGTAGCTAGACGACCTTACCATGTCATCCATTGTCAAAAATCTTGTGAATTTTTAGTATACCTTTCTCTACCGATCGAACTTTGCTTGGAAGCAACTTGTTGATTGATCTACTTCCTAAGCTTCCTCCAACCAAACTTTTCCTCATTACTATTCAGAATTTTCTCAACACAAGCACACTATTTAACACACCATTAAACTATGTCTCAATCACCAATGACCTTTCAAATACACCATCGGGATTATATTTCATCAATCCATTTCCTTTAACAACCAACTCACAAACCTCTTTCACCTTGTTTGTTAGCACCACTACCTTTTCAACCTTGTCTATTAACCGGGAAGGAAAAACAAACACCATCTCTCCACGTATTTCTCCCGTTATAATCTTATCCTCACACTCTTCTTCCATAAGTTGTGCAAAAATGGGAACTTCTTGAATTTCTTCGGGTGAAGGCATCTCATTATCACCTTTCTTCATACTATCTACATATTGCACCAACTCGTTTGTGCCCTTATCCTCCTCATCTTCTTGAGATAACTTCTCTCCCTCCTTTTGTGGTCTTTCCTCTTGCACCACTTATATTTCCTCTTCTTTGACTTCATCTATCTTCATCTTCGTAGCTTCCATTGTCTTTTGCTCTTCAACATCACTCACACTTTCCTTGGATTTCATCACAATGCTTGCACTCTTATCCCCTATGTCTTCATTAATCACATTGCCACTTATCCTCAGAATTAATCCCCTTTCCTTTAAAACTCTCTCTTCTTGATCCGTTTCATTCCATGGCTTGGCAACGGTTGATTCTTGTGTTGGAGTCTCTTCGAGTTTCCCCTCATACTTCTCAAACGTTGTTTCATTCACCAACTCAGTATCTCTACGTGGCCTCCTCAACAATTTTAATTGTTCTTGCATTTGATCCAATTGGCTCCTCCATATATCATTTTCTCCATACTCCTTTTCAACCTTCAGCGTATGGTAAACTCTTTTCTCTTCCGGCTATTGGTAATTACATTCAAACATCTTCTCGAATACATTTTGAAGAGGCTTCCTCGGTCTTTATCTTTCCATCAATTTGGCTTTCATCTCCTCCACTTGCCTTTGTAAATTATCCAATCTCTCCTCGGAGTCTCTTCTTTGATTCTCCATTTGACACCTACAAAGTCCAACAATCTCAAAGTACCAACAAATAAATCAACTAACAACTAATCAACAAAAGTTAGTAATCACCAACCAATTACAAGACAAAAACTGTCCAACAAAACAAACAAGAACAATTAACAAACAAATGTTAGTAACAATATTCACACAAGCATTTCCTCAAACACCTAGCATACCATTCCTTCAACTTTCAATAATTCCACAAGACCTACTAAAAGATCCCCGGCAACGGCGCCAAAAACGTGATAGCCGCGTGAAGCACACACAATTAACACGTTAAATTTTATCAATCCAGTCTCTTTCTAATTCGCTCAAGTGGATATCATCTACTCAATTGAAGGGGTAAAATAGCAAGGTTACTCAAAAGTCGTTGATTTTCATCTATCAAGGTAATGAATCGTAAACTAAGCTTTAAATGTAAACAATCAATTATTAAACAAATTTCTAACTTCTCCAATCATGTAATTCAATTAATGGTTTAGGTAGATTAAGATGACAAATCCGACAATCTTAGAAGATAGTAGTTTTTGTAAACTTCAATTGTTCCGAATTAAACCAAGTTATGTTGCAAATGAATTTTAATTCCTATGAGGTTGAGCAACTGACTCTAAAGTCGCTAGTCACTTGCTACGGATAACTAGCGGTAATGACACTAGGAATTGCAAACAACTACGTTATTAACTCCTAGGCCACTCCCAATCGACCGTCAATTATCGCCCTACAATCCTAGCACCGCACATGGATTGGAACTAGAATTATAAGATTATGCACTTATCACGACGATTCCGTCCGCGTGTTGGCTGCAACGTTCACGTCAACTACCTAAAGGCTGGCTATTACCTACACCTAATAGGCAAGAAACAAGCTCAAGTGCAAATCAACCCCTCATAGGAAAGTAAACAAGCATAATCGATTCAATCCATCACAATATCCGTTATACAACACTCACTAATGAAATTAGTTCTCCATACCTTGAGTTAAGTACAAAACAAATTGAGAATTGAGAGAATTCATTAAAAAACATCAAGGTCAACGATTGATCTTCTTCAGTTGTCTTCTTTGAATCCAATCTACCTCTCTTCCTTCTTCAATCTCCACCAAATGGATGGAATGTTGCTTGATTCACCTTGATTTAGGTTGGGGAAGTGCTTAGAGTTGAATCTAAGGAGAAGGATCGTGACGGTTATTCCAATTTTAGGCAAAAAGTTTATGAATTAACTAATTTTCCCCCTTTTATAGACAAGCAAACAGGGCCTCGGATTGCCCGAGCCAACCATGGCTTGCCCGAGCCTTCCTGGAAACCGTGGAGAACCTGGGAAACCCGTTATGGCTCGGCCGAGCCAGAACCGCTCGAACGAGCCTGCTCTCTGTCAGCGTGGCTCGGTCAACCCTGCACTGCTAGGCCGAGCGAGCCCTCTGTCTGGCTCAGCTCGGCCGAGCCTGCTTCGCTCGGCCGAGCGACTCCTCCAAGCCTTCGAAACTCTCCTTTTGCTCCGCTCGGACGAACCTAACCTCCTCGGACTTCAACTCAGACGATTTTTCTCCAAAACTCCACCAAATATGCCATATTATGCTCAAAACACGTCCTACAACATTTCAAACACGAAAACATGAAAACAAGACAAAAGAACAACGAAAGCATATGATATGAGGGTAAAATGGCCACAAACATGCACGCTCACACATTGAAAAATAGGTCATTTTACAAACATATCATCTTCCTTTGGAAACTCATATCTCAAAACCTCGAAACCCTAGATCTATCTTCTGCCTTCATTCCCATTTTTCCAGAAACCCTGCTCGAAGAAATTAGAAATGTTGTCCTTCACCATTTCACCAAAATACCTCCAGAATGGGTTTGAGCAACATGACTTGGAAGTCTCCGAATTGAGAGGAAGAGTCGTAATCTTCACAGAGATCACATCTAAGCAGATTCTCTCAATTCTCGGTTCACCTTGGATGATGAATTTTCTCATTTTAGAACCGAACGGAGATAGGCGGTCCACTCTGTCAGTCCATAACAGTTTTCTCGTTGGTGAGATAAAAACTTGTCAGGTAGGTCCGAAGATGGATATTCTTTAGTCACAAGAATTGACAATACCTTTGGGTAAGGGTTCTCAAATAACTAATTCCTAATCTCTTCTTCATGGACGAAAACGAAGAAATGGAGATGAAGAAGCAAGATGAAGTATATGTCTGTGGATGGAGTTTGATGCAATCTGCTTGGCATCCAGGACAACAAAGCATGCTGGCATCACAAATGGTACCCATCCTATTCCTAGGAAACATCTGTGAAGTGCCAGGTGCTGACAAGGGAAATGGACAAGAGCACCAATCTGAGCAGATGGTGAGATCTGCTAGATTCAGATTTTCTTCCACGTGTTGTCCATCGGAGAATAAGAAGGCTTAAAACTTAAGAGATATCCAGGAGGAAGCGCAAGTTCAAGAGGGCAGAGGATGAACTTGAAGCTGGATATCTCTCAGTCTTAAAATCAACACATTGCTGTAGAAATAAGGCGGCTTGCAGCAATGAGCTCGGGAAAAGACCAAGAAGGAGCAGATCTAGCAAAGGCGTTATTGGAGCAGTCTGAAGACAAATTGATCATTGTAAACTTGTAGTATTATACTTTGCGAAGTGTAAGTCATGTAAATCAATGATATCAATAAAATTCTCGTGTTGATGACAATACTCTGTTGTCTCAATAAAAATAACTGCCTAAAACAAATGCTAGATCATTACACTCCTTGTGTATAGAAACCTATCAAAAAACTATATGATTTTCCATGAAAAACTTGAAAAATGAAAATGAAAATCAAATGATAGGAATTTCGCAAAGGTCTTCCCAACCCCGTCGGAAGCAGAGTGCTTGAATGATGAAAAGAAGAATCAATTCAAGCAAATTACTCTCTGATGACTGCTGAGTCCAAACTCTCAGCAGATTCCCGACAAATACTGAGGTTGAGCTCTCAGTAAAAAGACTCTTGAACTTAAGAGTTCATTGAATTAAGAGAGTCTAGAAGAACTGCTGAATCCAAGCTTTCAGTAGATATCCGGTGTTTATTGAGTCCAAGCTCTCAGTTGATTGATAATGGTTGCTATTTTGGAATAGCAGACAAATCAGAAAAAATTTAGTGAGTCCAAGCTCTCAGTAAAGAGACTCTTGCTCCTACATGGATCAAAATTTAAAAGAGTCCATTGTGTCTACTAAGTCCAAACTCTCAGTGGAACCCCAAAAAGCTGAGCATGAGCTCTCAGCAGAGTTCGGTAGATTGCTTGAAATTTTATGAAAATGCTGAGTCCAAGCTCTCAACAAGCTATAACCATCTACTGAACAAGGGACCGCAAAGAAAGAATGCAGAGTCCAAGCTCTCAGCAAATCAGGTCCAGAATTAAGTCATTCACCTCAAGCAAAGATAGAATGCTGAGTCCAAGCTCTCAGCAAAATACGTGATATATGGCATTCCATATTAAAGGGTACAATCGTATGCTGAGTCCCAGCTCTCAGCATAGGCCTTTCACATTGCTAAGTAACTCTAGCACAGGGCGACGATGAATGCTAAGGAGACACGTCAGCCACATTCACGGTTCCGATGAAGTAGGACGTAAGGCGAACCGTCACCAACTGCCCAACCGTAGATTCATCTATATCAAAAGAGGAGATCCAACCTCTCACAGTGGAAGCCTATTAAAGAGGGATCATATGAAAGAAATTTGGTTTGGGAACTCTATCCCTAATACTCCAATACCTTCTGATTCAAAATTCTCCCTCACTTTTTGAAACTCTCAAAAGAATACATCAATGGCGGAATCTTCAAACCGCACCAGTCCCCTTGCCGAATCATCCAGAAACACCAACATGCCCAAAGAACCAAAATAGTTCCAGCCAACCTTCATAGGCATCTACAAGACGGAGGACATCAACGAGTCAATTCCCTACTACCGCCTAATCGCCATAAGTCATGGAAAATGGCCCCGTGAACTCACCAATGAATAGAAAAGGGCTGCTCAAGTTAATAAGGACAAGATATTGTACGAGCCACTGTTCCGAAAGCACTGGTGTGAGGATCTCATAGGTAAACTCGATCGAGAGAACCTGTTGATACACTTATTTGCTGAACCGAAGAAGTTTTGTCCACACATAGTTGCAGAATCCTTCGCGCATGCAATTGTTGATAAAGATGAGAATTTTTTCACCACGAGTGTTTTGGGTATCAAAATCGTGGTAAGCCCAGAAGTTTTGGAGAAGAAGTACGGACTTTGCAATGATGGTGAAGATGTAGCCAACTACAAGATTTTTCAATGAAGCCGAGATGAAGAAGAGATGGCTGAGATGGAAATCGGAATCATACTCCGATTCATGAAAAGTAGCACCACCACTGAAATCTCTAGCAGAACCAATGAGAAATTTAGCACAAGTAGTCATAAGGATGCTAGTGGGTGAAGTTGGTTCACTCTCTGAGTTAAGTGCTAAGAAGTTTGCTGTTATGATGGAGATTGAAGATCAAGTTCGTGGAAATTAGGCAAAGTTCATTTAAACCAAATGGCTAGCGCATGTCTACAAGAACAAGAGTGTGAAGAAGGATCACACGTTCACTCAAGACGTAGGCTTTGGATTGAAGATAAGCCACTTTCTAGAAGGGATTGTACCAGAAGGAAAACGCTGCCGTGGTGAGGATTTGATCTACTCTGACTACATACCGCCAACCAGAGAACAACAACCACCAAAGAATTTCAGGGAACCATCGATACCGAAGGGAAAGAGCAACGTCAACCCTAAAGAGGCATGCTCAGATGAGGAAGAACCATACCAAGGCCATATAGTTATGTCTACTGTTGCTCCACTTACTAACGAGGAACTTGAAGAAGAACGGTGCAAAGTAGAACAGGATGTCCTGTTTACTGAACTTAAAAGTTTGGCAGACATTCCATCACAAGAAACTGGTCAACTCTCAGATCAAACCACCTTGAAGAGGAGGCAAATGCAGAGGAACCCTCAACAAAGGGAAGGGAAACCAGCGAGTGATGATGAGAAAGCCAAGAGAAGGAGCTCGCAAAGAAGATCTTCAGGTAACACTCTTCGAATCAATGTACCTGAGGTAGATACTTGTGTTGGAATTGTATACATAAAAGCATTATGATTGGTATATTGGGAAACGTTATGTTTGATATACTGGTAATCATTAATGACTTGCAATAAACAACTTCTGTCTGAATTAACAATCATACGATGCGAACAAACACATCCAATTATCTCGTCGATAGGGAGATCATACGGTGTGTAAGAGATCACAGAAGATGGTATAGATCGTTCGACCTAGTGAGATATAAATAGTTATCACAACTGAGACAGTTTCTGGTTTGGCTGTCGGTTTAGGCTACGGCACACAAGTCCATAAGTGGTTTATCTTGACTGCTTTGTGTGACCGGTACATCTCAATGTATTGATAGGATCAACAGTGAGATGAACCATTCTACTTGACATATGAATGAGTAAAGATCTCGGTAACTTGGTCGGATCTAAAGTCTATTGAAAGCTGAGGGGCACACATGGGTTGACTGTCACTTTGACTTGCTATGGTGGAGAGTCTTACATGTACTCGTATTTCTGCATCTTGGGTGATGGCAGCTTGTGTGGGGTTTCCTCAGGCTGGATTTAGATAACCATATCCGTTTTAGGATGGTGACATTCCCTGGGAAGCTCACGAGGTTCGTTATGCTAAAGTCCTGCAGGCTGAATCATTGATTCAAGCATAAGCGATAAGGGTTGAGTGGTACTACTCAGGAATAATAAGAGATTAATTAATTACAGCTAATTGTCATACACTGAATTAATTAATGAATGTCTGAAACCTTAAATATGGGGATTAACCAAGTCAATGCAACCCGTTCCTAATAACGTGGTAATAAAGAGGTAGGTCAGCATTAATTCTCTGGTGGCATGAATTAATGTTTATTAATTAATTATGTTCTGGGTTGAACATGGAAATAATTAATAGGAGGCCCACTTTATTATTTGCATTTGATCCCTGGTCTGGCCCAACACTGCTCAGAGCCCATTAGGGTTTATTAAACCCTAATAGCCCATTCTCAGATCTATATAAATAGATGAATCTCTCATTTTCCCACACATAAGTTTGAAGTTTCTAATCTGAAACCCTAGAGAGATTGAGAGAGAGTGGGCGGCTGTAGATCCGGTAGCGTATCCTCACCAGATTTCCGGATCGAGCAAGGGAACAGATCAGAAGATCAGATCTGTAGGAACACCATTGCTTTGATCGATTCCAGATCCAGATCTGCATCATCTTCATTGCCATCATCGATCTAGATCTGTAGATCAGTCGTTGGAGTCTCAGGTATTCCTTTGAATATACGAATTAAATTAAATAGGAGCATGCATAGGGCATTTACTGTTTGTCATGATATTTATTTTGATATCCTTTTAATAAATGGCGATTCATGTCGCCTATTGTAGACTCAGTTCCTACAATTGGTATCAGAGCCAGGTTCGTATTTATGGCTCTGTCGGAAAATAAATTTTGACATTCAGTTTATGCATGTTGTTTAATTTATTGTGGATGGATTTATTTTTGTCGTGGATGTTTTTGTTCTCGTGGCCCCTATCTGTTTTTTGTTTTAAATCGCGAGAAAATCCACGATTAGATTGATAGAAAAAAATCATGTAATAAACTAGATCTATTTGTTTGTATTTTTATTCAATCTGTAAACCGAGATCTATTCGAGAATGAAGAATTGGCGACAAAATGAAGTAGCAGTTTCCGGCAACAGCACAGCCGCGCGCGGTGGTGGCTGGCGGCGGCGCCCGGTGGCCGGCGAGCAGTGGCCGCGCACAGGTGGCGCGTGGCAGATCCCTGCAGCAGTAGTCGTGCATGATGGCCCTCCTTGCAGCGGACCACCATTTTTTTTTCTTCCCTACGCCAGCAGTAGCGTTGGCTTTGGGCCGGCACGATTCAATGCAGTGGCCGCGTGCAGCTGCGCGCGGTGGTTCTCTGCAAGTGGCAGTCGCAAGCGGCGGTAGGCTCCGGCTCACGTGCGACGGTGGTCGTTCTTGCCACAGTAGCTGCTCGCGCTCATCCTCACTCCCATCTCGCGCAGGCAGCGGCGCTGGTGTATGGCCAGCGTGGTTCGCAGCAGTCCGGCGGGTGCTCTCTGCAGAATGATGAAAGGTGGTAGACGAGGGCAGTAGGGGCCGGCGGGGGCCTGGTGCGAGATTGTGGGTCTGCGTAAGTCTGATCGGCGGTGGCGCGGCTATGTGCGTCGGGCAGGAAGGCTACTGCAGCGAGGGTGGTGGTCGGCGGCGGCTAGGGTTTCTGGGGTTGAAGGAGCTGGCTGTGGGCTAGGGTTCAGGCCGCGCGGGCCAGGTCGCGGGCTCGGCGGCGGCCCTGAGGGTTGCAGCTAGGGTTTTGAACCTTGTAACCCTAATTTGCCTACCAAACCCTATTGTGATGTGGGTTGGCTCAAGATCCAAATTTAATTATTTTGGTTGGGCCAGATAACCCTGGTTCACAAATTCCTAGCCCAAACTGCAGTATTATTCCAGCCCAACATTGCAGATTTCAAATTAAAGAGTGGGAGCCCATTTGAAGATCTGTATTAAATTAAATCATTGAAATAGATAGATTTAATTTTATTTCCCATGTAATTGCATAAAGGGGCCACGAGAAATTTATTTGTTTATTTAATTGTTTTCTCGTATGATGTGATTTATTATGTGCGAACTAGTAAATAATAGGAAAGCATGCTAGTGCTTTTATTATTTATTTTAAAGCATGTTGTAGATAATAGGGAAGCATGTTACTGCTTTATTATTTACTGTTCAAAGCATGCTTTATGTGATTTATTTTATGTATTAAATTATGTCTATAAATTCTGGAATCATGTTGGGAAATATGATGGAATTTTAGATATGACATAATTTATGGATCATAAAATAATCTGTGCGCATAAGAACCTTTTGAAAGAAAAAGACTAAGCAAGATTTTTTAATTAAAATCAACAAGACCTCCACAATGCGGTCTCTTATTAAAAGTGGGCAGTGAAGTGAGTAGACGTCTATACGACCGTAGCATGCTTGCTTTATTTGTTCATAAGTTCTAATAGATGAGATTTCTAAATAAAACATTTAAACATGTGAGAAGTGGCAGTGAAGTGAGTAGACGTCTACACGACCGTAGCCTGCTTACTTTATTTGTTCATAAGTTCTCTAGAATTGTTTTAAATGAGATAACAAAGGTTGTAAGAGGCATGCGTCATGGGTCTAGTACGTATGAGAAATTGTCCTTTTAACTTCCGGAGTTAGAATTGTGGTCAAATGCTTAGATGTTGCCTGAGTACTAACTCATGAATGATGTCCCTGCTCAGATAGGTTGAACATGGTCTTAGTTTTATCTCCGATTATTAATTTCATTTGTCGGCGAATACCTGGCATGGATTGAAATTAAAGACTGGAACTTCAAAGAGCAGTCTGGTTAGGTGGTCTGTTGTAAACGTCTTCGAAAGGAGCTTGCAGTAGATGCACTTAGGCAATTGGGGGAAACAACAATGCATATTTGTTTCAATGTTCTGCATGTATGTACTTACTTTAATCAATTATTGTTTTCAGATATGTCTATGAATAATGTCATAAATATCTTGACACAAAATCAATTAACTGGTCCGAATTTCCTGGAATGGAAGCGCAACTTGGATTATATCCTAGTTGCAGAGGAACATCAATATGTTCTTAACACTCCGTGTCCAGCTGTCCCTACTGCTGAGTCAACTGATGTGGAGCGGAACCTTTATGATAAGTGGGTCAAGTCTAATAATGTAGTCAAGTGCTACATGATGACCACTATGTCTAAGGTGCTACAGCAACAACATCAGCACTATGACAAAGCAGCTGAGATTATGGATAGTCTCACAGTTATTTATAGGGAATCGGATAGAGCTATTAGATTTAAACTCATGAGGGAAATCGTGAGTTGTAAAATGACTGATGGTAGCTCAGTGAGGGAGCACGTTGTTTCCATGACTCATCTCATGGATGAACTGACGTTGCATGGAGGAGGTATTGACGGGGAAGCCCTGGTCAATATCATACTCAACTCACTTCCGAAGTCTTTTGAGAACTTTAGGCTGAATGTTGTCATGAGTAAAAAGGAGTACACTCTCAATGAGTTACTTAGTGACCTCATGGCGGCTGAATCAGTCATGCAACCTAAAAAGGCAGTCTTGGTTTCTTCCGGTAGTCGCCCTGCTTCATCGAAAGGTGCTAAAGGGGTGATTGGAAAGAAATTCAAGAAGACAGTCTTTGGAAGCAAAAGTTCTGGGAAAAAGAAGACTGTGACACCGGGGAAGAAGGGCAAGTGTTTCCATTGTGGCAAAACTGGTCACTGGAAGAAGGATTTTCTGACCAAGCGGGTTGGACAAGGTACGTCATTAACACTTGTAATAGAAACATGTTTAGCATGTGTTTCTACCCATTCGTGGGTAGTGGATACTGGAGCTACTGATCATGTTTGTTACACTTTGCAGGGATTCAGGCCGACAAGGCAGCTGAATGCTGACGAGGTGACGATCTCCATGGGTAATGCTGCTCGTGTGTCTGCAGTAGCAGTTGGAGATGTTACTTTATGCTTTCAAGATAATGTTTTGATTTTAAGAGATGTTTTGTATGTGCCGGATTTCGGGCGGAACCTTATTTCTGTTTCCTGTTTAATAAATGATGGATTTTCAGTTATTTTTGATAGTCATGTTACTATCAATGACAATAACGGTGTTATCTGTCGTGGGATACAGAAAGACTCTCTTTATATCATAACTTGTTTGCATAAATCTTCCGTGAATGCTGCATATAACTCATTTAATCATAAGAAGAGAAAGTGAAATCTTCCCCAATTGGATTTGATTGGTCTTGATCTACCGCCTTGGATCTTCAATTCTTCTCCAAGGATGATGAATTAGCTCCTTGATACCTTTGGGTGAGGCTTTTGAAGGGATGGAAATGGGAATCGTAGAGAGAATTTAGGTAATTTCCCTTTAGATTTGACAAAAGTTACCGAAATAACCGTTTTCACCCTTTTATAACAAGCAAACAGGGCCTCGGCTCGCCTGGGATGGCTTAAAAATAGCAAAACCACCAAAATCCGCTCTGGCTCAGCCGTTCGGAAATGGCTCGACCGAGCCTGCTCTCTATTGGCATGGCTCGGTCGAGCCTGCTCAGCTTGGCCGGTCGAGCTCTCTGACCGGCATGGCTCTCAATTCACACCCGTGTTGGATGTCAAAACAAGATCATATCAATATGTGCTAGAGAATATATTGTGCTTTGATCCAGAATTGGCCCATGAAAAAGTGATGTCCACCGAACCGCTAACGGGGTGGTCGGGCGAATGGTAAGTCCAAGAGTGTTCCTTTCCAAATAGCGTGCAACTCTGAGGTAATGCTTCAAATTATTTGTCATTTTTGACAATTCTTTGGCCAGTCTCTTACATTTCTAAACATTAATATGTGCCAAATAGGCATCATATATGTGTACTGTATGATCTTGAATGCTGATTTTCACAGCACACCAGTGAGTAAGCAAGAATACAGGTAACACAATCTACGTAAGAAAAAGAATCATAAACCGATGTTAAATAAAACTTAATTTAAAGAATAATACCACCGAATTGTAACATTAAAGTACTTACCATATTTGCACCATAGCAATCTATTGCCGACAGACAATCTTTGCCTTTATAGAATTCCAAGAGGTAGTCTGGCTCAAGGCTGAGTCCTCGGTCTTGATGATAATGACACCTCATCAAATACTTATAGAAAATAGAAAAATAGTATAAAATACTTATTACTAAAGAGTATAGAAAAATTAATATGGTTGAATATTTCACTTACAAAGAATTTTGGTCGAATAACTCGAACATTCCCTCCTTTAGTCATATATAACCTCCTCTGCAGTACTTGAATATACCAATCCATAACATCTTGGGATACATCGAAACTCATATTCTCCAAATAGCTTAAAACAATCTGCGGTAAATGCCAAACTCCATCCATATGTATTCAAATCGCATCGGGGTCACCTGCTCTCCGCTCATTATAATTCAAATGCACCTCTAACCCAATCCCCCATGGTCGTCCATCATCCAGTTGTATAAGAAAAATTTAAAACATAAATAAGATAAAAAATACATAAAGCAAATTAATTAATAATACTTAACAGATCAAGAATATCGTATGCTAGTAAGGATGGAAAATCACTCCGATTAATAGTACCCCTCGACTGGCTACTGGTGTCTTCGAGACCAACAGGGTGCGAGGTAGCATCATCAATGTTAGAACTGTCTGCTAAAACTATTTGCCGAAGATCCCGATCACCAGATACACTCTGACACTCATCCTCAGGGAGTACAAGTCTCTTACCCCTACTAATATCTGTATCCCTCGAGTGCCCCTCCTGTTCCTCCAACCTCTATCTGGTCTCACCACCAGATACACTCCTCCTACTCATCCTCCTCCTCTCCTGCTCGTCTAGCCTTTGTCTGGTCTCACCAAACAAATACACTCCTCCTCCTCTTCCTCTCCTGCTCCTCCTGTCTTAGTGTCTGATCCCCAACAGGCATACTCCTCCTCTATTGCTTAGGCTGAGGCTCAGCCTCCTGCTCTGCTTCTATATGAGGCCTACGACTCCAATCACGAGCCAAGACCTCTCTAAAGGCTGCGTCATCTACATCTGTGCAATGATAACATCTAGATGCACTGAATAAGTTAGTAACTAGGGGAATCACCCTCTCTGTCAGTGTCTCATGAATAATGGTCCGGATACTGTCCAAAATATTCCCAAATCAATGATGTCTCCTAGTATTCCGGGAATCCCCACTGCAAGAAGATGTATGATGCCTCTAACGAGTGCATCTACGTGACGCTCTAGAGGTCTCCGGCTTTGGCTGTGATTCTTCCACATTTGGTGGCCGTGATCCTCCCAAAGGTGGTAGTTGTGATCCTCCATCTCTCTCCCCACTAGCTCCTCTCCTCACACCCCGTCCTGTACCCTATACTGGATTCTCAGGCTGTTGGAACTGTACCCCAATCGGATTGTCTATCTGGGAAGAAGTAAAATACAACATTTTTCTTTCGGCGAGAGAAGCCACCAACTTTTAACTCACTTGAAGTTGTGGATTAAAGAACTAACAATTAGAAAAATATTAAAGGATAATCTAAATACACAACAAATTTCATACCTCTTCTTGAATAAATAATTGCCCCAATAAATCGTCTCTGGTCTCGTAAAGTCCCATTTCACAAATCGAGGGAGTGCATTAGACCTTCACAGAATAGCGCATGCAGCACCCAATTGAGGAATGGCCTCATAGGCCCACACCTACAACATAAAAATAAAGAATTACGCTCTTTTTTAATTATTATTTAATAAATTAATTAACAAAAATATTTATACTTGTAACACCTAAAGTAAAGCTCCTTTCGCTGATTCCATCTTCTCCGGTGGGGGCAAGGTCTAAATAGTAACATAAACACTGAAAATCATATGCTCCACAGAGAAAGGAACCCCACCTAACCAAATCCTCTACCAAAACATATACCCAACTCTCAATCTTTTGTTTTTCAGGCATTCCTAACTTAAAATTCCACGCTGCTAATATATTAGCCACCCTCAAGAATAAATCCTGATTAGTGCGTGGAATTCCTTTACCCTTAAACTTCATCAATAATTCTCTAGCACTAAGATTCTTACCACCACAAAATGTACAAAAAATAGAAGTTCTAGAATGATCATGATCAGCACAAGCACTAGATCCAAAAACAAATCCTGTAACTAATGAAAATTCAGACACTCCAAATTCTATAATCTGCCCATTAATACTGAACCAAAAAACATTGGGGGTTGGACTAGTAATTTGATAGCTTAATAGCTCTACTAATGGTTACGATGCACTAGGACCATTATTTTTCCAAATTAATAAGTTACCAAACGATCCATTAATAAATTGATTAAGCAACCCTTGACTCCCTATTGAATGTAATGTCTCACTAATAGTATCCAAAGTGTTCACTTTAGTGTATAAGTTCACTTTAGTATTTAGACCACGAAAAGATCCGCTAATCCACTGTGGCTGCACAAATCCAACACAAAATGCAACAATGATGAAATAATTGTCAATTTAACATGTAATTTAATTCGACAAAATGCAACTCAAAATGTAATTTGATTTAATCCAAAACAAAATTCATAACACTTCGCCAAATTCAAACAATTGCAACAAAAATTAATTCAACAAATTAAACCAAATTCCATTCGACAATTTCAACCAAATTCCATTCGACAATTTCAAACAAAATAGCAAGGAATTCGGCATTATTTACTCCAAACATGTAAATAATTCAAAATTAACATACATCCATTCCATCCTAGGTATACAACTATTCGAATTTACAACAATTTCAACCAATAAATTCTTCTCTTTTTTCGCATATTTTAACGAACAAAATAAATCCAAATTGAAATGAGTTGGTAGAGACGGATTGAGGATCTTACTTGTTGAATATTGTAGGCCAATACCACTTAGGAAATCGGAATCGGTGGGTGGAGGAGTCGGACTAGTTTTTACCGACAGATGAACTGGTAAAAAATCATATTTTCGCGTGTTCAAATATAAAATATTCAAAATTTTGACTGGGTCAGAATTGGTCGGTATTGAGTCGGCATCGTCAACACCGATCCTGACCCGGGTCGATTTTGGGTAAAAAAATCAGATCCGGTCGGTTTTGGGTTAAAACAACGAGTTAATGTATGATCGGAATCGGGTCAGTTTCATTAACAAAGAAACTGACTCGGTCGGATTTTGTTCAAATTTGAGTTTGACTCGGGTTTGACCCAAGTGTGATCCGGGTCCCGGTAGTATTACCTTTTTAATTATTTAATTATTTTTTTCCAAAAACCTATGTCAATAATATTTTCTAATTCTAATTCTTTATACATCCAAATATTATTTAAATCATAAATTTAATAAACTTTAAATTGATATTCACTGTTGTTTGACAAAAGAGAACTGACACTTGATTTTAACAGAAAAGTGTATTGTTAAGTATTTTTTATATGTGTTATAAAAAGTAACTATTTTTAAAATGTCCATTCGTGTAAATGAGTATTTTATGATTTCTATCTATATTTAGACTATGATTTTGGGATCAACAAAATGCAAATTCGAGCAACTTTTAATTTATTATTCTAAAAATGTGTATTTTATTATTATTATTATTGTTTAAGCATGTTTACAAGTTTGACCAAGTTTAAATAGCACGCACAATATAGAAAAATTTATAAATAATAACTAAGTATAATATTTAAATAGATAAGGATGATGAATCCATCCGAATTACCTAACCAAAGAGATACTCGAGTCTTGCATACATGATCATAGATCATTTTCTGAGCGAGTTATTATGAAAGATATTCCTAAAACTTGGCTATTGATTGCTTCTTGAATAAGACACTTTTTATTGTATAATTTAAATTTCATTAAAATATTTCAATTATATTTCGAACATATAATTTATTGGATACATACATTGCACTCTAACTATTTACGTCTTGAGTTAGAGACTACGCACTTAATTAAATGATTTAGGCATTTTTCATTTTTAAACTTAATTTGCACTAAGACCTTAAGAAAATGGGAGGCGGTTGATGATTTATCTTATTCTTAGTTTAACATAGCACTCGTTCAAATTCTAAAATTTGCACTCAAATTGATCGATGTTGTCTACTCTAATATGCTCAAGTTGAGTGTTAGTTGATGCATGAAAATTTGTGGATCAAACTTCAAGATTAAATACACGACTAGAACAGAGAGTTTTATTATTGGACATGATAAGAAGTAAAAAAAAACCTCTTTATTACAATAGTTTTCCACTATTTATAAGCGGGCATATTTACAAGTAAGGAATGTAGCTAAAACCGAATTAGCTTTTAATAAGTTTCCTTTTACATGGACTTGATTGAGTCTAATCCCTTTGTTTTTGACTCTCTAATCAATGTCGATTCTATAATCCTTGCATATTGACTTTCTCTTTGACTTGTTGACTGTTTAACCGGTTCGATCGCTCTCCGAGTCAAAAAGTAAACCTTAGCGATTCGATCGCTTTCTATCGATCGAACCGCTTGGGCCGCATTTGGTCTAGTTGGCATGAATGAATGAGTAAGAAATAATTTATCATTTCTTGGGCTCAACAACAGCCCCCAAGCTTCATTGAGATTTTATTTATTTTAATGAAGTTGTCTTCTTGTCGATCAATGGAATTTTTTTTAATCGTATCTATTTTGGGAGCTAGTATGAGAGATAATACTTTCCCTCCTCAACCAGCCACCTGATGTAAAAGAGAAATGCGCGACTGCCACCCTTTCCTGTATCAGTCGAAGTACATCTCGAAGCAAATGTTATGCTTTCGAGGTGGGATTTTGAGCATATTACGTCGAGAGTGTCCCCAAAAGAGATTGCAGGTTGCGGCCCTGAATCTTTGTGATTTTAAGCCAATTTTACTGCCCTTGTGAGTAGGTTTAGTGGAGATCGACAAGTACCAGTCGTCCTCTATTACACAACACATGCATTATGGATAGATGTGCCTCTGTGTGAAATTTCAGATTAGAGTCTGGATAAGTGGAACAATCCGAGAATAGGGATAGATCGATCCAGAGATAAGAAGAGAATGATCCGAGAGGTCGATTGGTGAATAAGGAAATAGCGATCCAAAGATAAAAAGAGAGCAATCCGAGAGTAAACCCCTAAACATCTAGGTGTGGTATATTCTTCAGGGTTCTTTGTGGTTCACTCGAGCAATCATGCAAAATTGAGACCAAGGAGATCTAGTATTGTTTAGAGTGTATAGGAAGTTGTATTCGAATATGTTGTTAGCTATGGAATGAAGTGGATGGTGGTACAAGTAAAATACATCTTACAGTGTGATAAGTCTACTCGTTCAATGAGAATAAATCATGTCTAATAAGCTTATATATTTATTAAAAGACTATCACATATACTCATATTTTTCCTATCTTAAATGGATGCAAATATGTATAGTGAGAAGAGAGTAAAAATCTAATGTTAAATGAAATGAAGATTTTTAAGATAAAGTGAGAAGAAGGTTTAGGGTTTAGGGTTGGATCAAACTGTTTGATTAATCCTCCAAATGTTTCACTTTCTTTAAAATCTCTATGCATTCGTCGTTCTTTCGTGGAACAATTCCTGGGCGAGATGCTCCTCAGGGTATTTTGAATAAGTTGACCCTTCATTCGATTTTTATTTCATCTCGCGGGGTAGCTTATAAGCACATCGGTCTTGCACTCAAAGTCATTTTGATGCTCGAATGATAATCGTGTATTAAGGGTTCGATCTGGAAGGATTTAATTTTCTGCGCCTTGGGTTTTGCTTTCGGGTAGGTATCTTAACCTTTGCTTTGATGAGTGTAATAATATTTTGGTAATCAATTCAACTGTTGGGGTTTACACCCACACTTCCTTGAAGTTCAATTGCACCATGTCATAAATCTGCATAGGCTCGTAAGAACAGAGAACAAAACACTAAAAACGACCACTTAACTAGAATTATTTACTCTCAAGTTGCGACAGCATAATCAGACAGAGAAAAACTTAATAATAATAGTCCCAAATTAAAAATCATATTTAAGAAACCTCATTTTTGCAAGAGTATGAACTACAACGAAGTGCATCTAGTTCCAAAAAGTTGGAGCAATAAGAGACAACTTGTACATTTATTTAAAAGATCACAACTAGCTTAAACAAACCAAACAAACTCCCAGACAAGTGGTAGCCCCTTGAGTGCTCATCAATTTTCTCCAACGAATTGAATGAGATTACTATACAGATTAAATTCATATAAATCTGAACTGAAGAGCAGACAACAACCATATTTTATTCAGAATTAAGTGTCAACCAATTTTTCACTAAACTCAGAAACATTATGACTAATTAGTCAAATCTAAAAATCAGCCTTCTTTGAAATCGACACGAATCGAGGAGGCAAAGAACATCATTATTAAATTGAGATTTGCCAATAAACCATGCATCAACGGAAAGAGTAAATGGTAATACTTCATACTATTTCTTCATACTCTCAACAAGAAGTGGGCATTCAGATAACAACAAAGCGCACAAAATTAGAGTGTAGCGGCTTCCCTTTGGTGGTGGACTCAACCGATGGTGGGGTGGATTGATGAAAATCTCGGCGGTGGAGTGTGCGCGGTGGTCCTTGCACAATGAATCTGGCAGCAAACAACATGGGAATCATCGGTGGTCCAACTGACGGTAGAGGGGGCGACAACAACGACTGGTGTGGTGTAGCTTTTGGGTTGGTGCACGCACATCCTGTTGTGTGCAACCTACTCTCGTGCATTGCAGGCGGCACACGATGGGCAACGGTTGTGACACAGACAATCGATGATGGTGGAGAAAGAAGCAGCAACTGTGTGAGGCCTTTTTCCAGCAGGCGCGCGTGATGCGACTAAAAGTTCAATCAAATTAAACTCCTAGCTACATAAGAATAAAATTTATTAAATCCAGGTCCTTCTTCCCTTCGCCCGCTAGAATACCGAGATACTATAGCAAAGTCTTATAGCTAGGCAAAATAGAATCGTTGAGTAGTTTCTATCAACTAAGCAATCAATTTCAATATATGCTAACATCATATAACAAACAATCAATTAAACCAACAATCAACATTCAATCAATTCTTTCCACAAATCGGTAAACCAAGACAAGCAAATACTCAAATTAGGTAGATAGGATGTTGAAATGAACGTAGATGCAATCCAATTAGGTTAATCATTGATGTAAACACATTTTAATCCCTAGGAGATTGAGCAATCGACCCTACACTCGTTAACCCCTTGTCACGGCGAGCTAACGGTTGATGATGCTAAGACTTGCAAACAGTCACGTTATTAAGCC
>JAPKLW010000005.1:1363983-1380998 GCA_026898455.1 Plectranthus barbatus | reverse complement strand
TAACGGTTGATGATGCTAAGACTTGCAAACAGTCACGTTATTAAGCCCTAGACCACTCCAAATAGATCGTCAATTATTGCCCTACGACCTAGCATCGCACATGGATTGGAACTAAAATCGTATGAATCTACACTATTCACGATGATTCCGCCCGCGTGTTGGCTGCAGCGTTCACGTCAATTACCTCCTAAGTTGGCTATTACCTACACCTAAGAGGTAAGGAACAAGTTCTAGTGCAATTCAAGCTCTCAAAGGAAAGTAAACAAACAATTATCAAACCTAATCTTCATGCATCCTTGTTCAAATCAACATCCAAATTGAATTAGAACATCGTACCTCTCAATTGTAACAATACAAAGTTGAAATCAAATACATCCATTACAATTGACAAGTAGAGAGTGGAATCTTCCCCAATTGGATTTGTATGTCTTGATCTACCCCCTTGGATCTTCAATTCTCCTCCAAGGATTGATGAATTTAGCTCCTTGATACTCTAGGATTGAGATGAAATCGTGATGGAAATTGGAATCTAGGGGAACTCCTAACTAGATATGATGAAAAATGACAAAAAGCTCTCCAAATAACTGAATTTCCCCCTTTTATAGACAAGCAAACAGGGCTTCGGATCGCCCGGTCGAAGTATGGCTCGCTCGATCGAAGTTGGAAACCGCCAAATTGCTGGAAATCCCGGTCTGGCTCGCCGGGTCGGAGTTGGCTCGACCGAGCCACTTCTCTGTTGGCCAGGCTCGGTCGAGCCTGCTTGGCTCGGCCGATCGACGCCTCTGTCTAGCTTAGCTCGGCCGGTCGAGCTCTCTGTCCAGCTTGGCTCGGCCGGTCCTGCTCCGCTCGGCCGGTCGACGCCTCCAAACTCTAAATTCGTGCGATTTTCCTCCATAACTCCACCAAAAATGCTAGTTTATGCCCAAAACCTATCCTACAACATTCAAAACACAAAAACACGAAAACACGAAAACACAACAAAAGTGCAACAAAAACATATGATATGAGAGTAAAATTGCCGCAAACATGCACACTCACACATCAAAAAATAGGTCATTTTACGCACATATCAGCGCGCATGTTCAGGAACATCCACGAGCGTCGGGTCGCAGAATTGGTGATGGCGGCGGCCACCTTGTGGGTGCTAACCCTACCAGAGTATTCAACGCAAACCCTAGCACCGCCAAGGGTCGATCCTGCTTATCAGAAACACTAGCAACCACGGCAGCTGTTGCGTGCTATAGTGTGACTATAGAACCAATGTGCAAGTATACACAATTAACAAGTAATACAGTCAAGGGAGACCAGATATCGAACCCAAGGGAGTGAGTTTCTAAATCGTGCACTAGGAATTGCTTGTAATTAAGAGGATGTTTTTGTCTAACTTCTATTCAAAACATAAATATGCATAAACTATGATTCCACATAAAATTAAGATTAGTAATATTTCCTCGTTCCACAAAATAAACATAAATGTTATAAATTGATTCACTAATAATAGAAAACACACTCGAGTTATGGAGTACAATGCACCACTACTATTCTATATGCTAGAGTTTATGTCTCGCATTCTCCTGAACCTTAGAACTTTTCCTAATCCTGCCTAGCGAACTGTCGTCCTACTAGATCTACACTCTCTCACTGGGATTCATATGCCTATGCGTGCCTCAGTGATTGAATGATGAAATTATCAAATCCAGTTCTATTAAGTGGTGTTATCTCATATGTCTATGGGATTAACACAATTATCTATGATCCCCTCGACCTATTTTACCTTCCGGTCTCTATAGGTGATGGGTTTCTTTCCACTGCCGTGCTCAAGAAACGATTGAAAACAAGATTGAAGATAAGTTCAGTCATACGTAACATGATTCTAATATATAATCAAGCCATAGTGTTTTGTTCCACAACCCAAGTGCTAAATGGAGTTAGCTCATAGTCGCAAAAGGAAGAAATGGAAATATAAAATCATTCATCATCAAAATACAACTTGAAAATCTAAAAACAAACTATAGACGATGATCCTTCTTGCTCAATTACTTCCTCTCCAAGCTCGTTCTCCAGTCGCCGTGTGTATCTCCACGAGTGTTATCCCATTCCCAAAAAGTGCTCCTCCTTTGTTGATATTTTTGCATCATTCTTCTAAAACCGTCGATCTCCTTGCTCTCCTCCAAGATGCATCCACGTGTGAGGATGTTACTGTTTCATCCAGAAAAAAGTTCGGCCCCCTTTGCGACACCTGTCCTCCCAGCAGTCAAGATAAAAAAGGACCTTTATCCTTGTCTCCAAATGGTCCCGGAGAGAGAAAGTCTTCTTCCTTCTATTCATGCATGTCCCATGCTCAAGCATATCCTCTAACAGCATGCGGCAGGTAAGCTCTAGCATTCCGAACCTGCTCAAAAATTCACCAAAAGTTTGCAAAAACTTATTTATACGTGCATAAGTTAAAATATCATGAACTATTTACAAAGAAGCAAAAACAAGCAAAAAGGACTTTGATTACCAGACATCTTATTCAAAACAACATCTAAAGTTCATAATAAGAGATCAAAAGATAACTCTTTATGAGAGTTATCAGCAGCCTTCGAAACGCACCAGACAGACTTATCTTTTGTGTGCATGCAGCAACCGTGGTAACTGGAATGATGAAAGATAGAAACGGTGAAGATGTAACAATCCTTGTAAATTTTGATTTATTTATTAGAATTTTGGAATTTATATTTTGTTATCGAATATAATTCAAGGTTTTGCAATCGATTTAGTTTGGGAAATTATTACTTAGCATTTATTCCTTACGAACTTTATTTTATTATTGAAGGGAATTAATTATTAATTGATTGATTTAATTTAATTGATGCTGACAATTTATTTGGCAACCCGACATTCTCGTATCGGGATAGTATCGATCGATAATTTTTGTAAATCGATGAGAATATCACGATCTCCCATGTAATGACGCGAAGAGATGTGGAATTAACGGGAGTTGATGTCAAAGTGACCGATGTGACATACAAATGACAACTATTTTTACTTTTAAACTTTCGATAATACCGAAACTACCCCTCCCTATTTTCTTTAAATATGAGGCTTCCCCCTCACTCCATACTTTTCTCTTCTCTCTCAACTCTCACCCACCTTTTTCGTCGACCAACTCCAGCGAGTGCTCCGATGAGTGCTCCAGCGGAGTGAATATTGAGGTAAAATATATATTTTAGGACCCTCTTGCCTCATTATTTCCACTTCAAACTCTCTTTTCTTCATTCTCCATGTTTTAGAAGTGAAAATCGAGTAAAACAAGTGTTGATCAAGCTTACAAAGTCCTACTATCATCAAGGAGGTATAAACCAATCCCATATTTAGCTATTTCTTAAGTTTGAGCATGTTTTCAAGTTTTGCCCTATAATGAAATAGCATGATCTAGGCTTGTTCTTGAGTTTACAAGTACGTATGCATGTTATATATTGAGCCTAGAAACCACATGTTAGCCTAGGAATCGAGTTGTGATCATTTTGGACTATTTTTTAGATTTTTAGCTCCATATTGAAATGCTGAGCATAAATTTGGATTCAATCTTGTTTTTATGCTTTTGATACTTATAATATTGTCTAGACTCTTTATACATGTTAGAAAACTATTTGGTGTTGTAAGAAATCGATTGGACGAACCCGGATAACCGTTTTAGCCAAAACTCAATTTTTCCACCAAAGAGGAATTATCTATGTATTGGTTGACATTCTTGCATGTCGATCAACATGAAGCATGTCTATCGACATACCCCATGTCGATCAACATGGATGCTTCGTTTGAAATCTCATGCATCGATCCTTTGTTTCGATCGACACTGAACTATATCGATCGACACATATTTATTTTCTCTGCGTTGATCTTCATACTCTTCATTTCGATCGATGTCTTTCCATATTGGTCGACACATTTTGAGTCGATCGACACAAACTTGTTTCGATCGACATCTTCTACGTCAATCATCACCCTTCATTTCAGTTTGTGTCGATTGACACAAATAACATTTTCAAAATTCTTATTTCTTCATTCGATCAATTCAAACCTAATTTCTATTTCCTTCGACATCCCTTATATCAGTCAATGTAGAGAGCTATTCTTATCTTTCTTGCTCTCTCTAGAACCTTTTGATTCAAATCAACTTTCATTATTTGTTTCGATCCTTCATAACCTAATCTTTTCTTGAACCCAATAGTTGAATCAACTTGAGAACCTTGAACATCAAGATTCAATTCGAATCCAATGTTTAAATCCTTTCTATTGTATCCTTGACATGACTTGAAACCAGTTGATGAGTTTTCACACTCTCTAGCAATTGTACGTCAATTCAAATTGATGATGAATATTCTTTCAATCATAAATCCTTGAAGTAATGCTTAGTCATTTGACGAAGTCTTTCTCTTGTTTAATTAAATTAAACCACGAACCTCATTTCTTGATTAACGCTCGATATTAAATCATGAACCCTATGATTTATATTTGACTTCCTTATTCATCAAACCAAATTGATGAATTATTCTTTCATATTCTTATCTGATGGCTCAAGACTTGAAAAGTCCATGGATGATTATAATTCTAGAATCCTTAATGTATCATATTATTGATATCTCAATCCATTATCCTTTAAAGATTTATTCATATTCCTTATATTGTAGGAAAGGGCAAGAAGAAGATCATCGACTAGATCGATCTACTGTTTAACTGCACCTACTCAAGGTGGGTTTTCTTACCCATATATCGTGGGCCAAATTAAAATAAAAAATGATGTTTTCTTTCCAAAGCAAATGAAGCATGAATCAAACATTGTTTTGTTATTGCAAACTGTTTTATGTTTACCATCTGTCCTCTCTGTGGGGAAACCCCATTTAGAGAAGAACATCAAATGTATTCAATGTGGAAGTTGACTCTGCGTATTGCAAGTCTTAACGATCGTACCCTGGTAGTGAAAGAAATACCACGGGTTAGTGCAGTCGTGACTGTGATAGGAGGCCACCTCCCAGTCTCATAATTATTTGCAGATAGTTTAACTGTTGTAAAAGAGCATGCTCATTTTGATAAAATGTTTTGGTGCCATGGGAGGATTTTCTAAGTTAAAAACCCCATGTGCGACCCGATTAAAAGGCATGACAAACTTATATATGTATGTTTTTGGACATGTGTTCACTAAGTACAATTTGTACTTAGTCCCTTGCATTATTTTTAAAATGCACAGGTTAAAAGAAGCATTTGAGCATAGTACGAGGTAGCAAATGGAGTGGAGCTGAAGACTTCCTTTTGTAATAGTTAGATGTTGAAGTATGTATCTTCATATAAATACTTCATTGATAACTTTCCGCTGCTAAACTCTTTGTCTTTTGTTAAACTTTTGAATATTCCTGAACTCGAATACTCTTGTTATTCATTTATTGAGAAGCCAAGATCCCTTCTCAAGGAGGCACATTTCTTATCTTTAAATTTCTTGGGATATGTATGTAGATTCACATCATGAATTGCTAGATCTTTTCTTCTTAATTGGTATCCCAAATGCATGTCTCGCACCAAATGTGTCTCGATTCTCTAATTTATGTCTTGTTTTTAAATCGGGGCGTGACACTCGATGTTGTGTGTTTACCAATTGTAGGGTTTGAGTCTATGATGGACAACATGAGTTGCCATTATTAAATTCATGCCAAGGATCGTTCTTAGGATATCAGGAATAAATTTCAATTAAATAAACCATGTGAATCTATGCATGCTCCTACAAAATTAATTACAGAGGATGGAATTTAGGAATACCTGATCTTCACCGTTTGATCTACATATCTAGATCGGAGCCAATAACGATGAAGTAGATCTGGATTTGAATCTGAACAATGGCGTTGGGAGTTGTTCCTACAGATCTGATCTTCTGATCTGTTCCCTTGCTCCTTGGAAATCTAGTGAGGATTATCTACCAAGTTGGATCCGAGATCTGGAGAAATCGATCACTCTCTCCCTCTGGATCAGCCGCCGCCGTTCTCTCTCATTTTCGTTCAATATACTGAAAAACTTATATGATCTGATAGAGAGACGACATATATATAGTGTTAGGGTTTTGAGAAACCCTAACCCTAATGGGCTTGAGCAGTTCATGGGCCAGACCAGGGATCAGATGCAAATAATAAAGTGGGCCCTCTTTATTAATTAATTCTTCCTTGTTCAACCCAAAACATAATTAATTAATAAAACATTTTTTTAACCTTCACCACGGTAACAATGCTGACTCGCCCCTTTATTACCACGTTATTATGAACGGGTTGCACCAAACTTACATGATCCACATATTTAAGGTTTTAGATATTAATTAATTAATTTGGCTTATGACAATCAGCCATAATTAATTAATCTCTTATTTCCTGAGTAATACCACTCACTCATTTTCACTTATGTCTGAATTAAATAATTCAACCTGCAGAGTTTAGCATAATGAACCTTGTGAGCTCCTCAGGGAATGCCACCATCCTTAAATGGATATGCTTACCTAAACGTCCAGCCTAAGCAGGCCACACACAAATTTCCAACACCCAAAATACGGGTATAAGAGTACATGTAAGACTCGCTACCATGGTAAATCAAAGTGTGGTCAATCTGTGTGTGCCCCTTATCCTTCAGTTAGGTTTAAGATCATAGGAAGTATGTTAGGGATCTGGCTCATTCGTATGTCAATGAGAATGGCACATCCCACTGTTGATCCCATCAATACATAACCATGTACCGACACATCAAGTAGCTAGGATAAGCTCACTTATGAACCGATGTGCCGCAGCTTAGACCGACAGCCTATCCAGGGACCGTCTCAGCTGTGATACTGTTTATATCTCGCTAGGTCAAACGACTCATATGATTCTCTGTGATCTCTCACACACCATATGGTCATCCCTATAGGCGAGATAATAGGATATTATGGTTCGTTGTATGTTTGTTTCATCAGACAACGAGCATTGTTATAGCAACACGTATATGAAGACCAGTGTACAGAACACTTAATCATATATGCTTTCAGTATACAATCCCAACATTTTGAGCAGTGCACTTTGATGACAATGGGGTGAGTGGATTATGTCATTCACAGTTGTACATCGTGTCTTGGAAATAGGCCTACTTCCATGTTAAACTTGTTAAAACAGATAGCGACCAAAAAGGAGTAATTTTAATGAAGTTTGGTATGAAAATGAAATCATTTTGATAAGTACGAGCTGATTTCAAATAAAACCTCATGTCTTATCAGAGTGACGACATAACAATCTATATTTGTATGTTTTCGGGGCACGTGTTCATTGGGTACATGGTGTACTCAGCCCTTGTATGTTATTTATAAAACATATAGGTTGAGCTTGGAGTGTGGAGGCGGTTGCAGGAATGTTTGAGCTGTTCAGCCAAACGATAAGAGCTTGATCTCCATATATGTATCTTCATTACGCCAGTTCTGCTGTAGCTTATTTTTTTATTCAACATTCCCCTTGTTTTCTAAAATATAGAAGCATGTTTATATTCAAATTTAAAGCTACTTGTCGAATTGTTTGTTTAAATCATGAAATGTTCAACTTCCAAGTTATAATTAACTTTTTTCAATTATTCTTTTTGTATTTGCCTTGTCCAATCTAGTTAATAATCTTAAGATTTACCCAGTCGTGCTCTCATAAGTCGGGGAAGCTAAATGGGAGCATGACAAATTCATTCTCTGAGAGAATTAATATAAACCTACCTCTTTATTACCACGTTATGAGGAACGAGTTTTCTTGACTTGGTGAATCTCCATATTTAATGTTACCGGATATTTGTTAATTAATTAGAGCTTTTGACAAGCTTTCAATAGTTAATTAACTTCTTATTCTCCTGATTAGTACCACTCAAATGTTATCACTCATGTTTGAACTTAATTAGCCTGCAAGACATCAACATTATGAACCACTTTGAGTTTTTTGGGGAATGTCCCCATCCTAATACTCGGATATGGTAATCAAATGCTAGTTACTAAAACATTCTAAATATATTGATGTAACCCAAGATGCAGATATTTGAGCACGTTAATCAGGCTCTCCACCATGACAAGTTATAGTGACACAACGTGCACATACATCTACCATTTTGTTAGGATTCGGACTTAACCAAGTCATGAGATCTGGATCTTGTAATGCCCCCAACTAGCCTTCCCGAACTTTGGGGCATGCTACAGTGGTATGGTACATTTTTTTAAAAAACATTTTTCGAAACAGTGGAAGATTTTTTATAAAGTAACAAGTCTAAGAACTTGCAAAACTTTCATCAAAAACTCATTTTCATAAAAAAGACGCGACAACAAAAGATTTGTCGTGCAATAGAACATAGGAAAAACATATAGGAATTCAGCATCTCAGACTTATTACAAAATAAGGGAAGTAAAAGAAGTCAGAGGTACAATGCAGCAGAGTATTACGCAGTGGGGATATGCATATGAAGATGCATATCTCAGAATCTGTTCTTCCTCTGTGATTGCTTGTGTTTACACCGCCACATATCCATCCTCGCTGCTAACCTGCGCATTTTAAAAATAATGCGAGGGGCTGAGTACAAATGTACCTTGTGGAGACATGCCCGAAAACATACATGTTTAAATATGAATGATGTGCCACACACACAGATAAACCACAGAGTTTTATTGAAAGATACCGTGTTTATCCAAACATTTTATTCGCTGTACAACTATCAGAAATGATATCATATCTGTTTATCATTTTGTAACTGGAAGCTGGACCACTTCCTAGTTACGATGAAAGCTGGGAATGGAAGAACCACTCTACCCACTGCCATCAATAGTGCACTAGTCCCAGAATCTTACAATGAGACTACGATCGATTCACATAAACAAGATCCTTATCCCCCAAGGTATCAACACTTCAGCTGAGTCATCCTATTGAGCTCATAGCTCAACAAAATAAAGTTTCTAATCTTCTTTTTCAATTAATAAGACTTAGCTCAAGCACATCATATACCTGGTTTTGTTCTCATTAATTCAACTCTTTGAAGACAACAATCAACAGAGGTACATATATGATAGCAAACAAATCATTTTTGCACACGTTTTAGAAAACCGAGCACAAGAGTAGAAATGACATTTTATTTTTACTGAAAAATAGTCCCCACCTATTATGCTTACATATTTAAGATGATTGCGCTAGATGTGGTTGAGCTGTTATCTTTATCCTGTGTTTCATTCACAATTTAACACAACAATGCATAATAATCAAAATACATCATTTCACTATAGACAATTAACTTCATACCTGAAGCTACTCGAGCTTTAGGATCTATGACTGACTGACTAGACTGGTATAACTTATCAGATGGGCATGCTTCCTCGTACCTCGAAGTACTCATGTAACTTAATCAAACCTCATCATACATGTTAATCAACCTATGGTTAACTAATCAACTCAAACAAAGCTCATTTATATATATTAAATAGTTCAACATGTGATTAATGATCAATAAATTGAAATAATCAAAACTTGACGTCCAAACTCAAATCTTTTTGCATAAAATCATGCATGGGACTTAGAATATTTAATATATGAACACACGCATTGAAAACAACTCAAATCGAATAAAAACAGACAAAAAATGAAAAAGAAGGAAAATTGGAGACCGATATCGATCGATGCCGGCCATGTAGCCCGACACCTGCCATGTTGCCCGACACCAGCCATGTCAACTGCCGCCGGCCATGTCAGTTAACATGCTTGTGTCAACCAACGTCAACAGCGTCGACCGATGCTGGGGTCAACACAGTAGCCATGGATGCAACGGCAGCAGCTCGCACGATGTGTGCGAGCTTCCTGATGACTCGCCAACCATCCCCTACCTTCGACTTCTACCCCATTGTGATCCTGATGAACTCAAGACTCCAAAAACATGCTTGGTTGACCGGAAAATGGAAAAACTTGCTTGAAAATAGAGGTGAAATGCAACTCACCGTAAAAAGCTTGCAGGCGTTGGTAGCGATGATTCCAGCGTCGGATGGAGTGGTTCTTTGTACTTAAATGTTCCCTACAACACAAGAAACACATACATATGTTCAAAATCCAATTTCATCATCGTTTGATAATTGATTCCAGTCGCGTAATAATTTACCGACTTACCAATGAGCTAACTTCGGACGCAAATATCTTCTTCGTTTCTCGTCAGATTTAGGCATGTGAGTACACTTCGAAAACCTTGCAGTGACGGCTACATTCTAGTATAGGTTGTATGGAAAATAGTGTGGCTTGATGATCAGAAAAAGGTGACAAACGGAGGCTGGCAAGAATGATGGAGATCTCGTTGGCAAGATTTATCAAGATATTTCAAGAATTTCGAAAAAAATTCATTCATTTTTGGTTGTTTACCTTTCGAGGGTCGTCTAGAGTCTTCTCGTCTTGTTGGTTTGTCGAATTGAAGTTCGAGGAATTTTATAAGAATTTTTGAGTTTTTGGAAAGGAGGAAAGAGTGGTAAAAGGCAAGAGTGTGTGAGATTAATGAAGGGACTGAAAAAGCCATTCATACTGCGAGCGATACACGAGTGTGAGTGTTTGACATAACTGAGTGATACATGAGTGTACGTGAGGTGGTGAGGTCCTTCTTTTATCTTCTATCTAACCTTTTTCGTGCAGGTATGTCCAAAAGTAGTGGTTCTGAGGGGTTGAAAGATGATGAGACTATTGGTGGTGGTCAAATGAAGTACATGATGGAGGCCATGAAATCATAATTGACTATGCTACTGAAAAGTGAGATGAATGCCATGCATCAGCGAATGGATGAATTCAAGATCTCAATGAGAGAAAGGACTCGGCGTGACTCATCAGGTAGTCATAGGAGTACTGGGAAAGGACGTGGCGGTCGAGGAGGCAGAGGCTCCAATGGGAGACAGAGTCCTCATGTGAGGAGGACATCGATGACTATGAGGAGGAGTCTTATGATAACAATCTGGGGAAAATCAAGATGAACATCCCATCATTTCAGGGTAAGAACGACCCGAGTTGTATTTGGAGTGGGAACGGAAGGTGGAGATGATGTTCGAATGCCACAACTATTCTGAGCTGAAGAAAGTAAAACTAGCAGCAGTGGAATTCTCTGACTACGCTCTCATATGGTGGGATCAGTTGGTCAGTAGTAGGAGGAGAAATAGGGAGAGACCTATAGAGATATAGGATGAGATGAAGGCTGTTATGAGGAGGCACTTTGTGCCGAATCATTACTACCGAGAGTTGTATAACAAGCTGCAGGGTTTGAGGCAGGGTACCCGGAGTGTGGATGAGTACTATAAAGAGATGGAAGTGGCTATGATTTGAGCCAATGTCGTGGAGGATAGAGAGGCGACAATGGCTAGGTTCCTGGCTGGACTGAATTGGGAGATTCAGAATACGGTGGAGCTGCAGTATTATGTCGAGCTGGAAGACATGGTCCACATGACCATCAATATTGAGGGACAACTCAAGAGGAGTGGCAACGACAGTAATTCGAGGCAGAATCCCACAGGCTGGAGAGAATACCAGACTGGAATTGGTTCAACACCTAAGCGAGCTCCGTGGAAGAAGGAGGAGGAGCAGCCTTGAGGGGAGAAGAAGCCGTTTGTGAAGCCCAGGTCAGATTCTTCAGTTCAAAGTAAATCTACTGCCTTTGAAACCCGGAATAAAGATCATAAGTGTTATAAGTGTCAGGGTTTTGGGCATATTGCTAATGACTGTCCAAATCGGAGAGTCATGGTGATTCGAGATGATGGAGAGATTGTGACTGATTCGGAGACTGATCCGGAAATGCCTGATTTGGATGATCCTGATGAAGAAAATGAAGAGATCGAGGTTCCGACTACAATTACTATCATTACCTGTCCACTTTTGGGTATCCAAAATCTAAGTTGCAGAAGAAGATGGAAACAAAATTAATAAAAGTTAAAGAGATGGTCCAGAGAAACATAGTTCAATCCATTCTTGTAAGGACTATTGGTTTGAAAATGAAGATGCATGAAGAGAAGCAATTGCCAGATTTTGAACATGATGATGTGCAAAACAAGCCAACCAAGGGCAATGTAAGATGGTCCATTGAGTCCAGCGCAGACGTGGATTTAAGGACAAATCCTTTTGATGAAGATGGGAATGATGGAGATCTAGTTGGCAAGATTTATCAAGATATTTCAAAAAGATTCATTGAAGATTTGATTTATCTTGATAAGATTTGGTAGTTAGTTATTTAAATAATTTTGGATTCTATCTTTTAGATATATTTTATTTTCTTAGTTTATTAGGATTTGATTTCCTTATGAAATTAGGAGTTGATTTCCTTATTAAATTAGGATTTGATTTCCTTATTAGATTAGGATTTGATTTCCTTATTAGGATTTGAGTTTGCCTATATATAAGCTTTGTCTGGAACAATTTTGATTCAGTTTTCAGTTTAATAAAATTTGTGAGGTTTTCTCCTTCAATTTTTAAAGCTCAAATTTTCGAATTTCCTATTCATCCATAGGATTTTGATTTCGACTAATCAATTGGACAGTCATATCCATTGGTGGTGTCTTCACATATATCCTTCGTTGTTGGGTCAATTCGATTCTTGGGTCGTAGGAGAATTTATTCTGGACTACGGTACTTGAAGGTTTTCGAATCCAAAGGTGTTGGATCCTTCCATCTTTAGTGTTCAGTTTGCTTCCGTGTTGTGTCTGTGTTTGTTCGTCCGAGTTCCTGGGCTGCGATCTAAACCTTCCCGGCAAGGATCGTATCAGAGAATGATATTGGCGGAGGTGGGTGGTGGTTTGAGAATGGATCTGCAACAACTCATACTTCACATATGTATACTAATTCCACCGTCTCTATCTCTCTAGCCACCCAAGCTAGTGTGGTAGCCGCCTACTAGGTCTGCTACGTGGCACTTTCTTCGTGGTGAACAATTTATCGCACCATGTATTTTTTGGTTCAACCCGTGTATAATTCACACTTAAAATTTAACTTTTCAGATCTCTAATTTGATGCACATTGTTCCAATTGACAATGTAAATCCATGGAAATGACCCATTTAACAAGCTCTACTCGTTTAATTTAATTCCAAATTTTTCGAATTAATATTTCGTCGCCCCGAACTAAAAATTCATAGAATATTCATCGTACCTTGAAAACTCATTCTGATCATTTCCTATCCTTCTATATTTTATTTTCTAGCAAACCCTAGCTCGGTGCAAGAAATGGAGCTCTCAGGTGCAAGTTTTGAATTCAATTGCAACAATATTTTCTTAGAGACAAAAATTTGTTGCTCTTGGGTTTTCTACTTAAAATATAGTTGTATGGCCACTTAGGGTTTCTCAAAACAAATCCATAAGCATATTGCATGCAAAAAACAAACTTGCATGTCGCATCGGGTGTCAAATCATATATAAAAATAATACAATATCATTTTCTAAATCAAATAAATCTTTATTTATTTGATCAATTGAGCACAATTTGTCTTAATTTAATTCGGGATATTACAGTTCTTCTAAAGTTAGACAGAAGAACACATCTCACCGTGGTCCTATCAATACGCAACTGCACGTACCAACATATCAAGGGATCAAGACAAACCACTTATAATCGACTATGCTGCTTCTTACATCGATAAACTAATCCTCAAGTAGTCTCAACTGTGATCTTATTATATCTCGCTAGGTTAACGATCCATACTGTATTCCACGATCTCTTATATGTTATATGATCTATATATCGACTAGATTAGAGGATATCGTTGTCCTCTTAAGTATGTTTGTTCACAGATATGAGAAAAGCAAATTGTATACATATTGTCATAAATGTTTTTAGTATACAAATCTCAACACGAGAAGAATATACTCTCAATAAGTTACTATGTGACTTGACAGCAGCGGAATCAATCATGCAGCATGATAAGGTTGTTTTATTTTTTTCTGGTAGTCACCCTACTTTATCGAAAGGTACTATGCGAAAAGAAGTGACCGAAAAGGAATTTAAGGTGGAAGCAAAGTGTTAGGAATATTGTTAGATATTATAAAAAACCCTTCAATTGTAATTGATTTATAATCTTAGGATGATATGTTTTGGTGCATCAAAGACCTAGCAACTAAGTATCGAGTCAATTGTAAAAGTCCTGTATAGGAATTCATACTCGAGTTGTAATAGATAGAAAAAAGAATCAAGAATGCTGAAGGTGTTAGCAGACTTGATAAATTGCTGAAGATTGTGATAAGAAGAAAGAGCCAGCAAAGCGGAGGAACATCACAAGAATGCTAAAGGAATAACTCCAGCAGAATCCGAAGGTCTTATCTCAAACTGCTGAGATATTCGACGCACGCCAGCAGCCAGCAAATGACAATCAGCAATCAAGAGAAGTTACGGAGTCGTGAATCAGACGGATCACAAATCATAAACCCGACCAATCAGAGGATAGAATAGTCATGATGCACAAAGGAGGTTTCAGAGCAACACCAAAAGATCCGTTCTGACAAAGACGGATACAGATAGATGCTATGCCAATCAGAGACGAGGAGACATGAAGAGTCTCTGTCCACTGCAGAAAAAAGGTAGAACACAGATAGGCTAGCAATGCCTTTGAGTCTAACGGATAGGATTCAAACAGCCGTTTGAATCCTCACCTATAAATAGGTGCAATCCTTAATTGAATCAAAGTTTCGCGAAATTCTACACTAAGAGATAACAAAAAGAGATCATATACATTCTCTACAATATGCGAACACATCAGAGCTAAGTTCTTGACTAAAGATTTTCATAATCTTTCATCTCTAAAGCTCGTGACCTGCGAAGTTAAGCTTCCAAGGTTATTTTGGGATTCTTTCTATTCTGGAAAGAATCTAGCAGTCTCGATTACCGTGCAAGTATGATTTTTATGGGCAACGCTAACACAAGTATAGGTTCCGGGAAGAACTATAAAACACCCAACAGTCGAGGTCCAAGGAGAAGGGTGATTTGTCCTAACTCTACGGAGTGACACCGGTTGAAGATTGGAGATCGAGGTGCTTGAAGGTGCGCGCTGACCAGACGGAGGAGCTGCTCAACGTTAGAGATCAGACCTGATCTTGTACTCAATCTTCTAGTGAATTTTTGGTCGGTGGACTGAAGAGTGGACGTATAACAATTGTTCGAACCACTATAAAATCCTTGTGTTCTTTACTGCTTTATATTGTTATATTCTGAGCATACATATTTGAAACTCAACACATCAAGTGTTGAAGTATAAACTGCAACATTGAAATTAATGATTATTCGAGCTAAAATACATTTGATAAACCATTGCTAAGTCGAGACATTAGCAAGATAAGTGCAAGATTAAATTAATACTTCCGCTGCATACAAAACACTCTGATTGGGGACCAACACGAAGGTTGTGACTAGATATAGTCGAAATCTCTTGTTAGAGAAGAACTGGCAATATAACCTGTATTAAATTACCGTGGATAGTGAAAATTAGTGAATTCAATCTTAGTTAACATCGGAACAATTAACTTATAAATCATTATAAATCGTATGTCGTTTACTTATTTTCAGTTATTTCATTTCTACATGGCATTCACCTATTTCGAAACATAACAACAGACCTATCAATTGTTTGAATAACTATACTGGACATAATACTTGTTTGACTAAGTGTTTTACGACTAAAATGGGTCCACACACATGTTCATTTTGCTTCCGCATGCACATTAAATTTGATCAAAGAACAATGTAGAATTTAAGATCAAATATAAATTCAAACACATAAAAATTTACCTTCGTGCCATCATTCAATATTTAAAATTAAGTTCATTTTTCGGCGTACAATGGTAAAAGCATTCTACCTAAGACCAAGAGATCAAGGGTTCGAGTTTTCTTGAGGATATATATAGGGTGTGTGTTTTTAAATTAAAATTAAAATTAAAGACAGCATAAAAAAAAAATTGATCTGATAGTAGAATAAATATGATTAAAATAAACGGCTTTTAATCATTAAAAGTGAGAATTAATTTTGATGACATATGTGATGGCATCATCTATTTTCTTCTTTTTGAAGTAATAACACGACACAAAAATTTAATTGAAATGTTCAGTAAATCATCTAACCGAATAGTGTATTTTCTTTAAATTTTTAATTGGGTACATAATTTTATTGGAGAGAAATATCTTTTTTCTCGAATTCATAATTAATGGGTCATAAATAAAATACTTAAACCATGCATAAATTGTCTTTTTTTCATAATAATACAATTATTTAAACTCACATATATTTAGATGTCCCGAAGAAGCTCGAACACAATGTCTGTTTTAGAGATGTTAATTTAGTCTGAAGCCCGCAAGTTGACCCAATTAACCCGATCCAAAATGCGGATTGTTGGGGCCAGGCCCAGGCCCAGTAGGCAAGTCGGCCCATATAGCGGCTCGACCCAAGTCGCATGCCCGTCAAGGTCAACAAGAGAGTAGGATTCGTCTAAGTCAAGACCTCTACAACGGTGCATCCAGCGCCTCGGCACCGAGCATTCAAGAAGGTCGGTGGCGAGGCACTCTGAAGAAGGAAACCCTAGTTGCCTGGCGCGCTCGACCGTTACAACCCTAACCGACCCCGAAAAACCCGGAGCCGCTCCGACAATCACGGCGAGCCGTTAGTAGCCGACGCCCAGGGTTAGGCCATGCCCCCTACCCCTACCATGTCTATAAATAGGGGTAGGGAGCTCATTTTCTGGATCAATTCCTGATACGTAAAAATCAAGCTGTAACTCTGTCAATTTTTACACAGATTCTGTCGCATATTTACATTCATTACTCCACCGTCCCGCTAATTGATTGTGCTTGTTATTGTGACTGCATATCGATTTTTTGTGGTGTCTGAATATATGTGGGTGAAATGCTGTTGCTGGGATTCGATGTGTGTAGCTTGGATGGAGGAAGTCGCACTTGACTTATAAAGGCGTGTGTATTGTTTGTTGGTGTAAAAAATTAGAGAAGTGACGTGCACATACCTGATTGGTT
>JAPKLW010000005.1:1290197-1363973 GCA_026898455.1 Plectranthus barbatus | reverse complement strand
AATTGGCGAACCACGTAAAATCTGGTGTGCTCGTGTTTTTGAGAATGCGTGTTTGCGTTGAGTTGTGAATTAAGTGCATCTGGGTGAATTCGTTCGTTTAGAACCCAACAAGTGGCGCCGTCTGTGGGAAGCGCTTAAGGTTCTTTCATTGCAATCGAGCAGTGCAGCTTGGATCAGCTCGAATCGTGTCACTGGATCTCAATTCAGTTTCTGGGTAAGTTTTGGGTTAAATTCTCCGTTCTGAATTTTGGGGATTCTGTTCAATCTCTGCTACCCCTTTGTAATCAGTTGTGACGCGCGTGTGTCCTTGGTTTCTTGTGTTGAGATATCTGCTATTGATTTTGGAGTTCGGAGTTGGAGGTGGTGGTTGATATTCTGATACTTGGGCGGTTTGATGCCAAGTTTAATTCTGTGAGTGAGCAGAGTGTTGTGTATTGAAATATGAGATAGACAAATTCACAGACAAGAATGATTTCGGCCTGTGGAAGATCAAGATGTTGGCCATCTTGACCGAGAAGGGATTGGAAGATGCTGTTCTTCTGGCAAAGGATGCCTTCAAGGATGAAACTGCAGAGAACAAGAAGAAGCTTATAAACAAGGCTAAGAGTGCCTTGTTCTTGAGTCTAGATGATAAGGTTTTAAGAGAGGAGTCTAGGGAGGAGACACCCTATGCTGTCTGGAAGAAATTAGAAGATCTATACCTCACAAAGTCTTTGGCTAACCGACTATTCCTAAAGCAAAGGCTATACTCCTACAGATTCACAGATGAAAGAAGTGTGATGGATCAGCTAGATGAGTTCAACAAAGCTATAGACGATCTTGAGAATATTGGAGTGAAGTTAGAAGGGGAAGATAAAGCCATTCACCTCCTAAATGCTCTGCCCAAATCCTATGCCAATGTTAGAGATGCTATGATTTATGGAAGAACGGGGACCATCACTATGGATGAGGTGCAGACTTCTATTAAGCAAAAGGAAATGGAGAAGTTGTCTGAAACTTTTCAAATAGATGGTGCTGGACTTGGACTTCTAGTGAAGAAGGGGCAGAATAAATCGAAGTTCACAAGAAAAATTCTGGATGGTCTTAACCTAACCCCTATACCAAGCAGCCTGGTGGTTTTAGGAAGGACTTCAAGCCTACTAGTTGTTAGAACAGGCCCATAATTTTCAATCAAAATGACAACAGACAACCATCAAACCAGATAGAGTAGAGGATCTGTCATTATTGTAAAAAGGCAGGGCACCTCATAAGAGAATGTGCAATATTGAGGCAGAAAGGGCAACACTCAAATGGACCAAATGTTGTTAAAGCAGCTGATTCAGGTTCTGATGAAATCCTAAATGTTACGGAGCAACTTAGAGATGATGGATGGATATTAGATTCCGGATGTTCGTTTCACATGTGCCGTATGCGACCTGGTTCTCTGATATTAAATTGGAAGACTATGGAACCATGGTGTTAGGTAACAATAATGTGTGCAGGGTTGAAGGTGTTGGTTCAGTAAGAATAAAGAATCATGTAGGTGAGGTCAAGCTGCTCACCAATGTGAGGTATATACCACAGATTCAGAGAAACCTCATCTCCCTAGGAACTCTAGAAGCTAAGGGATACCAAATTTCTAGGCAATGAGGGCATCATCTCAGTGTATAAAGGAAGTAAGGAAATACTGAAAGGAAAACGAATAAACAACATATATTATTTATTTGTTGAGACGGTTGTTGGGAGTGTTGACTCCATAGAAGAAATGAATGCATTTAAATTGGCATGCTCTGCAAGGTATCTTAAGGTATCTCAAGGGGACTCCTAATCTTGGTTTGCTGTTCATAAGGTCAGAGATAGGAGTTTCAGATCCTCTCATGGGATATGTAGATAGTGACTATGCTGCAAGCATAGACACTAGGAAGTCTCAGACCGGGTTTGTTTTCAGCTTATTTGGAACAACAATAAGTTGGAAGTCGAGGCTGCAATCTGTAGTAGCCCTCTCTACTACAGAAGCCGAGTACATGGCTGTGACAGAAGCTGTTAAAGAGGCATTGTGGTTAAGAAGAATATTGACTGAGTTGGAGTGTGATTCAAGAATCAGTAAAAGTGTTATGTGATAGTCAAAGAGCTCTCCACGTAACAAAACATCAGGTGTTTCATGACAGATCAAAGCACATTGAGGTAAGATACCATTTTGTTAGAGATATAATTGAGAAAGGGTGGATTAAAATGGTGAAAGTGTCGACTGAGGATAATGCTGCCGATGTATTGACGAAGGTCATTCCTTCAAGCAAGTTCAGGTATTGCCTGGAACTTATGGGCTTATGCTGACCGTAATAGTCAGCTTTCATGTTCTGTAATGGAACCAGTTGAGAAGAAGGGAGTGAATTGGAGTTATGCAGCCAGGAGGGAGTATGTTATTGTGACTGCATATCGATTTTTTGTGGTGTCTGAATATATATGGGTGAAATGTTGTTGCTGGGATTCGATGTGTGTAGCTTGGATGGAGGAAGTCGCACTTGACTTATAAAGGCGTGTGTATTGTTAGTTGGTGTAAAAAATTAGAGAAGTGACGTGCACATACCTGATTGGTTGAAAAGAATAGATCCGTTGAGGGAAAACCGTCTTCTTCATCGAGTTTGTTACGAGCTGAGTTTTTCAGTTTCAGAGTTGTAATTTTCTGGGTTTGAGAGCTGCTACTGTAATCTCTCTTCTTTGTTCTTGAGAAATAAAAATTCCTCACAACCTCTCCGTGGACGTAGCCAATTGGCGAACCACGTAAAATCTGGTGTGCTCGTGTTTTTGAGAATGTGTGTTTGCGTTGAGTTGTGAATTAAGTGCATCTGGGTGAATTCGTTCGTTTAGAACCCAACAATGCTCATTTCATTTATTCCTCGCTTTCTCTGTTGTTATTTGTTATTTTTTTATAAAGTTCCAAGGGCTCCTATTCCCTGAAAATTCGAACCTCAACACGGATTATGGTTGATATATTTTAGCCCGATACCGAATAATCCGAAGTACGATAGGGTGAACCCGAATACTAATGGGTTGGTCCGATTGACCGATTGATTTTTTTATTAATATTTGTTTATCATATTTTATTACCAGAACTTATCTTATTCAATATTATATTTTTTTTATTAATTTTTAAGCTTTATAAAAGAAATAATTTGTAATAGGTAATTAGATTCTTAAAAACTATTTAATCATGAAGTTAAAATTTATATAAATAGTGAAATAATATCTTTATAATTTAAACGTATGAATACAGAAATATTGCAATACATTTTGAATTTTTGTAATGATAAAATATATATCTTGTACATATTTATTTTAAAGTTTTTCAAAGTGAGGAAATATCTTAAAAATATCATAAATAAAAAATATTGGTGAATTCGTCGGTCAATAGCTAACCCAAAAACTTATAGATTAGAATCAGAATCTAGATTTTTTAGTTCGAAAAATTTCAACCTAATTAGGCCAAAATCGAATAACCCGAGCTCAATAGGATCGTTTAGTTTGTTTTAGTATTAGGCGTAGGTGTGCGAACAAATAATCAAACCTCTAGTGGATTAAGTTACAATAAATTTATTGTGACTGGACCCAGCATCAATCCAACAGCCGAATTAGATAATATGGGCTAAGAAACCCAAACCAACATTCAATGTCAATGTAAAAAGTAGAGGACCCATAAGTCCAACAAGAAAAATGTTTCAAACATCATTCCAAATTCAATAGATTCCTATTTCTCATTTATTTTCCAATTTATCAATTATTCATTAGGCATTCGATATGATTGTGTTTGATATCAATTTTTTTTTTTTTGAGCATGTGTTTGATATCATTGATTGGTGGTGCTCCTGATGAAATTTCACATCTGCTCAAAACCAAAATGCAATGTTAGCATTAACTCGACGATCCAATGATGGTGGATGAGTTGTATTAATTGGACCCCAACTTACTTATTCTTTCTTCAATCCTCTTTCAACCAAAAACATCAAGTCCATGAAACGAATATCAATTTATTATATTCCTTTTTTATATATGCAAACATTTTACCCAAATGCCTAAGAATGAGTTTGTTTTGGAATCTTGAAAGCTATCTTTCAACTTTTTCTTGGACTTTCATAAAAATCAAAATTTTTGTAAATTTTCTTTCATGTTTCAGAACTTTAAATTCTCCAACATTTTCAAACATTCACACAACATTTTAATTTGAGTCCTGATATCAATTACACGTGTGTAGCTTTTATTCAAATCCGGAGATCTATGTAAGATTTCAAGCAAAAGTCATTGAATGGTTTAAGTTAGAAATAGTAATACATACCGACTTATGTGAACGTAATTATATTATTTTTTTGTTGTTATAAATAGAATTATATTTATTTAAATTCATAGACCCAAACTGACAGTTTAAAGAGATTCATATATTTATTTTAAAATTCTAGATTTTTCCAACCAAATAAATATTTGCACCGATCATACAGAAGAATAACAAGTGTGATAAATGGTAATTCTATTTCTCAAGATAATTTATGCCTTTTTAAATGAATGTCATTCTTCTTCTTTCAATATAAGTTTTATTTATTTTGTAGCTGAGAGTTGGGATTCAAGAAGAAGATTGGTGTGATTGTTTGACAGTTTGCCATATTCTGTGGCTTCTTTTATTTTATGTTTGAACTTTGAAAGTGTAGTAATTTTGATGGACTGTTGAAATATTGTGGTTACCATTCAGATGTGGATTGTGGACTTTTCTTATTTTATATTTTTTGGTTTAGAATTTCGGATTATTGGTATGTCGTTGTTCAGATTGTTAAAATGAAGTAGAGTTTTGATTTTGAAATATATATTATAGTGCATTGTTGAAATTTAAAATATGTTTCATTTTAAATCACGAAACTGTCTCGACAATTTAGATAAATGATTTGGTCAGTTTGGCCGAAATTTCCCTTCTTAACTGGCCAAACTGGACTACAAACACCTCTACACCTAGATTTTCTCAAGAAACTCTAATTCATAAATAAGTAAATTGATTTCATTACCACACCCCCGAACAGGGACATCGTATGCTTAATTGGTATTGAGTAATGAATGTGATAGTTCAGAAAGAAAATGGTCCAAAATAAAAGAAAGAGAAAAGTAGTTTCATCTCGTTCACTTATTTAAATAAATATTAATTAACTCTTAATTTTAATAATATATGTATCTCGATAATTCGATCCTGACAATTGTAGTCATGCAACTACAAATAAAGTTTTAGTTTTAAAACTAGACCATCCAAATACATTTACTAATTTCTTCCAAAAGAAATGCCAGATGAAGAAAGCATTAGAATACCTTTATGTCCACTTCCATATCCTTTCACTTTTTTTATATATATAATCAGCCCCATGGCAATGACAATAACTTTTCTGCATTATCTATAATATATAAAAGTAGAGCTATTTGGCTAATATGAATTAAATTATTAATTACTATAATATAAAGGTAGAGCTCTAAGAAGCTTCCTACACCGAAGTCATTTCGGGTTTGAATCCTTAAAGGGTTAATTCTACATGCTAACCCTGCAGGACTTATTGATGGTTAGGGACCTAGAATATAATCTTTATTCTACAGAAAGAGGTATATGAATTCAAGCAAGAAGAGAATTCAGATTGAAAGCTGTGAGATGATTGCAAGCTCACTGGGAATAGAGATCGCAACAACTACAAAGGACTATTGGAGGAGTGATGAATAGGCACTTCATGAAAGAAATGAGGATGCAAATTGCAGACAGAATGCTACATAGACAAGCTCGACAGGAAAAACGACAATAAATCACTGAAGGTGTGCTTCAAAGGCTTAAGTCGAAGGAACTCAAGTAGCAGAAGATGGCTTAAAAAGGAGGTTGCCCAATGGGAAGCAACATTAAAGTTGGTGCCAACCTCCATATTTGACGACGGTGAAATACAACACCAACTTCACGTTAAATTTATCAATCTGGTCTCTTTTCTAATTCGCCCTCGTGGATATCACTTACTCGTACGAAGGTGTAAAATAACAAGGTAAATCAATAGTCGTTGAGATTTTGTCTATCTAGGCAATTAAATGTAAACAAATCTTTAAATGTAACAATCAACAATAAAACAATATGCAAACTTTCAATCAATTGTGTAGGTAGATTAAGATATCAAATCCAACAATAAGAAGATAGTGAGTGTTGATCGAATTTCCATTGATCCGAGTTAAGCCAAACTATGTTGTAAACCAAGTTTAATTCCTAGGAGGTTGAGCAATCGACCCTACATTCGTTAGTCACTTGCTACGGATAACTAACGGTAGATGAAACTAGGAATTGCAAACAACTACGTTATTAATCCCTAGATCACTCCCAATCCATTGTCAATTATTGCCCTACGACCTAGCACCGCACATGGATTGGAACTAGAATCGTAAGATTATACACTTATCACGACGATTCCGCCCGCGTGTTGGCTGCAGCGTTCATGTCAACTACCTTAAAGATTGGCTATTACCTACATCTAAAAGGTAAGGAACAAGCTCAAGTGCAAATCAATCCCTCAAAGGAAAGTAAACAAGCATATTCAACATCAACTCATCACAATTTCAATTCTACAACACTCACAATGAAATTAGTTCTCCATACCTTGAATTAAGTACAAAGCAAATAGGAAATTGAAAGAATTCATTACAAAACTCAAGGTCAACGATTGATCTTCCTTAGTTGCCTTCTTTGAATCCAATCTACCTCCCTTCCTTCTCCAATCTTCACCAAATGGATGGAATGTGGCTTGATTGACCTTGATTTTGGTTGGGGAGAGGTTTGGAGATGAATCTAGGGATAAGTATCGTGACGATTATTCTAATTTTGGCAAAAAGCTCCTGAATTAACTGATTTTGCCCCATTTATAGGCGAGCAAACAGGGCCTCGGATTGCCCGAGCCAACCATGGCTCGCCCGAGCCTTCCTGGGAATCGCAACACGCTTGGAAAACCCGTTCTGGCTCGGCTGAGCCAGAACCGCTCGACCAAGCCTGCTCTTTGTAAGCATGGCTCGGTCGAGCCTGCACTGCTTGGCCGAGCGAGCCCTCTGTCCAGCTCAACTCGGCCGAGCCTGCTTCGCTCGGCCGGCCGACTCTTCCAAGCCTCCGAAACTCTCCTTTCGCTCCGCTTGGACAAACCTAACCTCCTCGGACTTCAAACTCGGACGATTTTTCCTCCAAAACTCCACCAAATATGCCATATTATGCTCAAAACACGTCCTACAACATTTCAAACACGAAAACAAGACAAAAGAACAACAAAAGCATATGCTATGAGGGTAAAATGGCCACAAACATGCACGCTCATACATCGAAAAATAGGTCATTTTACACACATATCATAATCCCCCAAACTTGAACCTTTGATTGTCCTCAATCAAAACATAATAAAGCAATCAATAAACTTCATCAAACAACCTCATAGCTCATCATAGTCATCTTGGCATGCTCTTATCGAACGAGATTATCACCTAAGTTTGTGACACGGTTAATGCTAACGACTCAAACTACTCATCAATGTTGGATAAAGAAATGAAAGCACTCCCTTACGTGTTTAGGGTTTGATGAATTTCTCTCATTCACAAGATATCTAGCACCATCATTTTTCATTCATGATGCTTTTCTTTTTCTTTTTCTTTTTCCCTTTTCTTTTTTTTTCTTTTAAGTACCCAAATTTTTGTTGGTACCCATTTTTCTAGGATTCATATCAATCTTACAATCAATACTTTTATTGCTTCAACAATCACAACTCAAAGATACCAAATGATTCCCATCCCAACTCTCATCTCCGTATTCACCCTCATACACTCAGTCCCCCCCAAAATTTGTCCTAATATTTTCAAAGAAAATTCTCCATTTAAGCACAATCACGGGGGTCAAAGCTATGAAGGTCAAAATAATGATCAATCACCTTATACTCCCAAAGTGAAAGGAGGGAGTAAGAATCCATGGCCTAAGATCATTTTTTAGTTACCAAACTCATGCCAAATAGATAGAGAATATATTCAAGTTCTAGATTTTGTGCTCTCAACCTTGCCACTCACAACCGATCAAAGTATGACAATATCATGGCTCAAAAACTCTCGGCTTTTGTCAAGTCCTAGGCATTAACCTCACACAAAACTCGGCAATTCAAAAGTTCAATTTGAGCACGCCTTAACAACTAGATTATGCCCTATCATTGGTCAAAGTAAATCTTAAGCCTTACAAAGTAATTCATGATTCAAATCTCCAATTCTCATTCGGGTTCATCACACACACACAACAAGCACACAACATCCTAATTTACAATCTACATGCCAAGAACAATTAAATTGAAACTAAATGGTAGGAGAAATGATAGTAAGCGTTACCCATCGGTAGACACGATCACACCGCTCTCCATTCCATATTTGCACCTACTACACATCAATACAACACCACCAAACAATTGAGCATAATAAAGCCAATAAAGCTCTCATATCCACCAATCTTTTCACAAACCAATATCTCAAGAAAAATTATAACATTTATCCACTAGCACCACCATTCATACCAAACCATTGTATATATCCACACACCAAAACCGAATAGAAAGAATTCAATCTCATGTAAGCTCGCAAAATGATTCATCAACAACCATTCAAATAGAAATAAAAGTAAATCAAATCATCATCCACAATCCAAAATCAAACAAACCAAAGTAGATCAAATATCATAATACAACCATATCGAATGATCAATATTATTCAAATTCAACTAAACTAAACTAGACTAAGGATAGAGATAGAGATAAGGATAGAGAAGTGAACCAGAGGAGAGCACCGGATACTGACCAATCCCCCCCAAACTTAGTCAAGTTAGACTAAGTTTGTAAAAAGGTAAATGGTGCGCTCTCACTCCCCTTAGTCTGCTGGTGGTGGCTGACGAGGACGGCGGGAGTATGGCTGGCCTGGCACATCTGGGCTCGGCCGAGCCTGCACCGCTCGGCCGAGCTCCCCCTTTTCATGCCTTCTTTCGCCCTCTTTTCGACATCCTTCTGATCCTGTTGCTTTCCAACATTTCCAACCTTCATATACACATTGTCAAATGAAAGTGTAGCACCACAAACAATTAGGAGCCCTTCACAACAACAAACCTCATTATTCAACAAAAATAAATAACAAACCATTATTCAAAAATGTAAAGTAACAAAATTTAAACATTGGGTTGCCTCCCAATAAGCGCTTGTTTAACGTCGAAAGCTTGACGATCATACCTCATATCAATCGTGGTCAAAAGGTGCTGAACCGGAACTCATACCTTGACTTATTTCCACATGATCCTCCAGGAAACGATGCTTCTTTCTTGCACTTCATGGTGGATCTGTATCCACTCGAGCTTTCTTCATACAATTTTGATCAAGTTCCTCTTCATCCCCCGGATCTTTGTAGACTTCATTCTCCTCACTCATAAGTTTTAAACCCGGATCAAGCACATCCTTCATCCTTTTCTTTTTCCCAGCTTTCTGAACTTCACTTGCATCCACATTCTTCGGAGGTAAAGAAAACACCACTTCCTTGCCACAACAACGGAACGTAAGTTCACCATGTTTCATGTCAAATAAGGCATCGGCCGTATGCAAAATTGACCTCCCGAAGATTAGTTGTATACCCCCCTTATTTTTCATATCTACGACAAGAAAATCACCTGGGAAGGTAAATGTCAAAACTTCCAAAAGAACATCTTCAACAACCCCCTTTGGGCAAAACAGAGCATGGTTCCCCAATTGAAGGACTTGGCTTGTAAGTTTTAAGCTTCCAACCTCCAATTCCTTATACAAGTCCCATGACATAATGTTGACACTCGCTCCGGAATCACACAATGCCTTCTCAATACACTTGTCTCCAATCTTAGATCCGACTACGAAACCTCCAGGATCTTCCTTTTTACTAGCAATATTCTTCTCTTCAAGTTCACTAGTGCTACTATCCAAGATCTCTTCTCCTCCAACTAAATTATCCAACATAGGTACCCTTTCTATCTTCTCCGGTAAAGGCATTTCGATGTCACCTTTCTTCACATAATCAAAGAAACTCACGTTCTCGGTTTGCTCATCTTTTTCCGATTCTTTGTTCTCAATTTCTACTTCAACCTCTTTTGCTTCCTCACTGTCTACTTTCAACTCTTCTTCAACTTCCCCCATTTCAATCTTAGGGGTCATTACTTCCAAGTTTTCCTCCATTCTATTTTCACCTTCAATCATATTACAACCTTTCTTTTGCACCACTTCCGTGTCACTTGGAAATTTCCCAGCTTGGTGCTTACCACTTAATTGCTTCGCAATGGAAGAAATTTGAAGTTGAATTTCGGCGAACATCCCGTCATACTTCTCAAATCTCTTATCATGTTCCTCATTAGGATTCCTCCTCGGCTCTTGGTTACCATACCTATTATTTCCCCCAGCATACCCTTGGCTACTACTTTCTCCTTCAATTTGTAACGGAGGATTTAGAGCGTAATTCGGGTTTGCATATGAGAAATTCGGGTGAAATTGGTTAGACGGATGGTAATACATATTACCCGATGGATTGTATTGGGGACGAACATTGAACCCCATTCTTTGATTCACAAAATTCACACTCTCCGGGTATGACTCTTCATGCCGAACCACCATCATATTCGCATTCCTATTCCCCGAGGTAGATAATGCATCAAGTTTCCGTTGCATGATCGCAATTTGCTCTTTGAATTCTTCACTTTCCTTGGCCTCATTGACCAATTTAACCGATCGATAGTCCTTCCGTTCCTTAGGCCATTGAAAACTATTCTCGGCCATCTTCTCAATCGTTCTCCAAGATTCTTCCTTTTCAAGGTCAAGAAATGCTCCTCCCGAGGAAGCGTCCATCATCACTTTCATTTCATAGTTTAATCCCCCGTAGAATTGGAAAATCTGTTGACTCCGAGAAAGTCCATGTCTTGGGCATTTTCGTAGAAGCTCGCGGAACCTATCCCATGCTTCGTATAGAGGTTCATCACACCTTTGCCCAAACAATGTAATATCTGTCCTTCTCTTCAACGTCAAACTCGGTGGGAAAAACTTGAATAAGAACTTCTCTCTCAACTCATCCCAAGTCGCGATGTTTGATTTATCCAAACCTTCAAACCAATTTCTCGCACCATCCCTCAAGGAAAACGAGAATAACCGCAACCGTATTTGATCTTGAGGGACTTGGTTGATCTTTATTGTATCGGTAATCTCCAAAAATCGAGATATATGCACATTCGGATCCTCAGTCACATGTCCCCCAAATTGATTGTTTTGTATCATTTGGACCAATTGCGGCTTTAACTCAAATTGCGTAGCATTTACTCCTAACCAAAAACCTCCCGTTATTGCCTCCCCTTGAGGTCGAAAAAGGTTTTGAAGTGTTCTCCTCGGACCATTCCTCTCATTGATCATGACTTTCATCAACTCGAGTTGTCACTCCAACTCTTCAATTCTAACCGTGTCCTCTCCTTGGTTAGCCATATCAAACTCGATTTGAATATTTTCTCTCCTTTCTTAAAGTTTCCTTTCCTTAATCTCCCTAGCCTTCGATCGTGTGATCATAAACTACCTAAGAAAAATTCACAAAACAAATTACAAGTAAAACAATTCAACAAAAACAAACAAGCACAATTAGTAAACAAACAATGTTAGTAACAATATTCACACAAGCATTTACTCAAACACCTAGTATACCATTTCTTCAACTTTCAATAATTCCACAAGACCTACTTAAAGATTCCCTGGCAACGGCGCCAAAAACGTGACGACGGTGAAATACAACACCAACTTTACGTTAAATTTATCAATCTAGTCTCTTTTCTAATTCGCCCTCGTGGATATCACTTACTCGTACGAAGGTGTAAAATAGCTAGGTAAATCAATAGTCGTTGAGATTTTGTCTATCTAGGCAATTAAATGTAAACAAATCTTTAAATGTAACAAGCAACAATAAAGCAATATGCAAACTTCTCCATTCAAGCAACTCAATCAATTGTGTAGGTAGATTAAGATATCAAATCCAACAATAAGAAGATAGTGAGTGTTGATCGAATTTCCATTGATCCGAGTTAAGCCAAACTATGTTGTAAACCAAGTTTAATTCCTAGGAGGTTGAGCAATCGACCCTACATTCGTTAGTCACTTGCTACGAATAACTAATGGTAGATGAAACTAGGAATTGCAAACAGCTACATTATTAATCCCTAGATCACTCCAAATCGATCGTCAATTATCGCCCTACGACCTTGCACCGCACATGGATTGGAACTAGAATCGTAAGATTATACACTTATCACGACGATTCCGCCCGCGTGTTGGCTGCAGCGTTCACATCAACTACCTTAAAGATTGGCTATTACCTACATCTAAAAGGTAAGGAACAAGCTCAAGTGCAAATCAATCCCTCAAAGGAAAGTAAACAAGCATATTCAACATCAACTCATCACAATTTCAATTCTACAACACTCACAATGAAATTAGTTCTCCATACCTTGAATTAAGTACAAAGCAATTAGGAAATTGAAAGAATTCATTACAAAACTCAAGGTCAACGATTGATCTTCCTTAGTTGCCTTCTTTGAATCCAATCTACCTCCCTTCCTTCTCCAATCTTCACCAAATGGATGGAATGTGGCTTGATTGACCTTGATTTTGGTTGGGGAGAGGTTTGGAGATGAATCTAGGGATAATTATCGTGACGATTATTCTAATTTTGGCAAAAAGCTCCTGAATTAACTGATTTTGCCCTATTTATAGGCGAGCAAACAGGGCCTCGGATTGTCCGAGCCAACCATGGCTCGCCCGAGCCTTCCTGGGATCCGCAGCATGCTTGGAAAACCCGTTCTGGCTTGGCTGAGCCAGAACTGGTCGACCGAGCCTGCTCTCTGTCTGCATGGCTCGATCGAGCCTGTACTTCTCGGCCGAGTGAGCCCTCTATTCGGCTCGGCTCGGCCGAGCCTGCTTCGCTCGGCCGGGAAACTCCTCCAAGCCTCCGAAACTCTCCTTTCGCTCCACTCGGACGAACCTAACCTCCTCGGACTCCAAACTCGGATGATTTTTCTTCCAAAACTCCACCAAATATGCCATATTATGCTCAAAACACGTCCTACAACATTTCAAACATGAAAACAAGACAAAAGAACAACGAAAGCATATGATATGAGGGTAAAATGGCCACAAACATGCACACTCACACATAAAAAAATAGGTCATTTTACACACATATCAATATTCATTTCGAGCATTCCAATCATTAAGGAGCTAGGTGATTCTTCATCCTTTGCTTCCTCAGCTGGAGGCACCCCGACTCAAATGGCTTAGATGTCTACCTCCATTTCTCAAATTGATCTTATCAATGCCCTGAATATCATGCAACACTCCTTAGTTAGCTTCCAACATCAAGTCTCTCATCAGGCGGTAGATAAGAGAGATTAGGTGACAACGTCAAAACTTTCATCTTTGACCAATGCACCTTGCTTGAAGTAGTTACATAGGGTGAAACAGAGCGGAAGAATTATGAGGAAGAAAGAGCTGAACAATAAGCTAAGGAGAAGAGACAGTGGGAGGACAAGAGATTAAGAAAAGAGGCTAAAAAGAAAAGGCTATGCGGAGAAGACTCCCAGAGAAGAGCTGAAGAGCTTAGCCAGATTACAGAGCTGGCCGAACAACTCAAGGACATGAAGTCTTCCAATTAATTGAGTTGATGATCAGTCTATATCTCTCTTCTGCTCTACTTATGTGATTTCCCTTGCCTATCTGTAGATTAATCTCTTGAGAATTTATTTGAATAGGTTGTATTGATGTTAATTAACACTTATAACCGTCATTTTTTTACACCCAATGATTATTAATCGAGAAAAATCTTTTTCAATTTGGGGGAACATTATTAGGGCAAGCCATGCAAAATCTTTATTTTCGAGTATAGACTAGAATGATAAATTTATAATCTCGAAAACTTGTGCTTTACTTGCCAGCTTAGAGTTTATTTGAGTACATAAAAAAGGGGGAAGTTGTTAGGATTTTTTGTTCTAAATTCCTTCCATTTATGATGTTTTGATGAGTCAAACATACACACTACATTAGTGTGTCTTTAGCTAGATTAGCTCAAACTTGTAATGCCCTGTATAAGAATTATCGAATTATAATAGGAGCTGATTACTAGCTTTAGAAGTTTTGCTGAGAAGTTTTCGCAAGCAAACAAGCATGTTCAGAGATTGCTAACAAAATTGCCTTTACGAGCAAATCATCTTTTGAGGAAGCTGGCTGACACATCATCACATGATGGTGGACCACCAACAAGAAGCTCACAAATAAGTATCATCGCCAAGGCGCTTCCCTACCAGCAAGAAGACACACACATGCCAGGACTAGACTTTAAGAAATGAGATCTTAAAGTCCATGATCCCTAAAGCTCGTTTATCCTAGAAATCTTCCAGCAAACATTATTCAGATTGGCTAAGAGCTATTCTGACTGGAGCAGAAAAAGTCCACCTACTCAGGTAGAAAGGAAAATGCGAGTAAAAAAAAGAGAGACCTCGATGGGACGAGTTCTTCTTGCCTCACAACGGCTCCAAACGGCTACAAATTCAAACTTTCCAAGAAGCGGCTATAAATAGAGTCCGCCATACTAGAAGAGAAGGTTACCGATTCTACTGATCCTAATTGATCAATCAAATACCCCGTATCTGATAACTTTTGCCATTCTTTAACACTACCACTCACAGAATCCAAATGCTTCCAGGCTGTTCTAACAGCTTTCCATATTCCTTCTTGAACACGAGGCTCTGTGCATCTAGCAAGAGTTATTTCTATTTTCTTACTTTCTAAGTAAGAAATCTTGGAGTTGCTATTTCTATGGTGGTAACTATCATGGATGTATGCAAAAAACTGACATTCTTGAGAGGAACTCAAACTCTCATGTCCATTTTGAATGTTAGGTGGTGTGCCACGCTTTAGGCCTACACAAACGAAAAAGTTAGAATGTGAGATTCCCAAAAAATTTGTTAAGTAAATGGAAATGAAACATATGTGATATAGTTCGAATGACCCCTTCTAAACCAGGATACTCGTTTGGTATTTGGACATTAATGAACTTTTGGAATTGGTTTTGGTATTTTTAACGAGTTGCTTGGGATTACTACTCTTTTGAACAATATAATACAGTTTGGACCACAACCAAGATGTAGGTTCTCGGAGTCTGGTATCATCAAAAGTCAGTAAAGATCCAATCATATGACACCAATCAATTGGGGAAATTGAATGGGGGCTATGCCATAGAGTTCATGAATGGACACAAAGAAGGAATGAAGAGGAAGTCTAATTTCATACATGAATAGTCTATATGTGCTAGAATCTAAGTTACAGTTTACTCCCTAATTTGATGTTCTGATGTGTCACAACTTACTTTAGTGATAAGTTTCTAGAGTATTTAAATGTAATCCTTGTATAGGATTGATCGAGTTGTAATAGTCTAGAAACTTAGATGCTGAAGATCGAGCGAGTGATCAGGAACTTAGTTTCTGATGATGGAATTTAAGAAGACAAAGCTTGAGATGTCAATAACCAATTTTCTGAAATTAAAGAGAAAAACTCAAGAAACTTGAAGTACTAAGGACAAAGTTTCCTTCCTTAAAACTAGAAACTCAGTTTCTGGAAACTGAGTTTTTCTAAAGAAAGATGGAAACTTAAACTAACTTGGGAAACATCAATTTTTAGTTTCAATATTCAAGAGCACGTGAAACACAAGGAGACACAAACAATCCGAAGTCAGTCTCAAGATATCTTCAAGTGTAAATCAAAGTCAGTACGAGGAACTGGAACATAGATTCCTCAGACTGAAACTTAGTCTGACAAGAATAGGTAGAAAGTACACTACAAAAGGAGAAAAATCGACAGCAGAGTAGAGCAGGAAGAATAGGTATGATTCGACGACCTTGTATTTGTCTCTAACGGCTGGAAGTCTGAGTCTTACGAAAGAAATTCAAAATTTCGATCAAGAGCTTATAAATAGCTTGATAATTTGACAGAATCATCATCGAGAATCCTACGCAAAACTGAGCCGACACTCTGCCAAATTTTCTACTCAAAAAGCTCTTTGAACATCTGTGTAATCTGATCATGAGTCTTAAGTTTCTGACCTAAATTATTCTCTCCGTGCAACTATCTAAGTGCACGAGGCTGAAGCTATTTCTTGGTGAATATTACTTTTCAATTAATATTCATAGCCATCAGTTTCCTACTCTGGGAATTTGATTATCACGGGCATAGCCAACCAACCTACGTTATGGGAAGAGCATGTAAACATCCAACTATCTAGTTTGAAGGCTAGGGTGCATCCTTCAACCTGAAGAAGAAGCAAGCTTACAAGGAGTTTCTAGGTGAGTGACGTTAGCAGACCAAAGGATGGAGGTTTCCTACGGGCTGACCATAGATCGTGAGAAGGCTTGCAACTCTGTAACTTAGTGGATTCCCGATTAAATTTGGAAGAGTGGACGTAGGACTTTAATTCCAAACCACTATAATATCATGTGTCATTTATTATTTTATTAAGTTTCTGCACTAAGTTTATTTGCTTGTTTGAAACCTTCAATAATTGGCTAAGTATTGAAGTGTTTATTTAAAACTTGAACTTAAAACTTACTTGAGATGAAACTGAGTTTTCTTAAAATTGAAAACTGAGTCTAAGTCAGTTTTTAGAACAAGTGCGGGAATAATTAAACTTCCGCTTCGCTGCATATTTTCACACTCTGATCTCGGGACCAACAAGTGGTATCACGCGCCCAAGTTGTCTTTACAGACAGACTGGTTGTGTTGAGTCGCTTAGGACCAGATCTCTTTTCCTTGCAATTATCTTTTTTCTTGTTGATTTAGCTCTAGTATACACATGGCTCACATCGCCAAGCTTCCCAAGTACTCCCCGAAGAATTTTAACATCTAGAGGAAGAGGTCCTTCATCATGCTGAGGAACATCCATCCAGAAATGGTGGATGTCATAAATAACGAACCAATCAAGATCATCAAGGTCAACACTCATCTTGGAGGAGGAGATGGACCGGAGATCATCGATAAGACGTATGCTGAATAGACCACTGAGGATAAAGCCCGATTGCACCTGGATGTAATGGCCATAGAGCTGATACTTCAATTCCTACTGGAAACCCTTGTTGTCGAAGCCCCAGACTACGACAACATAAAGCAAGTTTGGGATATCCTTGACACTCCCTGCCAAGTGACCAATAAAATGAAAGGAAATAAGCTTCAAAAATATTTAGATAAGTATAAATCTTTTAATATGCTTCCCAGTTAAAATATTAAATCTATGGAAGCAAGATTTAATGCTATTGTATGTGAGTTTAAAAACTTGGGGAGAGAGTATAATGTTGTAGACCGAAATGCAAAGATTATTTCCAAGATGCCGAAAGAAGACTAGTTTGTTAAAACCACAATCTTGAAGGAGAAGGACTTGTCGAAGAGGTCGTCCGAAGTGTGAGCACACAACCCGAAAAAGATGCTGCTTTCTTCGTGAAGAAATGTTTTAAGAGGAGACCACAAAAGCGGTATCAAGCTGACAGATCAAGCGGTCAAACCTCTGTATCAAAAGCTACTCCTACACCTTCCTACCCCTAGAACAAAGAGGAAGAATGCTCAGTTTCTGAGCTTGAGGAGAAATTGAGGAAGCTGACCAAGATTCTCGAAATGGCCAAAGCAAAGACTGAAGGTTTATAGGAAAGTGAGCAAAAGTTCAACGAGAGACCACCGAAGGTATGCTTCGAATGAAATTCACCTAACCATCTCAAGTATGAGTTCCTGCTCGTCTCCAAGGAAGAAAGAGAATGCCTGAAGAGGATATTTGAGAAGAAGGCATCCAGAGCTATTTCTAAAGCCATATTGTCACAAACTGAAGTTCTAGATATATCAGACAGCGATGATGGCTATTATACATCTGATGATTAAGCTGAGCAAGAAGCATTCCTGGTGCTCATGTCCAAACTTGGAGAAGGAGCATCAGATGCTGAAGAAGAAGAACAAGAAGCAGAAACTGAAACACAAAACTTTATAATCATTCATAAGTCCATTTGAAGTTCTTCTGCATGCATGGAAGAGGACACTGAATCCATTTGCTCGGATTCGGATGATGTCACTCTAAAAACACTTTCCAAAGAGTTTTAAAAATTCTATAAATTGAAAAATGTTTTGGCTGGATAAAATGCCTCATTGAAACTTAAAGTTTCAGATTTGACTAAGGAAATAGAAGGATCGAGGTCACTCAATGAGGAATTGAATAAGATAAAAGAAGAACATTCCTCCCTACTTAAAAATTTTCGAAATCTTTCTGAGGAATGTGAATCTTTTAAGTTTAAAATTGCTCAAGATAAAAAACTAATTTGTTCTTAATATTCAAGTTCCAACAATGTTGCTGAGGCCCTGAATAGTCAAAGAGATCTCTCTAACGAATCATGTTTTGGTTTTAATGAGGACATTTCGAGCAATCATGCATTCCTCTGCAACTGGAAAATAAAAAGATCATCACTTCAAAGGAAATTCCAGTTTAAAAGTTAAGTTTCTAGGCAAAGGAGTTGTTCAAAACTCCATTTTGGCCGATCAGGGTAATGGGAAAAAGTCAGTTCCCAAACTGAACTTCGTCCCAAAGCTTAAAAAAAATTCAGGTTCTAAACTGAATAAACTTGATGTGAAGCCAACTATGCCTAAGAAGTGGGTAAAGCAATCTCTTCCTAATGCAAGGAAATCCACTTCAACAACTAAAACTGAGTTTTGCAAAAAGTTAGTTTTTGGATTTAGAAATCCGAGGTCCTTCAATCATACTTCTTATGAGAAGAGGACTAATCCGAGTAGGAGGGACACCTACTCGTGATCGGAGCCCAACAAATTTTCTTATTCAATGGCTAGGAAGACTAAACACCCAGGACTTGGCTTCCGAGACTCAAACAGAAACTTTGTTTCCCAGAACTTAGTTTCAGGAAGCTAAGTTTCGAGAAGCTCAGTCTCTAGTAAGAGTTCACACATGACCATTATTTCTTCCCGTATGCATCCAAACAACATACAATATTACAAGAGGAAGAGTAAGGTTGAAAAGAAATCACCTGTTCTTAAGGTGAAACGAGTTTGGATTCCAAAAGGATGGATCCAAAAGACTAACCCTGCTGGACCCACAGAAGTTCGGGTACCTAAAGTCTAACTTTCTTTGTTTTGCACGCATAGGGTCACCAGAGTCAGCTCAAGAAGAAAAAGAGAGCATGGATTCTGGATAGTAGGTGCTCAGCCCACATGATCGGAGAACGAGACTTACTCTCGTAGCTGCTAATGACGAGAGGACCCCCTGTAGTCTTTGGAGACGATTCAAAAGAGAGAGTCACAAGCAAGGGATACGTGGAATACAATGGAATCACCATCACGAACGTGTCCCTGGTCACCAACCTTAACTATAACTTGCTGAGTATCAGTCAGCTTATCCAAAGTGCATATGAGGTGACATTTGCCGAAGCTGAGAGCCTGATAAAAGATGACGAATCTAAGGAGATCATCCTCAAAGGAATCATGAAAGGAAGTCTATACATTGTGGATTGGGAGAGCAACCAAGCTGACACTTATCTTGTCACAACAAGCTCGTCCCAAGAAGAACCAATCGGTTGTGGCACAAGAGATTAAGCCACCTCAACTTCCAATCGATCCGACACCTGGCTAAGCACAAGTTGGTGGAAGGACTTCCACAAACTGAGTTCAAGAAAAAAGATGTCTGCAGAGTATACAAGATGGGAAAACATACCAAGGCATCCTTAAAAAACTGACCCATCACAGCAAGCACTGACAGGATCTTGGAGCTGCTGCACATAGATTTGTTCGGTCAAGTCAAGCCACCCACCATCAGAGGAAAAAGACCCACTCTTGTAGTTGTCGATGACTACTCGAGGTACACATGGGTGAGGCTCATGAAGACCAAGTTCGAGGTCAAGCTCCAGCAGCCAGAACTTATTATGCAGGTGCAGAACAGTAAGGGAGTGACCGTGAAGAGGATATGGTCAGACAACAAAACTGAGTTCTATAATGGGCCATTGATGGATTTCTGCGCAGATGCTGGGATTGTCTACGAGAAGTCAGCTCCAGGGACTCCTCAACAAAATGGTCTTGCTAAGAGACAAAATCTCACTTTTAAAGAAGCAGTAAGGACCATGCTCGCTGAAGCAAGCTTGAGCGAAGGATACTGGAAGAATCTTTGATGACGGCTTGTTATACTCACAATAGAAGTGCCATCAACAATCGTCATCACAAAACTCCCTACGAGGTCTGCAATGGTCGTCAGCCTTCAATAGCTCATTTTCGTGTATTTAGTTCACCATGTTACATTCACAATAACAAAAAGTCAAAGTTCAATACCTTTATTCCCAAGGCAGATGAAGGAGTGTTCCTCGGATATGGACATCCTTCATACAAGGGATATAGGATACTCAATAAGACTATGGGACTTGTGGGAGGAACATGTTGTCTTGATTTTGATGAGTTTATTCTAGTGCGCAGGACCTTAAAGGAATTGGAACTTGATGCTAGTGAGATCAAGGATGCCAATAAGAAACTGAGTTATGATAAATGAGATGTTAATATAGTTTCTCAGGCTAGATCTACGAACGAAAAATAAGGTAATCCAGATGATTCAGCTGGAGGCAGCAAGCCGAAGAGGCTGGTGATGCTATAGTTCTTGCTGAGACCATAGATTCTCTAACCCTTAATGCAAGTACAAATTAAGGGGGAATTCCAGTTCAAGCTGAAATTGAGATCGAAGGCCAAGCTGAAACTAACTTTGGCGATGTTGACTTTGATGTTAATGAAGATGCTCAACTTAAAGTGGTGAATCCAGAAGGTCATAGGCTGGAGATCATGGAAGCAAACACTAGAGAAGAAGGATCAAGGTTCTAGAGAAGATCTAGTTTCAAGAGAAGATCAAGTTTTAAGAGAAGTTCTAGCCATGGTGGAATCTACCTTAACCTCAGTTCTAGTTTCATTAATTGACTTTACTGGAGCCTTCATTCAACATGTCGAACTTACTCAGCTCCAGAAGCCCAAATTGTTAAGACACCATCCGGAGGATGCTGTGCTGGACAACATTGCCAATCCAGTCCGCAACAGACAGAGAAGTGTCGTGCTGACTTGCTTTATTTCTCAACAGCCATAACCCACAAATATTGGAGATGTCTTCAAATCCACTAATTGGATCAGTGCTAAGCATGAAGATCTGGCCGAGTTCAAGCATAATGAAGTATAGAACTTGGTGGACAGACCAACCCATTAATCCGTTATAGGAACTAAGTGGGTTTTCAAAAACAAAAGAGATGAAACAGGGGATATAGTGAGGAACAAATGAAGGCTCGTAGTAAAAGGGTATGCTCAGTGTGAAGGAATTGATTTTGATGAGACTTTTGCTTTAGTAGCCAAACTCGAAGCAATATGATTGTTATGTCGCGCACTATAACTTCACGGTTTTTCAGAAGGATGTGAAGAGTGATTTTTTAAATGGGGAGCTAAAGGAAGAAGTATATGTAGAAAAACCCCCAAGCTTCGAAGAGGGAAATTGATTTTATAAGTTGAGAAAGGCTCTCTATGGGTTGAAGCAAGCACCCAGAGCTTGGTATGAGACTCTGCCTCAGTTTCTTCTCAAGAAAGGTTTCCAGAAAGGGAAGATCGACACTACGTTGTTCAGAATCAAGGATGGAACTGACATCCTATTAGTTCTAATATATGTCAATGATATTATATTCAGATGCAAGAACTTGAAGCTGTACGAGAGATTTGCCCAACTTATGCAGAGCAATTTTCAGATGAGCATGATGGGTAAACTGACTTACTTTCTTGGTCTTCAAGTAATTCATTCTGAAGTTGGAATCTTCATCAATCATAAGAAATATACCAAGGACTTGATAAGTAAGTTTTGTCCTCAGACGACCAAGCCCTTGAGAATCTCGATGAGCCCCAGTGCTCAAATCAACCTTGATGAAGAAGAAGAGGTAGTTGATCCAATGAGTTACAGAGGAATAATAGGATCTTTGTTATATATGATCGCAAGCAGGCCGCATATTTCCTACTCAGTTGGAGTATGTGCGAGATTCCAAGCAAATCCCAAGAAGTCACGCATGGATGTTGCGAAGAGGATCGTGAAATAACTGAAAGGAACTGAGTCTTTAGGTATTTAGTATCCCAAAACTGGCTCTTAATGCTTATTCAAATTTTGGAGGATGCCGAATTGATCGAAAGAGAACAAGTGAAACTTGTCAATTCCTAGGATATAAATTGATTAATTGGTTTAGAAAGAAGCAACATTCTATAGCTATATCAACAACCGAAGCTGAGTATGTAGCCGCTGCTAGTTGCTGTGCTCAAGTCCTCAATATCAAGTAACAATTGCTTGATTATGAAGTTGAAACTGGATGCATGCCGATTTACTGTGATAATAACAGTGCTATGTGCATCACGAAGAATCCAATTTACCATTCAAGGATGAAACATATCGACATCAGACATCATTTTATCAGAGATCATGTCGAGAAGAAGGATGTGTGTATTGAGTACATTAGAACTGAAATTCAATTGGCTTATCTCTTCACCAAACCACTCCTTGAGAATCGATTCAAGGAGCTTTGCATTAAACTTGGTTTGCTAGATTTTGATGAGATATCAATCGAAGAGGAGTAGTTGTGGAATAAAACTGAGTCCTAAATCTTAGTTTTCATAATCTTGATTGCTTATCGTTTGAAATCCCTAGTAAAATGAAGAAAATGTGGATTAAACAGAGTCCCAACTCTTAGTTTTCAAGCCGGATGAGTGACTTAAATGAATTATTTCAAGATTGGCGAAATCCAATATGAAGAAAAGAAGGAAGCAGATTAAAACTGAGTTCCAACTCTCAGTTTAGTATTTGTATATTTCTCAGTTTTCAGTTTCGTATTTCTGTACTAAACCCTTTTTATGAATAAGTGGTATTAAAGGAGAAACTTTCAGGTCTTGGTCTTCTTTGTAGGACTGTTGCATAATTAAACTGAGTTCAAACTCTAGGTTTAGAAACTGAAACTTACTTACTATTCAGTTTCAGTTTGAGAGGTGGGATAAATTCAAATTCAAATTGTGGCTTATCTGGTACAATGCATTAAATGTTGAACATATTCCACTCAATTTGGACATGCCACGTGGTGACCCCGCTCCCCCACGTCAGATCAGTTAAACCCAGTGCAATCGTCGCTGCATCTTGTCTGTCCATCAAATTTTATCGACTCAATCCACACCGTCCAAATTGAGTTTTCAAATACTATAAATAGATAAGTTATTCCCGGCATTATACTTTCAAATCATTGCCATTTTCATTCCATCTTCATACATTCACAAACCCAAAAACATTCCATGAAGCAATCAAAGACTTCGATAATCATTCATTCAATTATTGCCAATCATCAGCATTTAATATGCTTAAACATTCCAATTCTTAGAACTCCAAATAGAACCCAGAGCACACAACTTCAATCTCTTGTCGTGATGAAACCGAGATTGTTCTTCATGACCTTACGTATGCTCAAGTGTTGTAGTTGTTTAAAGATGATCCAGAGAAGATTTCCACTAAACAGAAGAGGGCGGCTCAGGTTCAAAAAGAGAAGATTTTAAATATGGATAAAGAAGTGAAAGTTTGCCCAGACCGCCGTCTCCCACGAAAACTAAATGGCAAAAAGAATGTTTATAACCTGGCAGTTCGACCAAGGAGGTTTCATCCTTATATGGTATCAGGATTCTACACAAATTCCGTGGTGGCTACTGATGCAAAATCCTTCAACACCTCAGTGGCGGGTACAACAATCAGGGTGACTCCCAAACTATTGAGTGAGGTTTTTAACATTCGCAATGATAGAGTGCAGATTCAGACCTACTTGCAAGGCGGAGGAAACCAGAAAATGAGGAAACATATGGAAGATCACTAGAATGAATGGAAGAAGGAGGTGGTTCAGACTGGGTGGAAGATGAACCACAAAACAAACGAGTTTGATGCCTTCTACAAATTTCATGGTGACATTTCTATTTGCATGTTACAATGTGAGATTGGCTCATACTCTGAAATGAGCAAGAAGAAGTACTCCCTACCGATGGCGATTGATGATGAAGTCCATGGAAACTGGGTGGAGTTTGTCTTTGAACGGTTGTTGGACTACATTAGGAGGAAGAACACGATAGAAAGTAAGGAAACTTTTGCCACAAATGTTGGGTTTGGGTTGAAAGTAAATTATTTGTTGGAGAAAGTATTAAAGGTGGTTGATGATGGTCAACTCATAATCCCAACGAACTTCTTACCACCCAAGCATGATCTGAAAGATTCCAGTTCTAAAAAGGAAGGTGGTGATGAAGAAGGTGGTGCTGACGACGAGGAAACTAAGTCTAAAGAAAGGGAGGAGAGTTTTTAAAAGGCGATGAAAGATCTCCCCCAACTAAAAAAACTTAGGGAGGATACGAGCAAGCCTCCCTACAAAAGGCTAAGAAAGAAATTCCATACCGAGAAGCCACCTATTCCGACGAAGGGACTGTACGAAGGAGTTACTATCCCAGTGATTGTCAAGAAGGAAAGAACTCCTACCTATAGGTCACTCAAGAGGTGCCCAAGAGAAGGTGAGAGGGTGCCTGTGGAGAGGGCAATGAAAAAGTAAGGATAGAAGATGAGTAGAGGAGGAAAGAAGAAGCTGACGCTGCTAGTGCCAACAAGGGCAAAGAGAAGATGGAGGAGAGAAATCGAAGAAAGGGCGATGATTTTGATCCTAAGTTGGATACATGTGCCAGAAGAAAGCTGACCTTCAAGGAGCCTGAAGCCACTATTCTCCATGAGGTAGTCATTACTCCCATTTCTGATACTCCAGAGGATCAAGCTTTTGCTAACCTGTACAAAGAGGCTCACGGTTTGGATCAGCACCTAGAGAAACAAAGAGCAGCAATCTGAGCAACAATCTGTTAAGGTGATGGTTGAAGCTCACATTCTTCAAGGGGTGACCGATCCTAAAGAACCAGTGAAGGAGGTTTAAACTGAGACAGGGAGGTTTGAAGGAGAATGAAGAGAAGTGGGCTACCACCCTAGATAAACTATCAGAATCGAGTGAGAAAGGGAAGGAGTCTGCTCAAGAGGAAGCCCTCCTCCCAACCTGAAACTGACATTACTCATCCCCAAACTGAGTCAGGGCACATTGAGTCCCCTCACGGTGGACAGGGGGGTGAAGTTGAATTGGAAATACCATCTGATGACTCCCTGATCCTATATGATGTAGAGACAGACCTGACAACCATCCATAAGAAGTTTGTTTATTCCAAAGATATGCATGGGGTGTGGAGGTACCACCCGTGGGATTCCAGGGCAAAAGATTAGATTTATAAGCCTAGTCAGTTTGGAGAGTACAAGATACCTCTCAGTGGGCTCCTGCACCCAGAAAATTCTTTTGAATGTTTGCATAGCTGGTGCCCACCAATTGGACTTGAAGATGTAGGGATGCTAAGTTGATCCCCTGGGCCACAAAGATTTCTGACAGGGTAGAGCGAAGAGTGACTGAAGAAATCAAATTAGTCTACCCTGATATTTTGGGTGAGGATACTGAGGCTTGTGAAGTGTTGCGTGGAGAGTTTAGGTGCCGGAGAAGGTTCGATCGGTCAAGCATGAGCTTAATAAAGAAGACCATCCAATAATGTAGGCCAGATTGGGACTAACCTTTTGGAGATCGGAGGAGGTATGGGCAAAGACGTGGAGTGCCCAAGCTGAGTTTTGCCAGATGAATAAGGGGGAAGTAAGAATGAGGATTCGGACCATCTGTGCTTTTAGGAAACAAACTTTTGATGAGAAGAATGCCTATCTGGATTTGCACAGGCTCCCTCAAGCTGACCTTACCTTTGTGCCTGATGCCCCCTATCTGCACCTCCAATATCTCATGTATCTCTACCGATGCTGAAATTGAAGAAATGTCAGTTCCAGCTCCAACTCCAGAAGCCTATCGGAAATTCATAGCTATGAGGATAGAGAAAGTGACAAAGGCTTTCTGAGCAGCAACAGAGTGTGGAAGCTGAACTACAAAAGTTAAGGAAGAACTTTCCACTGTTGAGCTAGAGAAAAAAGAATTGGAGTAGGCTGTTGCTCTCTCTTATGATTTGACTTTGAAAGATACTGCAAAAAGGGCAGCTGAGCTGATAAATCAGATAATAGAACCCATTTGGGATAATCTTTCCAAATCTGCTAACTTGATGAGGCCTAAGAAGATAAGAAAGATGATCGAGCTCAGAGAAGCTGAGAAGGAGACAAAAAGGAAGGAGGCAAAGGATGCTGAAAGGATTCGACACGAGGAAATGATAGAGCGGAAGAAGCAAGGAGAGGAACATGGGGCCTAGTGCCATTTGCACCCAAATGTCATTTATACTGAGATGCCCAGGACCCCCAGTGCTGCTGAAACTCAAATTCAAACTACCTCCATTCCCTCACCAACTGCCATGCTTACTGAGATGCAAGCTTACTTCCAATCTCTGCTTGAGGCAATCGAGTAAGACAATCAAGAGATTAAAGCAAGGCTGGACAAGAAAGAGATTGAAACTTCTGAATCTATCTCCTCCATCAAAACTACAGTCTCGACCCTCTTCAATGTTGTCAATAAGGGGGAACAGGAGCGCCAAAAGGAAAAGGAGGAGAGGAAGCGTAAGGAAGAATAAGAGAGGAAAAGAAGAGAAGCCGAAGAAGCAGAGAGGCTGAGGCGTGAAGAAGTGGAAGAGCAGAGGAGGGAAGCTCAATTTAAATCTCTGATGGATTTGGTTGAAAAGCTATCTGTTCCTAACTATCCTCCAAGCAACCTCCTCCACAAACCTCTGGTATTCAAGTTTTTGAACTGAATTCTGATTTTAATTTTTGGTTTTTGATATGGTTGTACTTGTAATTCCTTCATCTAATGAAAAACTGGAAACTGAATTGAAGACAATCACTCATTCTCTCTCTCTCTCTCTCTCTCTCTCTCTCTCTCTCTCTCTCTCTTTATTTTGATTAACTTGGCTGAACTCACATTTTCTTGTGTGATCAGCAAACTTACTTCTATATTCGCTCTATTTAGATTAATTGAGAAATGTTTCTCCAATTCAGGGGGAAGATCAAGTATAGTAGGTCGGATAAATGATTCGTGTACTGAGTAGTGTCAATGTATATTCAATTTACCAAGTCTCCTTTTCTTGACTTATATACTTAGTTTTGACAACATTATAAAGGGGGAAATTGTTAAAAACTGAGTTACAATTTACTTCTTAATTTGATGTTTTGATGTGTCAAAACTTACTTTAGTGATAAGTTTCTAGAGTATCTGAATGTAATCCTTGTATAGCATTGATCTAGTTGTAATAGTTTAGAAACATATATGCTAAAGATCGAGCGAGTGATCAAAAATTTAGTTTTTGATGATGGAATTCAAAAAAACAAAGCTCAAGATGTCTTGAACTTAAACTGACTTTGGAAACATCAGTTTTAGTTTCAATATTCAAGAGCACATGAAACATAAGGAAACACAAGGAATTCGAATTCAGACTCAAGATATCTTCAAGTGTAAATCAAAGTCAGTACGAGGAACTGAAACTTAGATTCCTCGGACTAAAACTTACTCTGACAAGATGATGTGAAGTGAAGGTTGAAAGTGAGTAAGGGGTTGAGGCCGTTGCTAGTGTATCGCAGAAGGGGACGGGACTGAGCCTACATTCATAGACAATTTATTATTTAGCTGATTTAATTATTTTGTGTTGATTTAATTAATGTTATTTTATTTGAGTTATTTACTTATTTTGTTTAGAGAGGTTATTTAAACCTCAATTAGGGTTAAACTTTGGATTATTGAAGAACTGAATAAAGGTTAGTCGTGGGTGGCTTTAGGCAACGATGTCTCTTCGTTAAATCTTAGATTTTTTTTACTAACAATTGGTCCGACCTGCCGGATCCCTGTTCACCGGAATGATAATGAGATCACTCAATGAATGATTAGAGAAAATGGAGGCTGACCAATCCGATATGAAGGAGAAACTGAACGTGACTTGCGCCCAGTTGGAGGCTAATAGTGTTCAACTGATCGAGATTGTTGTTACGTTAGTTGTACTATCTAAGGTAATTCTTAAGATGCTGACGGGGAAGCAGTCGTCGGCCGGGACAATGCCAGAAGGGGAGGCATCCTCTGAGTCATCTAAAGCAGTCATAAACCTGAAGCATCAGATGCAGACAGGTGGAGAACTCGCACCATTACCAGCGTTTGGAGGTGAGGATCCTATTGGGTGGGTAGCCAGGGTTGAACAACAATTTGTAATAAATGGAACGTCTTCTGAATGAAAGATAGCTGCAACAATGGTTGCAATGGAAGGCCCAGCGTTATACTGGCTGACATGGTTGCGTGCACAGAAACCGGGTCTACATTTGGCTGGTTGCTTGGTTTGATTCTCAGTTCTAAAGGAGTAACTTCGAACGTCTGTCGGGAGTTAGGCAATCAATGGGGTCGAAGAATACATCTAAATATTTGTGCAGTTGGCTAGCCAAGTTCCTGGATTGTCAGAGTGCATTATTTGGGATACTTCATGAACGGTTTACTGGCTCCTATCCGTGGCGCATTGCGGCTGCTTCGCCCGTAAGAATTGGAGACAACAATGGAGTTATCTAGAGACTTTGAGGATAATTTGTCTCTTCCAAATAAGGGATGTGATAGGCAGATTTTTGGGAGTGTGGGGGCTCGCGCAGGGAGTTTCTGAAGACATTCGGGAGCAATTGGATGGTCAACAACGGGCAGCAACATAAGGGGTCATGGAGTAATTGCATGAAATTTGCAGGGCAACCCACAACAACCGCTACCCCTGGGTTTTTTGGGCAGTCCACAACTCGCTCTAAATTCACGAGGTTACCGCCGAAGGTGTTGGATCTCTAGTAGTATGAATATTATTATGTGACGGGTCAAGAGGTAGACTAGGATGATCGGGGAGATTCGGAGAAAGAAAGAAGCAATCTTCCAATTTATTCTATGACAGGTATATTTAGTTCACGGACGATGAGGCTTCACGGAGTGGTGGAAGGATGTACAACAAAAGTTATAATTGATAGTGGCGCCAACCAAAATTTCATATCGCATAATTTTTTTTCATTGTTGAAACTTCTACCAGACAAAACGGGGCGATTCAGAGTCTAGTTAGGCAATGGGCATAGGCAAGAATCATAAGGAGTGTGGAGACAACTACCCATCTCTTTGCAAGGGTGCGCAGTGAAAGCTGGTTGTTATATGTTTGCTCTGGGGGGAGTGGATATTATTCTAGGAGTGGCGTGGTTAGGAACCTTGGGGGAAGTCCACGCTAATTGGGAGACTCTTACCATGAAATTTGAGTTAGAAGGTAAGCCAGTGGAGCTGAAAGGGGATCCATCAATGTGCCCGAACTTAATGAGCCTGCAACTTTAATCAAGACCACGGATGTTGAGTTCTGGGCGGTGATTGACGATCGGGATTCCGCAAATCTTTCTACTGCCGCTATAGGGAAGTTGGAAGGGGTGATTTAGGAGCACACTGAGGTGTTTGAGGAGCAGCGGGGGCTGCCCCCAAGACGCGCAACAGATCACCGCATCGAGCTGATTCCAGGGACAAAGCCTGTGTCGGTCCGTCCTTACCATTATGGCCACTTGCAAAAGGATGAGATTGAATGTTTAGTTGGTGAGATGCTGCGAGCTGGGATAATTCGACCAAGTTCGAGTCCTTTTTCGAGCCCAGTTTTATTAGTTAAGAAGAAGGATCACAATTGGCGATTTTGCATAGACTATCGGGAGTTAAATAAAGCCACGGGGTCAGACAAATACCCAATTCCAGTGATACAAGAGATACTAGATGAGTTGGTAGGAGCTCTCGTATTTTTGAAGATAGATTTGCATTCTGGATATCACCAAATTCGAGTTGTAGACCCAGACATTCACAAACGACATTCGAACACATAATGGACATTATGAGTGTTTAGTCATGCCATTTGGGTTGACAAATGCTCCTGCTACCTTTGAGTCCACAATGAATGACTTATTTCACCCATATCTACGAAAGTTTGCATTAGTCTTCTTTGATGACATTTTGGTTTACAACAACTGTTGGGAGGAACACCGTGAGCATTTGATTTTGGTGTTGCGGATCTTGGCGACGAATTAATTTAAGGCTAATCGGAAAAAGTGTGCTTTTGGCTGCCTCAAAATTGAATATTTGGGACATATAATTTCACATGTCGGGGTTGCAATGGATCCATTGAAGGTCAATGCGGTGGTAGATTGGTCGAGACCTCTTTTGGTTTGCAAGGTTCGGGGGCTTTTTGGTTTGACAGGGTATTACCGACAATTTGTCAAAGAATATGGTCTTCTTGTGCGATCATTGACAACTCTACTGAAGAAAGAGGCCCCAACCCGATTCTAGTGGCCTGTAGAGGCAGAGCAGGCATTCCAGCGCCTCAAAAAGGCTTTAACCGAGGCACCGGTTTCAGATATACCACGGTTCGATCGTCTATTCGTAGTAGAATGTGATGCTTTGAGCACCGGAGTGAGAGCGGTGCTCATGCAGGAGAGGCATCTTATCGCTTATTTCAACTAGTCCTTAGTTGATCGTACTCTCTCCAGATTAGCCTATGAGCGAGAAATGATGGAGTTAGCACTAGCAGTGCAACATTGGAGGCCATATCTGATTGGGCGGAGGTTAATAGTGCATATCGATCACCGCAGCCTTAAACACTTGTTGAGTCAACGCATAGCAACAGGTTTGGATGGCAAAATTATTGGGGTATGATTTTATAATTGAATACATAATGGGTGCCTCTAATGCCGCTACGGATGCACTTTCAAGAAGGCTGGAGGAGACGTCCCTTACGGCCGTTAACGGACCAGAGTGGTTGGGATTTTTTTGATGTCGAGGAGGAACAACAAAAAGATGAATTCCTACGGAGCATTATACAGGATTTGGAGACGAATCCCATGAGTCATCCGGGATTTGAGTTGTGGGGTAACAAGCTACTCTATAAGGGACGCTTGGTGTTGGCTACAAATTCTAAGTGGATACTGCACTTGTTAGAGGAGTTTCATGATACTCCGACTGGAGGGAATGCGGGTGTCTATTGGACTTATAGGAGACTAGCACATAATGTATACTGGAGAGGTTTGTTCAAAAGGGTACAAAGTTATGTTGCTTAGTGCTTGATTTGTCAAAGAGCCAAGTACGAGGCAATGAGCCCCGTCAGGTTTCTTCAGCCATTACCAATTCCAGATCTGATTTAGGAAGACATATCGATGGACTCCATCACGTGTTTGCCCACTTCGAGGGGATACACATCGATTTTAGTGGTGGTGAATCATTTGTCCAAGTACGTACATTTTATAGCCTTGAAAACACCAGTTACAGCGCGATCTGTGGTGGAAGTTTTTTCTAGAGAGGTTGTACGGTTACACATGATGCCACAGTCTATTGTTAGTGATTGGGATTCATTATGCTTTTTGGAGAGAATTTTTTGTGTTATCTGGAACGCAGTTGAAGTTCAGTACGACATATCATCCTGAAACAGATGGGCAAACTATGCTAGAGGCATACTTGCGGTGTTTTACTTGTGAGCATCCGAAGCAGTAGTTATGTTGGTTTCCATGGGAAGAATTTTTGTACAACACGACTTATAGGATTGCAGCTCAGATTACCCCATTCGAGGTGGTGTATGGTCGTCCACACCCAACCATTCGGCATTTTCTTCAAGTTGAAAATAGAGTGGCTGAAGTATTTGAAGTTTTGGGGAGCAGGGATGTGATATTGGCCCGTTTGAAGGGTAACTTAGAAAAGGCACAACAATATATTGTTAAACAGGTGAACAAACATCATCGTGAAGTGGTATTTGAAGTAGGGGACAAGGTGTTTTGTCAGTGAGACCTCATCGCCAATCTTCGGTGTTCTGACAGCCTTCTCATAAGCTATCTTCTATGTTTTATGGACTTTTTTCGGTTGAGGCCCGTATTGGGTTGACGACGTACACGTTGTCACTCCCTCATACTAGCCACATACATTTGGTATTTCATGTATCACAGTTGCGGCGTGTCAAGGGAAATCATCCTATGGAGAGGGAGTTACCAGAGGGCTTGGAGTTACCTATAAGTTTGGTGTACGGACCTGATGAGGTGTTGGCATGGAGGAATGGGCGAGAAGATAGAGCAAATGGTGAGGAGTTGCTGGTGAAGTGGGTTGGAGAGTCTGCTGATGATGCAACCTGGATGAGCAAGGCCAATTTCCAGAACCAATTTCCAGACTACAACCTTGAGGATAATGTTGATTCGAAGGTGGATGGAGTTGATGTGGAGCAAAGGTTGAAGGTGAGTAAGAGGTCGAGGCCGTTGCTAGTGTATCGTAGAAGGGGACGAGACTGAGCCTACATTCGTAGGCCATTATTATTTAGCTAATTTAATTATTTTGGGTTGATTTGATTAATGTTACTTTATTTGAGTTATTACTTATTTTGTTTAGAGAGGGTATTTAAACCTCAATCAGGGTCAAACTATGGCTTTGGGCAATGAAGACTCTTCGTTGAATCTTTGATTTCTGCTACTAACACAAGAACATGTAGAAAGTACATTGCAAAAGTTGAAAAATAGACAACAGAGCAGAGCAGGAAGAATGGGTATGATTGGACGACCCAATCTTTGTCTCTAACGACTGAAAGTTTGAGTCTTATGGACAGAAATTTAAATTTTTGATTGAGAGCTTATAAATACCTTGACATTTCGACAAAATCATCATTGGAAATCCTACGCAAAACTGAGCCGACACTCTGCCTAACTTTCTACTCAAAAAGATCTCTGAACCTTTGTGTAATCTGAACAGGGGACTTAAGTTTCTAACTTAAGTTATTCTCTCTGTGCATCTGTCTAAGTGCACAAGGCTGAAGCTTACTAAGCTGAAGCTATTTCTTGGTGAATATATTTTTCAAGTTATATTCATAGCAGTCAATTTCCTACTCTGGGAATCTGATTATTACAGGCATAGCCAACCAACCTGAGTTCTGGGAAGAACATGTAAACATCCAACTATCCAGCTTAATGGCTGCGAGGTGCGTCCTCACTTCAACCTGAAGAAGCAAGCTTACAAGGAGTTTCTGGGCGAGTGATGTCAGCAGACCAAAGGACATAGATTTCCGACAGACTGACCATAGATCGTGAGAAGGCTTGTAACTCTGTAACTTAGTGGATTCCTGACTAAGTTCGGAAGAGTGGACGTAGGACTTTGATTCCGAACCACTATAATATCCTGTGTCTTTTATTGTTTTATTAAGTTTCTACACTAAGTTTATTTTCTTGTTTAAAACCTTCAATACTTGGCTAAGTATTGAAGTGTATATCTGAAACTTGAACTTAAAACATACTTGTGCCTAAACTGAGTTTCTTAACATTGAAAACTAAGTCTAAGTCAATTTTCAGAACAAGTGTGAGATTTATTAAACTTCCTCTGCACATTTTCATACTTTGATTTCGGGACCAATAGTCTGTAAAAGACATAAAATTGTATTGGAGCTTATGTGGACGTTGATAAACATTCAGAGAAATGGGATTCAATCTTACGGACATGCCATATTGTTTAAAAATTGCCCGAAGAACCACACCTTCCATACAAAAAATCATACTTACAAGTGATCCCTGAAAGTTTTGATCAAAATAGGGAAGGAAAACTCTTGGGGCTAGCCCCAAGGACAACAAAAATAATATTGATCGACTTAAAGGTGATGATGTCTGGGGATCCTTCCCGTTGCTCATGATTAATACAGAAACGAAGAAAAAACACACAAGAAAATATTAACCCCAAAAAATATTTGAAAATAGGTGCAATTGGTGGCCGAAGAAGTCTCTGAGGCACTAAGGTAAAAGTAAAAATTTAAAATTGAAAATCAGTCTGTATATATAATGGCAAAGTGCATCGGTCTGTGTGCAACTACTTCGACCGGATGCAGTAATCCATCTCCACTTGTTAGAACATAGAGAATTTTAACTTCAAATATCCCACCTAGGAATCCTAAACTTCTCAGAACACAAAGGTGATGCGGATTCGACAGTGCCAGACCATAATCTTAATATGCCAAAAAGTCTCTAAGGATGACTCCTATAGCCAGGTGATCATTTAGACATCTACAATTCCGAGGAGCTAAAGAAAGCAGGTCATAATACTCTTTCTCAAACAACTCTTGATGACTTTGTAAATTCACATGAATATCAAGTATATAATCGTATATTGGAAAAGGTCTGATACGGGGTGCGTACGGGCATGGGGTCACTCCCCAGAAAATTGAGTGATGCTAAATCAAAACATACTGAAAAACAGTCTAGAGTACACTCTTTGTAGGAAAGGTTAGGTCTAGCCAACTTGGAACCTTAGGTTTGTTACGGGTCATACAAAACCTTGAAAAACTTAAACTATATCACGAATAATACGGGAAATCCAGAGCCCGAGAACATTCTATTTTCTTATTTATTATCGGAATAGAACAACGTTACACAAATTCAAATGCCTTTGGCTTCATCAAATCAATTGGAATTCCATTAAGTCGGGCAGGATATTGTTATGATTAGGAAATACATGAATCTTATTTCAGTCCAATCAAAGAAATAAAGTCAAAAAGCCATTTGGATAGCCCAATTAATAAAGGTCCAAGTATGAAGATTTTTAAACAAATGGCCCGAGAAAGGTGATTTGGATAACATATATGAGGATAGATGGACTATGTTCTTCAAGGAACTCATTCGACAACTAAAAAGAAAAGCATAAGCTGAAATAGGCAAATGTTCTCAAGTTGAGGACAACAATTGAGTTGACGTGACTATCCAAAGAACTACCATAGCTGAAGAATTGAGCATATTCGATGACAGTCATAACTCTTAGCTGATTGTCTACAAATAACTAGCAAGTATAACTGTAAAGACAGATAAATTCTCCAAGCAATCAAGCAATATTGAGCAATAAACATACTTCTGCAATTACTTCTTATTTTGATATCTGCATTTTTTTATTATGATCTCTTCTAGTTTAAAAAGCTTCATTGCTTAGTATTCTTTACGAAAAAAACCTATCAAAAAGACGAAAACCAAGATCAACAATAATGATGTCCTGTAAAATTAAATTTTGAATGTTAAAATTTTTATCTAATGGTATATTTAGTGTGCAGCGAAAATTTTTAGATCAAAACTTGCACTCACAAACTAATGGTTCTTAACTAGTTTGTGTTTTAAAAAACAATAAGTCAGCGAGCAGTGAGATTATTGTTCAGTTCAAGTATACTTCAACACTAAAGTATGTTGACTTTTAAAAATCGTGCAGAAATATAAGAAAACAGTAAAATGTAAGGAGTTTATAAAGGTTCAAAGCCTAAAGTCCCACGTCCTCTCTTTAGATATCGATTTGGAAATTTACTAAGCTTTCGTTATAGACAGGTCTCATGATCTATCGATAGCTGGTAGATATCAATGTCTACCAGTTCACCAGCTCACTCTCCTAAGCCTCTGGTCCCTTCGGCTTTGTAGTTCCTCCCGAACTGTTCAGCTGATCGGCTAGACGCCTGGAAGAATCACTGTTGGAGATCTGTAGAGACTGCTATGTTCTTTCTACGAGAGAAAGAACACCAAATAACTCGAGTTGAGAAGCTAGGAGTTTTGTGTTCACTAAAATGAAACACATAAGGCTTAGAGATAACCTTCACGATAGAAATGGTCAGGTTTACAATTGAGCAGAGTTTTGGTGCTTTTCTTCATTTCTATTTTTGAAATGCTTTGAGTAATTCGTATATTTATAGGCAAAGTGTGAGTAATTCAAATTGTGTCCGTTTAGAGACATTTGAGCATCGTCCAATCTGATGCATCTATTTTCAGATGAGAGCAGGACGCTTTTCCAAAGATTTGGCACCTGCTTTATCCTTTACTAAAACAGGACGTCGACATTCTACTTTTGTGTCAGAATGGCTCAACCAGCCCAAGGAAATTTTCCTCTGGTTGGTGCTTCATCAGACTTTAATTTAATAAATCTCCAAACTTAAAGACTGATCTTCGGTGATTCTTCAGACTTATTCTTTTTGTCTCTTCGTGCGAGTAGGAATTGACTTTGTAAACTGGAGGTGATCCAGGTTAGTGCCATCCGTCAGTTTCTTTGAGTCATCAGCACCAAACTGGTAGCTAGACTCTCCCTACTCCTCACGATCCAAACTAGGGCTTTATATTTCCACCTAGTTTGTCTTGATCACCTTCGTCAGTTCTATTACAACTCGATATATTCTAACAGGACTTTACAAATTTTTTAAATTAGCTAATCTAGAGACACTCCTAACTTGGTGGTTTCTATACACACTTTTGACACATCAAAACGGCAAATAGGTAGGAATACTTCCTACAAATTTCCCCCTTTTAGATGTTGTCAAAATCCACCGTTATTAAGCTAGTAAAGTGTAAGTTCTCAGTTTACAATGAATATTCTATCAAAATCTAATACTCAAGAACTGAACACTTTGCTTAACCAGTTTGCCCTAAAAATCTTCCCCCTTAATGGGAGAGATATTTCTTGAACAAGTTCAAGGGCGAAAAACTGATTACACCTCAATGTGTATCATAAGTTATGAAAAGAGGCAAACATTTTGAGACAAAGAGTTATTATCTTCATAATATGCAGGAATTAATGATTTTTCATTGATTTATTTACAACTATTGGAAAGTAGTAAATTACAAGTACAATGAAAACCAATAAGCTTCGTCTTCTGCTTCTGGGACTAGGTTGATCTTCTTCTTGTCCCCTGCTTACTCCTTCGCTTCATCTTCCTCCTCTAAAGCTGGTGATGAGATCTAAAGAAAACCCATTCACCTTTTAGCTTGCCTCATCCTCACCTCGACTAGTTCTCACCACTAGTTTATGGCAGTACTCCAGCTGGATTGAAAACTCTCACTACTTGTCTTTAGCTGCTGCTGTCACTATAAACAAGTCTTATCACTTGTACTATAGTGCTAACATCCTGTTGATGATGCAGGAGGCTAAGCAGCAAGCCATAATATGCAAGTCTCGCCACTTGCACTACCATGTTTTCAAAACTGCAAGTCTCACCACTTGCATATTCTTTCTCCCGGGCCACCTTGCTTAAGAGCAGCATGAGGCATTTGAAGGCTACCAATGCTTTAAGTTATTCCGACTAGGTCCAAACAAGAAGAGACAAGAACGAAGGAGAGAAGATAGTTAGACCATTATGAAACATCCAAAGGAAGATGATCCATTTTTTAGTCCCAACCACCAAGAAATCATTCAATCGTTATGGCAAAGGAAAAGTCCTCCTCTGACCCACCTGACTATCCATCATATATCTTATGACAGAAAACCTATGGCCTGACGGTAAGAAAATCCTTATTTCCTTAAGCCTTGAGGTAAAAATTCTCAGTTAAAGCGGAGAGCCGAGCAATATGAAAATCATCTCAGACAGAGTCTTTTTGAGAATGATAATTTCCCTTCCAACTGAGCAATAATAAGGTCTCTTTGCTTGTAGGAATCTTGGTTGATCTACGTTTGAATGATGAGAGATGCCATTTGGTAGTTGGAGTAGTTTAGAGAGGGAGAGGAATTTAGGAGGACATAACAGTAGAAGAAATCTGAAGTTGGTAAGTATATAAGGGATACCTTCGATGGTTTCTAGAAATACTCTTATATAGGAAGTGATTTTTTCTTTTTTAACGGTTTGATCGTTTCGAAGTTATAATTTCCTAATTATTTAGGTGATTTAATGTTCGCTTTGCATCCACGATGTCTGCTCCTAAGTCCTTTTGACGAGTCTACTTCTTATTCCTCTATTTTATGTTGCATGATAACGTCGCATTGAATGTTGCGTGTTGACTGAAGGTACGACGCTTCGAATCTCTCATCTTTTCAAGTTTGCTGACATGGCAAACTGGTCTTCTCTCTATGTGATAACCAATGTGGGAGAAGCTGAAAAGTTTAACTTAATTTGGTGATTGTGTCAAGTTAAATTCTTCCTTAGACTGCCAAAACTGAGAGCTTGGACTCGGTTTTACTTTTCTCAAAACTGAGAGCTTGGGCTCAATTTTATTCAGCTTCTTCAGAAAACCAAGAATGAGAGCTTGGACTCATTCCTCTTCATATGCTATTTTGTCAAACTCTGGAAGATCGAGTTTGATGCATAACTCTCTAACCTTTCTTTAGGAAGTGTCTTTGTGAAGATATCTGTTAGTTGATATTCCGTTCGGATATACTCCACCGAAACATCCTTCTCTTCCACGTGATCCCGAATGAAGTGATGTCTAATGTTGATGTGCTTTCTTCTGTAGTGATGAACTGGATTCTTTGTAATGCACATTGCACTATAGTAATCACAATAAATTTGGTACGCAACTAGACATGATATCAGAATCTTTTAGTTGCTGCTTGATCCATTAGATTTGAGGACAACAACTGGCGGCAACTACATATCCAGCTTTAGTGGTTGAAGTTGCAACTGAGTGTTGCATTTTTGCTGAACCAACTTATCAGTTTATGTCCTAAAAACTAACAAGTACCACTGGTGTTTTTTTCATCAATTCGGCATCCTCCGAAGTTTGAGTCTGAATATCCACATCTAGGATATAAAATTCCCCGTGACTCTGTATACTTCAGCTATCTGATGATCCTTTTGGTAGCCTCCATGTGCGATTTCTTCAGATTTGCTTGAAATCTTGCACATACTTGAATGGCGTAGGAGGTATCTGGTCTGCTGTCTATCAAATAGAGTAAGAATATTATGATGCCTCTGAAACTAGTAGGATCAATTACTTCTCCTTCTTCGTCTGGAGTGATCCTTATGCTTGTTCTCATTGGAATTCTAAGCATCTTTGTCTTATATAGAAAAAACTTGTTGATGAGATTCTTTGTATACTTTCTTTGATGTATGAACATTCCTTCTGAGGACTGATGATCTTGAAGTCCTAGGAAGTATGTCATCTTTCCCATCTTGCTCATCTGGAAGTTGTTTTGCATGAGATGGGTGAACTTCTCACAAAGAGATGACTTCCTGGATCCAAAGATGATGTCATCAACATAGATCTCGACAAAGACTCTTCAGCATATTTAATGAGGAATAGAGTCTTGTCGATCTTCCCTTCCTGATGTCATTCTTTAGCAAGAACTAAGATAAGGTCTCATACCATGCTCATGGAGCTTTATTTAACCCATACAGGGCTTTCCTTAGTTTGTAGACATTGGTGTCTTGTTCAAAACCAGAAGGTTGTTCAATGTATACTTCCTCTTTGAGTTCTCCACTGAGGAAGATGCTATTCACGTCCATCTGGATAACAATGAAGTTGTAATATGCTGCATAGGCTAAGAAGAGTCTAATTGCTTTTAACCAGTCTACTTGTTGAAGGTCTCATCGTAATCGATGCCTTCACATTGTGCATATCCCTTAGAAACAAGTCTCGCCTTAATTCTGACTATGTTGTCGGCTTCATCCCGCTTGTTTTTGAAGACCCACTTAGTACCTATCACTGGATGATCTGTAGGTTTATTAACCAAGTACCATACATTGTTGCAGGTGAATTCTGATAGCTCTTCTTACATTGCATTGATCCAGTCTGAAGATTACAAAGCTTCTCCAATCTTTGTTGGCTCCAATTGTGAAATATAGCAAGTGAGCAGAGCACTTCCTTGCCTTGTTTGGACTGGATTTGCAACATCATCTAGTATGACATATTTTGGAAGAAGTCTCAACCATTTAGGTATTTGAAGTTCACTAACTTCAATTGGTTAGATGAATGGCTCTTGGCTTGGCGTTGTAGCGACTGGTAACGTCTGTGTGATGGAAGTCTTCAGGCACGATCTATCTTCTTGAAGTAGATCTGTGATCTGGAACTGGTCCTTCTGTGGATTGTAAATCCCTAGCTTATGATTATTCATGAAATTGCATGATGACATCATCAGTTCGTTGCTTCTTAGTTCCAACACCATAAGTTCCTAACTCGCTTGTTAGGTCTTCATGGTCTGCCACTTCCTTTGCCTTTGGAGCTTTTCTGAAGGTTCTTCATCTTCAAGTTTGAAAACTCCATGTTGGATTCACACTAATTTATGCCATTATCTAGGTAAACAGAATCTAAGGCCTCAACATGTTCTATAGCATCACCAACCCTCTAAGTGGTCTCAACACCAGCTGAGGAAAATAATAGTGAAGAATTTTTACCTAGAGATCTAGTCGAAACAATTGGTTCAAGATCTAAATTTCCTAAGCCCAATTGTTCGCATTATCAATCTCATAAAATTCTTCACCCAATTTTTTCATGGTCCTGCGCACTAAAGTAGATTCATAAAAAATAACATTGCATGTTATTTCAACAAGTCTGGTGGTCTTGTTGAGTATTTTGTGTCCGTTGTGAGAGAGGTGTCCATATCCAAGGAAAACACCCTCATCAGCTTTGGGAGAAAAAATATACAATTTCGACTTCCCATTGTTGTGAATATAACACGGTGAACCAAAAGAACGTAGATGAGCTAAAGAATACTTACGATCATGATACACTTTGTATAGATTTTTGTGCAGATGATTGTTGAATCCGCTTATATTCTTTGTGTAGCAGGCTACGATAACAACTTCTCCGCAATAGCGCTCACTTAAGTTGGTTTATGTCAGCATGGTCCTTACGGCCTCCTTGAGAGTGTGGTTTCTTCTTTCTACAATCATAGTTTGTCGTGTAATCGTTGGAATGTCCTCTCGTGTCCTATTCCGACTTTAGTGCAGAAATCCATCCGCGGTTCGTTGCAGAACTCAGTTCTTTTGTTGGATCTTATCCTCTTTAATGTGACTCCTCTGTTGTTTTGGACAAGCATCACCAACTTAGGTAGTATGAGCTTTACTTCTTCCTTGTTCTTGAGAAGCTTCAGCCACATGTATCTCGAGTAATCATCAATGACTACAAGGAAATATCTTTTTCTTCCAATGGCATGTGGAGTCACTGGTCCAAAGAGGTCCACGCTCTGTGCTCGCATTGACTAGTTTGTTTGTGAATGAGGCTTTGGTTTGCTTCCCCAATTGGCATGCCCTTCCGATTCCTTCTTTCCAAAACATTCCCTTTCACAGACCTATTACTAGCTCACGTTTAACAAAATGATTGATAGTCTTGAAATTCAAATGGTTTAGCCTCTTGTGCCACAACCAGTTTGTCTCACTTTAGCTGGTTGCCACAAAGCAAGAGCTTATCTTTCCATTGTGCCAGTGTACCATGTAAAGCCCTCATTCCTTTAAGCCTCTGAGCTTGACTTCTTCTAAAACCACGTCTCGAATTTGGGATTTAGACTCGACCAAGGAATCAACATAATCATTTTCACTGAGCTGACTGAAGCTTAGTAAGTTATGTTTCAGATTGGTGAGTTGGGAAACATTTGTGATGGTGATTCCTTTTCGTTCGATAGATCCCTTTCCAATAGTTCTACCTTTAGAGTTGTCACAAAACATGACGTCCTTTGACCATTATGAGATCTATAAGAAGATTTCTTTCACCAATCATTTGTGCAGAACATCCATTTTCCAATATCGACATGCTCTTTTGCTCACATATCTGATCTGTGGATACCTGTTCCTGCAAGATATAGATTATATTTTAGGTCCCCGATTAGTTACGGGTCCTACAGGATTAGTATATTGGATCTATACTTTAGGAATCAAAACTTGAGTTACCCTTACAACAGGTAGCTTTTCAAAGCTTTTTCCTGCTGCATTTCTCATCCTTTTCAAGTAATGCATGACATTTGTTTGAGAAATTATGAGAGTGTGTGCAGTCCTTTTGGAAGTGTGCTTCCTCATGGGACCTCAAAAAATAGGTTCCGGATGTGTTTATAAACCATGCGATTGATGATCACAATGGTTAACCTTCATAGCCTTTGAAAATGAAAATTTATGAGGTTCATGCCTCAAGTAGTTGTTCCCCCTACTTGGTATATTCCCATTCTCATTTGTGAAATCAGATTTGACTCTCTGGCTTTGAGAGTAACCAGGTTGGTTGTTTCACTTACCGTAGCTGAAGGTGGTTGTTTTGTCAAACTGATTGTTGAAACTGGTTTCCTTGCAGTAGGAACACTTTGCTTCACCAGTTTCTTAGGCTTAACTGGCGTTTTGTCAATTCGTAATTGAACTAGTTTAGGAATATATTGTTTTCCAGTTTCTTCCGTAAAAACGGTCTCTTAGTCACGAGCTGATTAGCTAGTTTGGGGTTGCTGGCAGTCCAGCATTTAGCCATTCCAGTAAGAACTGGGAAATTTTTGGCTACCCCTTTCCCTTCAATCTTTACTGATCACAAGTATTTTCTTTTATAAAGTAGATTTTCATTTTGCCTGTGTCAATACCTGAAGAAGATGCAAAATTGCTCAATTCCTTTTCATTAAAGCCTAAAACTATTTTATCTTTTGGGTCTCTTTAACCAAATAGCACTTCTTCAAGTTCTCTTAAGCTTTTTATATAAGAGCATTTACATGGTTCCTGCTCAAGGTTTTTTTTATTCAAAGAGTCACACTCTATTTTAAGACTTCAAATCATTTATAAGATAAGAGTGTTCTTCCCTAAGTTTGGCCAGTTCCTCGGTGGTGGACCGAGACTTTTCAATCTCATTGGTCAAAACTAAAATTTGCACTTTTAGCGAGGAATTTTCTCCGGCTAAAGCATTTTTAATTTCATAGAATTTAAAAAATTCTCTAGATAGAAGTTCAAGGGAAACATCTTTTGAATCAGAGCAATATGATTCAGAGTCCTCTAACATGCGTGCAGAAAACATTGAAACTGATAGGGAATTTGTAACCTTTTCACCAGTTGTGGTTAAGGCCATTTTTGCTTCTGCATCATCGTCATTTCCTTCCTCCATAGCAGCTAGAAATACTAGTAGAGCTTTCTCATCCGACTCTTTATCTGAAGTGATCTTTCAGTCATCATTGTCGGGAATTTCAGGCACCTTTGTTCTTGACAACATCGCCTTTGCAACGACTCTTGAGGCTCTTTGCTTAAAGATCATTTTGAGCCTTTCTCTCTCTTTTTTGTCCACTCGTGGAAAATCAAACTTTATGTGATCTAGAGAGCCGCATTCGAAGAAAGATCAAGGTGATCTCTTCACGAACCTCTTGTCCTCTATTTGAGGAGCATTCATCTTGGCTTTTGCTTTCTCCAAGAGCTTCTTCATATATTCTTCCAGCTCTTCTATAGAGCTCTCTCCTTCCATCTGATAGGAGGTTGAAGTGGAGGGTGTCTCTTTCACTAGGTTAGACTGACTAGATGGTCTGTCAGTTTGAAATGGCTTCCTTGGTCTCCACTTGATATCCTTGTTCACGAAGTTTGTAGTGTCTTCATGATGGTGGGTTGGTGAACTGGGGACCAAACGACTTCATTATTGTTCACTATTTGGATATCCCACTCATGAGCTTGGAGTTGAGAGAACATCTCTTTTGTAGAGATGTTTCTCCTTCAGGTTGGTTGTCTCTACAAACCAATCATCCTTTGGTATTTTTGACAAATTTTTGGCGTTGAGATCCGCAGTTGAATATACTTTGTCCAACGCCTTTAGCTCGCTCACGATCTTGTTCAATCTTACCTCCATGGATTTTATAATTTCTCCAGGAAGCATTTGGATATATTCATATTTGTCAACGCAGACCTTGAGCTTGTTCCGCTTCATTTGCTCTGTCTTTCGACAAAAGCCTCCAAGATAGTCCCAAACTTCTTTGGCGTTGTCGAACTGCATGACTTCATGGACAAGTGCCTCTGGTAGAACTGACAAATCAACTCATGTGCAATGGAGTCCAGTTGGGTGCGTCCTTTGTCCTCCGATGGGTATTCACCGTAGGGCTTCTCGATCGTTTCTAGGTCATCTTAACCTCCGATCTCGGTGTTGACCTTCATGATCTTTATTGGTCTATGATCGATGACATCAACCATCTTCGGATGTATGCTTTTAAGATGGATGGTGGACCGCTCCTTCCAAATGACGAACTTCTCCACCGAATATGGTGGAAGCTTTATGATATTCATCTTCGATGTATAACCGACTCTCTAGTAAACAAAATGAGTGCAAGGAAATATATCTTGTCCTTAGTAGTCCAAAACAGTTCAGTCTATGAAGACAGACATGCTTTGATACTCCTTGTTGATCCCAAGATTAGAGTATCTATAGTGTACAACAAAAATCTTAAGATCAAAACTTGCACTCACAAACTAGTGGTTCTTAACCAGTTTGTGTTTAAGAAAAAACTTAGTAAGCAAGCAGTGAGATTATTATTCAGTTCGAGTATACTTCAACTCTAAAATGTGTTGAGTTGTAAAAACCATGCATAAATATAAGAAAGCAGTAAGATGCAAGTAATTAATAGAGGTTCGGAGTCTAAAGTCCTATGTCCTTTCTTCAGACCTCAATTGGAAATTTACTAAGCTTATATTACAGACGGGTCTAATGATCTATCGCTAGCTGGTAGATGCCAGTATCTACTAGTCCACTAGCTCACTCACCCTGACCTCTGGTACCTTTGGCTTCGTAGATCTGGAGTGTATGCACGCCATGCAACATCTTTCTCTAGAGATGAGAGCTTTATAGTTCCTCTCAAACTGTCGAACTGATCAGCTAGACGCCCGTAAGAATCACTAGAGGAGATTTGAAGTAACTACAATGTTATTTCTACGAGAGAAAGAATACCATATAACTCAAGCTGAGAAGCTACAAATCTCATGTTAACTAAAATGAAACACGGAAGGCTTAGAGATAGCCTTGATGATAGAAACGGTCACATTTTCAATTGAGCAGAGTTTCGTTGCTTTTCTTAGTTTCTCTTCCTGAATTGCTCTGAGTACTTCATGTATTTATAGACGAAGTGTGAGTAATTCTTATTGTAGCCGTTTAGAGACAATTGAGCATTGTCCAATCTGATGCGTCTCCTTTCTGACGAGAGCAGGGTGCTTTTCCTGAGGTTCGACACCTTCTACATCCTTTTCAAACACAGGATGTCGACATTCTGCTTTTGTATCATAATGGCTCTGCCAGTCCGAGGAATTTTAATTGGTTGGTGCTTTATAAGGCTTTAATGAATCTCCAAACTTAAAGATTGATCTTCGGTATTCCTCTAACTTGTTCTCTTTTTCTCTTCGTTCGATAGAATCTGACTTTGTATATTGGAGGTGATCCAGGATGGTGTCGTCCGTCAGTTTTTCGGAGTCATCAGCTCCTAACTAGTATCTGGTCTATCCTTACTCCTCACAATCCAAACTAGGGCTTTATATTTCTACCCAATTTGTCTTGATCAGCTTCATCAGTTTTATTACAACTCGATATAACATAACAAGACTTTACAAGTTTGTGAACTTTGCTAATCTAGAAACACTCCTAACTTGGTGTTTTGTACACACTTTTGATACATCAAAACAACAAATAGATAGAAATAATTCCTAACATTTAGTCTTAGTTCATTCATGTAAAAGAGTTTGGCCTAAAATGCACCCCTATGTATAAATGATGCGTCTTTGTTTGAGATGACACGCATCAAATCATATTATTTTTTGATAAAAAAAATGGTTAATGCACTTTCACAAGTGTATATTGCATCAATGAAAAGGCTGTTTCAGTGTGGATTACTGAATTAAGTGAATTTCTTTCTATGGTTTGCTCGTTATTTGTTCATAATAATGTAATGCGCAAGGTTTGTAGATTATGCACAAATAATACTTATAATTACCACGATCTCTCTAATCTCTACTCATGGGATCTTTTGATTTGTGTCGAATTTAGATGAAAAAAATCATTTATTTAATTATTTGTTTATTCATAGCATTATTTGATATTACAATTCTCTTTTTTTTTATCATATATGTTACGCTTAAATATTATATATTTTTTATATTAACTCATTCCTTTTTATTATAATTATTGATGTAATCAATCTAAACATATTTATTCATATTCAAACATAGATAGTAATTTTTAAATAGGAAATTAGAATAAACATAGACAGTAGACATGTATGGGAAAATTATGAACAAGTAGGAAATTAGAATAAATTCGTGACAGCTATAGGAGGATGTAATGATGATGGGAATAAACAGCCAATTCATGTTTTTAGATGAACATACCTACGTGGACCACAAATTCAACAACAAGTTTTAGCTTAAATTTTGCATTTTATCGACCTGTCAAACATACACACACATACCTACTTCTTCTATGATTCCTCTTAATCTCTTTAATTTTATTTAGAGAGAGACAGACATAGTTATTCTTGTGTTTATCATTTTCGAAATAGCCAATTGAGTTCTCAATAATTAATTAATTATATGAATACGAGTAAATTCCTTATTTTCATGCAATTTTATGCATTATAATACAATTTTATATGTATTTTATTTATTTTCATAAATATAAATAAAACTGTGCATAAAATACATATACATTATGGATATAATGCATAAATATATACTTTTATATAATGCATGTATAGTTATAGTACAAATAAAATTAGTTAAAATGAAAGGTAAAATCTGATTATCTTATAATGCATATAAATTATACTAAAATGACATGAAGTTTTTTGGATTATTGATGCTCAGCTAGAGAGTTTTGTGCAGAACAATTTGGAGTGAATTCAAGAGTTAGGCCTTGTATTATTAAGCTAGAGAAGAAACACATTTGTGCATATAACATTTTTATTAGTTAAAAGGCATCTTTCATTTCCAGCCGTTAGATATCATCTGAGTTTGCAGGATCCTGTGTGGTAGTTGTAAAAGAGCCATTGGAAACTCTTCTTCTTCAGCTCGCATAACAAAGAAAAAAAAGATAGCCAGCAAAGCAAGAGAGAATATTCAGAGAAGAAATTTTTTTTAGTGACATTGAATTTTCTGGGTGGTTAATTTTTTAAGTTGTGCAATATCTACTTTATATTCTCATTTCAAGTCATCAATAAAAAATACCCTTTATCGTCCGTGGATGTAGCCTCAACCGAGGTGAACCACGTAAATTCTTGAGTGCAATTTTTGGTTTACAATTTCTTGTACAATCATATATTACAAATTGATGCCATCTGTGAAAATTTCGGTGGATTTAAGGTGACTAGAAGTGTCATTCCGATCTTGGTGTGTCTATGATAGCAAGCCGAGTGCAGATTACAGAAAAAAAAGTTTCTCTACTCATTTTGGGTAAGTCTTCTTGAATTCCTTGCAAGTCAAAATCGGTTTGGGATTGGATTCTTGTGTTTGTATTAGTCTCTTCTATAATTCTATTCATATTGGTACCTTGCATCTGTGATCTTAGTTTGTCCCTCTGATATATTAGTTGTTGATTGGTTTCTATTGGTGATTGTTGGGGCTAGGTTTGAAATTGATAAATTCACAGGCAAGAACAATTTTAGGTTGTGGTAGGTGAAAATGCAGGCCATCCTAACTTGACAACGCTTGTATGAAGCCATTTTTGATGATAATAACTCATTGAAGGAAGAGACAAATATGGCTAGAAGCACTATCATTTTAAGTTTAGATGATAAAATTTTAAGTAAGGTTGCCAAAGTGGAAACTGCATATGGAGTATGGACAAAATAAGAAGGATTATACTTGTCCAAGTCTTTAGCAAACAAACTGTACATGAAACAGAGGCTCTATACCTGTAGATTTACTGATGGCAAGAGCATCCTAGATCAGGTTGATGAGTTTAATAAAGCAATAGACGATCTAGAGAATCTTGGGGTTAAATTTGATATGTGGACAAGACAATACACTTATTAAATGAATTGCCTGAGTTGTATGACAACTTGAGAGATACTATGATATATGCAAGGGAGAAGTCCATCACTCTATAAGAAGTTCAATTTGTTGTGAAAGGAAAACAGGTTCTTAGGCAAGTATATGGAAAAACCTCTATTCAGTCAGGTTTAGGGCTGCTAGTAAAGAAGGTTGCTCGTAAGAATAAATAGAAAAAATAATCCTTCCTACCTCCCTAGAAGTTTACTCCAAGACTTGCAAGCCAAATGAGATGGAATAATAGCCAAAGAGATGAAAGACTCCCTCATTCCAAATCTCTTAGTTGGCAGACAGTAGGGCATGTCATTTCTGAAGAAAAAAAACCTGGAGCCTATGGTAAATGACTGCTTCTCATATAAGAAGCTACAGTCACTTCAAGGATCAAATAACCTTGCAATGGTTGAAAGGTAACTGGATGAGGGCATAAACATCACAAAATCAATTGGAGATGACAGTTGGATTTTAGATTATGGATGTTACTTTCATATGTGCCCACATTTAAGCTGGTTTGTTGACATCCAATTGTAGAATGAAGGTTCAGTAATGATGGGGGAATAATAATATGTTGTTAGGTTTTGTATACTAAAAGCTCATATCTATGAACAAACATACTTCCGAGAATAATGGAATCCTTTTATCTCGTCGATAGGGAGATTAAATGACGTGTAGGAGATCGTGGAAGGCCATATGGATCGTTTGACCTAGTGAGATATAAACAACAACATCACAACCGAGACAACGCTGAGGATTAGCATTTCGGTGTAGGCTGCAACATAATCATAAATAAATGTTTGTTTTCATCACTTGATATGTTGGTACGTGCGGTTGTGTATTTATAGAACCACAGTGTGATGTGTTCTTCTGTCTATTATCATAAGAAACAAGGTGTAATGATTTGGTTGAGTATGAATCCTAACAAGGGTTCAGAAGTATGCAGGGGTTGTATGTCACTTTGACTTGCCATGGTGGAGAGCCTAATTACATTCTCGTATATACGCATCTTGGGTAACAACAACTAGTGTAAAAAGTTTCGATGGTTGGCATTAGGTTACCATATCCGAATGATAGCATGGGGACATTCCCTGAGGTGCTCAAAGAGGTTCGTTGTGCTGAAGTCCTGCCGGCTGATTCAGTACAAACATAGATGAAAATGTTTGAGTGGTACTAATCATAATAATAATATGTTAATTAATTATTAGAAACATGTCAGAAGCTCTAATTAATTAACAAATGTCCAGTAATCTTAAATATGGGGATTCACCGAGCCGATGCAACCTGCTCCTCGTAACATGTAATAAAGGGGTAGGTTCGTATTAATTTCTCTAGTGGAATGAATTAACATTAACTAATTAATTATATCCAGAATTGTGGACATGAGAATTAATTAATTCATAGGCCTACTTTATTATTTGCATCAGGTCCCAAGTCTGGCCCAATATAATTAATTAAGGGAGCTCATTAGAGTTTTAACCATAGATATATAAATAGCCCATTCTCTCCTCAGATTTCATAAGTTACAACAACTATAACCCTAGAGGAGAGAGAAAGAGAGAGAGAGAGAGGTCGGTGCCAACTACTATAGAGGGAGGAGAAATTCGACTCTGTCTTGTGTAGTGCAATCTTGCGGAATCCCCACCAGTAGCCGGATTGGAAAAACAAAGGGACACATATCTGGAGATTTGATCTGGAGGACCAACATGATTTCTAATCCTTCATCTCTGTCAATTAATTCTTGAATCAAATTGCAAAGGATTTAATTTTTTTTTACAGATCTAATTGAAACGTATGGTAGAATCGGAATCAGATTCAACACGGATAAGATTCATACCCTACGAAGTTAAGGTATTCCTAGATCTACTGTATTAAATTCATATGAGCATGCACGAGTTTTCATCGAATGATAATTATTCTGAAATCCATGAATGATCCCAGTTAATGGTTTTGTGATTTGGTTTCACAAAGAAAATCCCTACATATGTGTCATATGAGAGGAATTGGTTCGGTGAGCATCCAAAACCATAATAGTGAAAGTAAGATCCTGCTTGATGTCAGATATGTACCATAACTTAAAACGAATCTTATTTTCTTCGATGTTAGGAAGAAAGAGGGTACAAATTTGAAGGATTTAATGGCATGATGAGTGTGGGTAAGAATGGTGTTGAAATCCTAAAGGCTCGAAGGGTGAATTTAATGGCCTGACAAGTATGAGTAATAATGGTGTTGAAATCCTAAAGGCTCGAATGGTGAATAGTATCTACTATCTATTTGCGATTAGACAGTCTGACTCCATCACATAAAATAGGTGCAAGATATTGCATGCTAGGCATGACTACATAGGCTCTAAAGAAATTGATGAAATAAGGAAGAGAGGCATGATAAATATTTAGGGAAATACTGATTCCTCCATGTGTGAGGAAGGCATCTTATCTAAAAGTAAGAAACTCCCTTATAGCTATAGTTCATATAGGAGCAAGCAGCCACTTGAGTATGTACATACAAATTTATAGGGCTCTTCTAAGTCTGATACTCTTAGTGATGAAAGTATTTCCTCTCGGTATAATGGATGATTACTCAGGGAAACTATGGGTTTATTGTGTGGTTGAAAATGAAAAAAGAGTGAAGACCAAGTGTTTAAGATCTAATAATGGTCTTGAATCTGAAATTTATCAATTTTGTAAGGCAAGGGGTATAAGAAGACACAAAACGGTACCTTACAACCCTAAAAAAATGGGGTTGTTTAAAGGATGAACCGAACCTTACTAGAGAGAGTAAGACGTATGCTCTTGAGCTCAGGATTGCCTAAGAGTTTTTGGGGAGAGGCTTTAGCAACAAAATGTTTTTTATTAATAAATGCTCTGCTACTACCGTAGCCTTTAAGAAATCTGATGAATTATGGTATGTGGGAACATCTGAATACACTCATTTAAGAACTTTTGGATGCTCAATTATGCTCACATTCGACAGAATAAATTGGAACATAGAGCACTTAAAAGCATTATACTTAATTATCCTCTTGGTGTGAAGGGATTAATATTATAGTGTATAAAAGAAAGTGATTAGAGAGTTATAATAAGTAGGGATATGGTTTTCAATAAGGAGAAAATGCCTTAACTAGAATTTATTTCAGACAAAGATCCGGGAACAAGATTACTGGATGCAAGGTCACTCAACTGGAAGGAGAAACTGAGCAAATAGGTTCAAAAATTTCTCAATCTCAAGAACCTGGTGCTAGCAATGATGAGAACAACACAAGTGATGATCTCTGCAATTACTGGTTGGCTAGAGATAGAATTAAGAGGAGTCACATCCTCCTAAATGATTTAGTGAAGAAGATGTTATTTTCTTTTGTTTAAACATTGCTGAGAAGCTGGAGGGAGCTGAACTTACAAGCTATGAAGAAGTTGTGAAGAGTAGCGAGTATGCTTTGTGCTTGAAGGCCATGAATGATGAAATTTCATCCATGCATAGTAATGGAACATGGTCCTTTGTTGACAAGCCTAGATATGCATATTGTATTGGATGTAGGTGCATTCAAGAGAAAATAGGAGAATATTGTAGGGGGTAGAATCAGTCTTAAATATTGTCTAGTTGCTAATGGTTATACCTAAAATGAAGGAATGTATTACAATAAAGTGTTCTCTCTTGTGGTTAAGCATACATCTATAAGAATTCTGTTGTCGATTGTGGTGTAGGGAAACCTAGAATTACACCAACATGATGAGACTGCTTTTTTGCATGGTGACCTCGAAGAAACCTTGTTCAAGGAGCAACCTCTGTATTTGTTGAAATTGGATTTGAGCATAAGGTATGTTTGTTACATAAGTCTATATATGGTCTTAAGCAAAGTCCTAGACAATGGAATAGGTAGTTTGATGGCCATATGCACAAAACTGGCTTTAAAAGATCAACATTTGATAATTGTGTGTATATGAAGATGAGATCTGATTCAAGCCTGATTTACCTTTTGATGTATGTTGGTGATATGTTACATGCTTGTAAGTCTATTCAAGATATTAATGTTGTTAAGAAGGATCTCATAATGAAGTTTGATATTAAAGATATAGGACAAGCAAGTAACATTCTTGGTACAGATATTAGTAGAGCCAGAAGTGGAGGTTCTTTGAAGTTGGTTCGGACTGCTTATCTGCTTAAGGTTTTTGAGAATAAAAAATTGCTTGAGTGTTGGCCATTTACTTTGCCTATAGTTCAAAATCTAAAGTTATTTGAGTCTCAAAAACCTAAAAAACAAGATGAGCTCAGTTGTATGAAAAGCATTCCATATGTTAGCTTAGTGGGAAGCTTAATATATCTTATGATCTGCTCTAGACCTGATATTGTCCATGCTTCTAGTGTCACAAGTACGTATATGTCTGAACTTGAAAAGCCTTATTTCATTATTACATGTATTGAGATACCTTAAAGGCACCTTAAAACTTGAGTTGATGTTTGAGAAGCAGCAAGATAATGAATTAGGTCCATTGGTTGGCTTTTTGGACTCTGATTATGCTGCTAGTGTAAACACTAGAAAGTCCCAATCTAGTTATGTGTATAAAGTATATGGCACTGCAATTACTTAGAAGTCTAAAATCTAATTAGTTGTTGCTTTCACCAAAACTGAAGCAAAGTTTGTTGTAATTACACAAGCCATAAAAGATAGCCTTTGGTTGAAAGTCATTTTGGCAGAATCTGGAATAAAGCAGAAGATGGTGGAGCTATTGTGTGACAGTCAATGTGCATTGCACTTGACTAAACACCAAGTGTTTCATGACAAATTGAAACACATAGATATTAAGTTTAATTTTGTACTAGAAATTGATAACTCTCTCATGAGAGTTATATTTACGTCTTTAAATTAATGAATACAAGTCCTTTAAGTCTTGTTTAAGTTCAATATAGGTGTAAATAAGCTTGTTTATGCATAGTTGGTCATTAGGAGAATAGTGTCTGCAAATTAACTATTTTGTGTCTAGTCTATATAATATATTAAAGGAGTTCCAGGATTTTTCCTCCAAAATTATTGAGAAACGTGTACAAATTTAAATAAAATAATGATATTTTTACAATTATTAGTTGATGACTGAAATATGTCAATCTATATATGTTTTAAAATGTGTACATTTTAAAATAATTTTTTTTTTCGAAAAAATGAATATATATTATTTATATTTAAAATTTATTTTCATATATTTATATAGTATTATTTTAAACAAACTACACTATAATATCTTTACTAAAACATGGTAATTCTTTATTTGATAATTTATATACAACAGAAACATAAGTTATTATTCAATAAAATGAATAATATTATTCACCATAATATTATGAATAAGATTATTTGTATATTATTTTGAACAATATTTATTCGCGCAACGCGCGGGTATAAATCTAGTTTGGTATAAGATAATGCAGGAAATAAAGGAGTGAAATTCTTAAGGAATTGCGCATGCTGAGTGAAGGTGTTGAACACCTGCTGTAGCATATTGAGAAATCTAGAGAGAGAAAGTTGAGGAAAGAGAAGATTTCTGAGCTGGGTTATTTGCTGGGTGCTGGCAAGGATGTGGTTGTACCCATCTGAGCTGGAAAGTGAAAGCAGCTGCAATTGTTGCCACCTGGGCAGGGTGAATTAAGGAAGCACAACATTAATTGAGGAAACCTAGAAAGATATCCTTCTAGAACTTTTGGGGCCATATATAAAAGGGGAAAATAGCTCATTTGGGGAGAGTTGGAGTTCAGAATGAAATACTCGAGTCTTGGGAAGAAAGAAAGATCAGGCACCAAAGAGTGGAGCTAGAGAGTGGCCGAAAGAGGAATCCGGAGGACACCACTGTGGGATTGAAGGAATTCATCCCCATCTATCTTTGTTTGCAGTTTTAAATAGTTTTTATGTTTATTTCTAAAGATATTCTAGTTATGTTTCATATGATTTTAGCTATGAGCTAAATACTTTAAACTTGAGTTGTTGATCTCTTGTGGGATTAATGTGATGACTTGAAATCCTTGCTATTCTATCAAATCTGGGTATTTATCAATCCTATCTTACTTTTTTGGCCAACTTAGCTAAGATATATTTCTTTTCATGTTTGGAAAGGCATGTTTAGGAGAGAGCCCTGATTTGAACTAGATCTAGCCATTGGAAAATGTGTGGATTTAGTGTGCTTAGTGAATCTGTTTGTTGTGAGCTAGATATTGTTAAACCTAGCATAGGAATATGTGGATCGAACAATACTTCTAGCAATCTCTGTAGTTTGGAAGAACTATAGAGTATTTTAGAGATTCAGCACTTGAATGCATGCTAGGATTCATGCTATAACATCCCTTCAGCAAGTAGAGTCAGCAACCTGAGTTGCCTTTTTATAACTAAGTTCTAAATCTACCCTATTAGTTGTGGAATTGGAAATCATTAGTGTCTTGTTTATGTTACTTTACTTTTCTTGCATTAGGATTAGACTCAACAAAAGAATTGATTAAACCTTGCTGTATGTTGAGTGTGTGCACGATTCTTCATATGAGGAATTCCCTGTGGGATCGACTCTAGATACTCTTAGATATTACTTGGCAGTGTATACTTGCACTTTGTTTCACACGTTTTGCACGTATCAAGTTTAAGGCGCCGTTGTCGGGGAGTGCCAAAGAATGTTGTTGCTCTTTAACTACAGCTATAATTATTTATGGTATATTATTAACAAAGACACAAAAAAAGAGTACGAATATTAGATTTGCAGTCCACTTTTCAGGTTTGTTTGGTGTATGAACCAGAGAGAACCGCCTGAGGTTCTGATATTTGACCCAGAGATTGAAAGAACTTTCCGAAGAAATAAAAGAAGACAACGGAGAAGGAGACATCAAATGGCTAACCAAGGAGAAGGAGAGCAAGAACCACGAAATGCTTTAGTTACGGCAGATGCTAAGGATAAATGTATTCGAGCTTATGCAGATCCTAAGTTCAATGTTTTGAAGTCAGGAATTGTGCAACCTGAGATTGCAGCGGTGCAATTCGAACTAAAGCCAACAATGTTTCAGATGTTGCAAACTATAGGGCAGTTCAGTGGGTTGGCATTAGAAGATCCACATCTTCATCTGAAATCCTTCCAAGATGTAAGTGATAACTTTAAGCTACCTGGTGTGTCTACAGAAGCATTGAGGCTGAGGCTATTCTCCTACTCTTTAAGGGATAGTGCTAGAACTTGGTTGAACAACATCCAACCAGAAACTGTAACATCATAGAATGAGATGGCAGAGAAATTCCTGTAGAAATACTTCCCTCCTACCAGAAATACCAGGTGCAGAAATGATATAATGGCTTTCAAACAAGATGAAGAATCAGTCAGTGAAGCTTGGGAGAGGTATAAAGAGTTAATAAGGAAATGTCCACATCATGGCATACCTCATTGCATTCAGCTGGAGACTTTCTACAATGGACTGAACCTAACTTCAAGATTGGTACTGGATGCTTCTGCCAATGGAGCCATATTGTTGAAAACTTATAATGAAGCCTTTGAAATTCTAGAGAGGATCTCTGAGAATAACAGTCAATGGTTAAATCCAGAGCTCAAACAGCCAAGAAGGTGACAGAGGTGCAGAATTTAGCATTCTTACTACTATGCAGGCTCATATAGGAGCAATTGGGACTTCTGTTAAGAGTATGGAAGCCTCCATGACAGCAAATCAACTATCTCAATCATCACAACCAATGCAACAGACAGTGAACCAAGTTTTAATGGATATCTCTTGTATCTATTGTGGAGAAGCACATACGTTCGATGAGTGCCCACATAACCCTGCATCTGTCTGCCACATGGGAAATAATAAGAACAATCCATATGCTCCTGCATACAATGTAGGATAGAGAAATCATCCTTATTTCTCTTGGTCGAATCTCTGGAATTCATCAAGGCCTCAACAACATATGCAGCAGCAGCATGTGCCACAACAACCTATGCAGCAGCAGGGCCAACAGCTACATCTACAACAACAACAGACTAAGCAGAATGCTGTGGGTGGCTTTCAACAACAACATCACATGAAGCAACCACAAATGCAGAACACAGGCCAAGCCTTTATGTCCTTGGAGAAACTGATGTAGGATTTTATGATCAAATCAGAGGCGAGAAGCCAAAGCCAGGAAGCAACTATAAGAAATCTGGAAGTTCAGATTGGTCAACTGGCCACTGAAATGTAGAATAGGCCACAAGGTACCTTACCTGGTGACACAATGAACCCCAGGCCTGGAAAAGAGCAGTTGAAGGCAGTCACTCTTAGGAGTGGCACAACACTAGCTGAGATTATTCCTGAACCACAAGAATCTGATGATAAGTCTGAATCTCAGAAGGAGGACAAAAAGGTTGACTTAGAAGAAAAACAGATAGCTCAGGAAGATGTTGGGAACCATGTTGCAGCAAGTACACATCCTGTTCCACCTGAGCTGAAATTCAAAGAAAAAGAGCCAAGGCAGTATACTCCTCCGCCTCCACCATATCCTCAAAGATTCTAGAAAAAGAAGGAAGACGCACAGTTTGGTAAATTCCTTGAAATGCTGAAACAGCTGCACATCAATATCCCATTTGTGGAAGCTTTGGAGCAAATTCCTAGTTATGCCATGTTTTTTAAAGATGTGCTGACTAAGAAGAGGACTCTGAGTGAGTTAGCAACTGTGGCCATGACTGAAGAGACTAGTGCTCTATTCAACCAGAATAAACTATTTTCAAAAAGCTAAGGATAGGAGGAGCCAGACCTACCACTGTAACCCTGCAACTAGCTGATAGATCAACAGTGTATCCTGAAGGGAAAATAGAGGATGTCTTAGTCAAGGTGGAGAAGCTCATATTTCCTGCTGATTTTATCATCCTGGATTTTGAAGCAGATGAGGAAATTCCCATCATCCTGGGGAGGCCTTTTCTAAAAACTGGAGGTGCTCTAATTGACATGAAGAATGATAAAATCACCATGCAGGTTCATGATCAACAAGTCACATTCAACATGTCCTTGTCTATGAAGAATAGAAGGGATGATTTGGAGGAATGCTCTATGTTGGACTTGGTAGACTCCTTGGTTTATGAAAAATTAGATGAATTGTATGAAGAAGACTCGGAGGTTTTGGACGAGCTCGAATAACTGAGGGAAATTAATGAAGGAAAGCCAAGGATGTTCAGAGAGAGGTTTGAATTGCTTGAAATGCCTGTAGCACGGAAGCAGATTCAGAAACCTTCTGTTGAAGAACCTCCTCAGCTCACTTTGAAACCACTCCCAGCTCATTTAAAGTATGCCTACCTGATAGAAGAAGAAACACTACCAGTGATTATAGCCACAAACTTGGAACCAAAAAAAGGAGAGGATGTTGATCCAAATTCTGAAAAAGTATAAGAGAGCTATTGGGTGGACAATTGCTGACATTAAGGGGATTAGTCCAGCTCTATGTATGCACAAAATATTTTTGGAAGATGACTCTAAGGGATCTTTAGAGAGACAGAGAAGATTGAATCCATTAATGAAGGAAGTGGTCAAGAATGAAATTATTAAGTGGTTGGATGCGGGGATAATATTTTCTATCTCTGATAGCATATGGGTTAGTCCAGTATGTGTCCCAAAGAAAGGAGGGATTACAGTGGTGGAGAACAAGAACAATGAACTCATACCCACAAGGACAGTCACAAAGTGGATAATTTGCATAGATTACAGGAAGCTTAATAATGCAACCAGGAAAGACCACTTCCCATTACTATTTTTGGACCAGATGTTGGACAAATTGGCTGTGAAAGAATATTATTGTTTCCTGGATGTGTATTCAGGATACCACCAGATACTATACAACCAGAACACCAGGAGAGGACCACATTCACCTGTCCATTTGGTACTTATGCTTTCAGGAGGATGCCCATCGGGCTCTGCAATGCACCAACTACATTTCAGAGGTGCATGACAGCTATATTTTCAGAAATGGTAGAGGATTTCCTTGAGATCTTCATGGATGACTTTTCTGTATTTGGGATTGATTTCAGCACCTGCTTGAATGATCTGGAGAAAGTTTTGGCTAGATGTGAAGAGAGTAATTTGGTTCTAAACTAGGAAAAATGCCATTTCATGGTGAAGGAAGGTATTGTTTTAGGCCACAAGATCGCAAAAGATGGGATTGAAGTTGACAGGGCCAAGATAGCTGTGATTGGACTCTGCCACCACCTTTATCAGTCAAGGGAGCAAGAAGCTTCTTAGCACATGCAAGGTTTTACAGACGGTTCATAAAAGACTTTTCAAAAATATCCAAGCCCCTGTGCTCCTTGCTGGAGCATGACTCAGCATTCAACTTCACATCTGAATGCCAAACAACATTAGAGATTTTGAAGGAAGCTCTGATTTCAGCTCCTATCATGTGTGTGCTAGATTGGAACTTACATTTTGAAGTTATGTTTGATGCAAGCAACTTTGCTATTGGAGCTGCACTTGGGCAAAGGAAGAGCAAGATCTTTCATCATATCTATTATTCTTGCAAAACTTTGGTGGATGCTCAAATTAATTATACCACCACAGAAAAAGAGTTGCTTGTTGTGGTTTTTGCCTTTGAGAAGTTTAGGCCCTACTTGCTAGGGGCTAAGGTTGTGGTCCACACTGACCATGCAACCATCAAGTATTTACTCTCCAAAAAGGATGTCAAACCTAGGCTAATTCGATGGGTGCTTCTTCTTCAAGAATTTGATCTTGAAATGAAAGATAGGAAGGGCACAGAAGATCAGGTAGCTGACCATCTGTCCAGATTATAGGGGATTAATAAGGAGGAACAGGCCATTCAAGTTCAAGAGTGGTTCCCTGATGAGCAGCTTTTCAATGTTTTCTCTGAAACTCAACCTTGGTTTGCCGATTTTACTAACTTCAAGGCCAGTTCGTTTCTTCCTCCATATTTTAAAGGACAATAGTTAAAAAGGTTCTACCATGATGCCAATTTTTTTTTTTTTTGGATGAACCTTATATAAACTCTGTGCTGATCAAGTTTTGAGAAGGTGTGTTCATGAGGTAGAAATGGCAGACATTCTGGAGAAATGCCATTCAGCACCATATGGAGGCCACTTTGGAGGACAAAAAATAGTTGCTAAGGTATTCCACTCTGTTTACTTTTTGGCCTACAGTATTTAACGATGCTCAAGAATGGATGAAAAATTTGACAAATGTCAAAGGGTAGGTAATTTGCCAGCTTCAAATGCCATGCCTACGACCTATATTCTGGAACATGAACTATTTGATGTTTGGGGTTTGGGTTTCATGGGACCATTCCCACCTTCCTATGGAAATGTCTATATACTTGTTGCTATGGATTATGTTTCTAAATGGGTAGAAGCTGCAGCTTGTGCTAAGGATGATGCCAAGACTATGATCAAGTTTCTGCACAAGCATATTTTCACCAGGTTTGGAACACCAAGGGCTATAATTAGTGATGAGGGGTCTCACTTCATCAACAGAAGTTTAGCTTGCATATTGGCCAAGTAAACAATCAAGCACAAGGTTGCTACAGCATACCACCCGCAAACAATTGGGTTGGCTGAACTTTCAAACTGAGAAATCAAGAGGATCCTTTAGAAGGTGGTGAGTCCAAATAGGAAGGATTGGTCCAAGCATCTGGACTATGCGCTCTGGGCCTACAGAACAACCTTTAAAACACCTCTAGGAATGTCACCCTACAGATTGGTGTTTGGAAAAGCATGCCATCTTCCTCTGGAACTGGAATATAAATCTTATTTGGCTATGAAGAAGTTGAACTTTGATTTACTAGCCGCGGGAGAGAGGAGATGTGCTAAGATCAATGAGCTTGAAGAAATGAGGTTAACTTCCTATGAGAGTGCCAGAATCTACAAGGAGAAGAACCAGATGTCGCATGCCAAACAGATCAGGTTCAGAATCTTGGTGGAAGGGAATCAGGTTGTGTTGTTCATTTCCAAGCTGAAATTGTTTCCTGGCAAGTTAAAGTCCAGATGGTTTGGCCCCTTTAACATCACCAAGGTTTACCCTCATGGAGCAATAGATCTAAAAGATAAAGTTTCAGGCAGGGAGTTCAAGGTAAATGGTGAGCGGGTGAGGATCTATCATGGTGTAGTCTTAAACAGGGAGAAGACCTCCACTACCCTGCAGGATGCCTAATAAATTCAGGTAACACTGGTTTCACTCTAGCTTGTGTCCGCAAGTATTGAGTGAAATCAGTTCTGTTTGTAAATATTTCCATTCATTGTCTGTTTATGCTTTCTGCTATTTCATTTTACTTGTCTCTTTCGTTGTAGTTCTAGAAAATTAAGGGAGCTATTGAGCATGAGTTTAGGGGGGGGGGGGGGGATGTTCAGAGGATGCCAACAACAGGCTGACAACATGTTATAGTATGGTACCTGAGCATAACGGTCATATTTTGGCTGAGCCAATTTTTAACTTCACGGGCTAGAGGTAATTTTTAATGTTTTTCTTGGATAAATTCAAATCTTTTTGAAAAAGATTTCCTCTGCCCCAAAATAATCCGTTTAAAAGGTAACCTCTGCACTTTTTCTCTCTTTCTCACCTATTCAACTCATACATTCTCTCTCTACCATCATTTTCTACTGCGCAAACCGTGGGCAAACTAGTTTCACGTTGCCCTTCGTTCAACAAGGTATGATTCACTTGCCCTCTCTTTTGGCATTGCACTAAGGGATGTTTTGGTTGCTTTTTATCAAGAGCATGTGAGTATGGTGTTGAAATTTTAGTGATTTTGCATGTGCAACCCATGTTATCTATCTACGTGCGCTCAACTTGAATTTTTGTGTAATACGGTTGTTCTTGAGTCAATATAGTAGATTCTTGTTGTATGCAGTACATGGGCAAGTCAAAATTTGAGTTGTTTGTATCTTAGGGCTTGAATCGATTTGGAATTTTTGGTTTTTTCCAACTCTTTGCATAGGGTACTGTTGAGATTTTCTTGTGTGGCTTATATTTTTGGGAGATGTTGAATCTTGATTTATGGGATGCTCTGTTCTAACTTGGGTTGTCGTGGTTGAGTTTTCAAGATGCGTAGGGGGATGATAACGTTATGGTTCAGTATGCCATTAGCTCTCTTATTTTTTTCTTTACATGTAACTATGGGGATTGTTAGCATGAGACCTAGTTCCTGTAATAGGGGTGGTTTGCAGAAATGTCAGCACATTAGCAGTGTCACCCTTACACGAATAATTTGTTTACTTCCGTGTAGGAAAAACATTATGAGAACTAAACAGGCTCCCCGCAAGACAAAGAAAGTGTCTTCCCCAGAGGAGAGAGTTGCCACCTACTCTACCACTCCCACACCAACAAATTCAGGGCCCCAATCACCAAGTGGATCTCATCTTGCAACAGCACAGCCGGTTGGCACATCTAGCTGCATGCGTCGGACTCGTGCTGCCGCCAAGCATGCTAAAGGAAGATTCCTGCCACTTTAAGTTCTTCTCCTGTGAATTTGTCCGAGTCCGATAGCCCTCCTGCCAAGATGGCCAAGACCAAACCACACCGAGCCTTATGCAAGTTCCCAGAGAACCTGCAACCCAAAGACACCACAGCACCACCGGATGATGCGGGTACTTCCCAGCCTAAGAAGAGGCGGATAAAGAAAGCCTGCAAGAAAAATCCTACTTCTCGGCAGATGTTGAAAAAGAAAGCTGCAAGACCTGACTCTCCTCTTTGAATGGCTTCACCAATTAAAAACCAAAAGAGAGGTCCCCCACCCATGCTAATCGAACGAGGATTCCCAACCAACTTAACCGATCTTCCTGAAGACCTCCAGGTGTCCATAGCCAAGCTTGGATGGGCCTCCTTTGTTGTCATGCCAGAGGCGCCAGTTGTTCCTGTTGTCAGAGAATTTTATGCCAATTTGAAGAAAGTTGGGGAGTGGGAATTCACCTCTGAGGTACGTGGTGTAAAAGTGGCTCTGAACCCTCGCCTTGTACACTATGTCTACGGCACCGCACCACCTCAACCAGACATATTTTGGGATAGGTATGATGAACTAACTGAGGAGGATCGGAACTGGGCTCTGGAAGTTCTTGCCCTTGAGAATTTTGATGTTCAGTAGATTCTACAAGATGGAGGAGCACCGCTGGTTTTCACTAGAAAATTAAAGCCCGCAGCTCGGCTTTGGTTCCACTTCATTCGCAGCCGAATCTCCCCTACCACCCATGAGAATAGAGTAAATGATCAGCGAGCAATGATCTGTGCTGCTATTGTGTCAGGTACACCTTTTGACTATGCACCCATGTTTCTTGCTTTCCTGGAAAGTCGTTCAACCAGAATTGTAGGGCCTCTGTACTTTCCCTCTATGATCACTGCTCTGTGCCAGCAGAAGGGTGTGCCTATTGCAGAGACTGGTGAGAGAGATTAGAGTAATGGATCGATCAATGCCCACCAGATGCTGTGAAGATTCAAGCGGATGCAGGGTGCAGACACTGAGCATCCAGCGCATGCTGCAACTTCTTCTCAGCATGCTGCTTCAGCATCTGATCCAACTCAGCCCACCAACGAGGATTTGATGATCCAGCTGGAGATAGTGCAAGAGCACATTGAGATCTTCCGCAGGACTGCTTCTAACGTGTTCAAGGATGTTCGAGCTTTAAAGCGCACCGTCAGTAGGCACCAGCAGTTCCATGCCGAGATGATGACCCGGTTATGCAATTATATGGCCGAGCATGATGAAATCCTCCAGTGATACTGCAATCATTTGCCGGACTTCCCTCATCTTCTTCGCACATCTTGGGATTCTGATGCGGATCAAGATGCCTGACTTCTACCTGGTTACCCTGAATCTCAAACTCCTACTTTTGCTTAAACTTTGACTTTAAATTCCTATTGAACAAATTATATTTCTGTATTTTGTGTGTGGTAATCTTGTTCTTTTGCGTTTGGTTCTATGGTCGGTATATTTTTCTCTTTAATAAGTTGTGTCAATCTTGTTTTGTCTATTTGTGTGGTAACAATCTGAGAACAACTCGTGTTATCGTGCATCAATGTCATGCTCGATGATGAGAATGTCCCTTGCAGTTGTTAGCATGTGGCCATACTCATTCGCAACACAATGCAATTCTCAACATATCTTTTCAATGTTTTAGTTCGACTGTTTCGAAATGCTCATCATGCTTCCATGCTAGAGCATTTGTTTCGCATGCTGTAAAAAAAACAGACAACACAAAATAATTTTGACTAAGCTACTCTTGTTACTCTTGTCTTTATTTACTTTGCTTCGGAGTGTGAGAACTTACCTCCTTTTGCATTTATGTTACCTTGAGGCAAAATGTTGTGTTTTAATTTCTTTGGAAAGCGATGAAGGCCATCTTTCGTATTTCCTAGCCTTGGTCTTATGTGACCACACTTATACTTCTAAACCCTAGTTCCTATTTCGCGCCTTTTGCCGTTTCTTTGTTATTTTACCCTTTCAAGTTTAGCCTCTTATCTGTTCTTTCTTAATAAGTTTTGCACCCTTGTGAGCAATTCTTGTATTTTGCCACATTGAGGACAATGTTGATCTTTAAGTTTGGGGGTGAGGGTGCCCGTAAAAAAAATAAGAGAAAAAAATGAAAAGAAAAGAAAAAGAAAGAAGTGTTATGTATTGCAACATGCAGCTAGCATGTGCTATGTTTAGGGTATTTATTCTTTTGCCCGTAAAAAAAAGAGAAAGAAAAAAAAAGAGAAATAAGTAAGAAAGGTAATAGAGGGTTTGAGAAGAAGTTGTGAGGTATCACCTTAGATGGAAGTAAAGAGGAAAGATAGGTGTAGAAGGCCTTGGAATGCTCATGATCTATTCACCTTATCCAAATTATCCAACCTTGACCCCAGCCTATCATTACAAGCTGAAAAATCCTTCTGATTCCTTGGGTTTTATAGCACCATTAGTGGAGAGGTTTGCATATAATTCATTAGGGAGAAAAGAAAAGTAGGTTCAATGAGCATGATGGCTTATGTATTGAGAGGTGTGTGAGACTTGATTGGCTTGAGTCGCATTTTATCCCTGAAATAAGCTAGCATGGAATTGAAATAAATGAGCCGGAGGAACTTTCTTACTAAACCATTTTGAAGTATGAAGAGATAAAGTATAATAGAGCTTATGGTATGTGATTATTGCTAATTCTTCCCATTTAAATGAGAGCAAAAATGAGTTGTACCGAAGCATTAAGTTGTTTTTAGCAGTGTAATCTTGTGTTAGTATTGCACTATTTACTCGAGGACGAGTAATGGTTAAAGTTTGGGGTGTGATAACTCTCTCATGAGAGTTAAATTTATGTCTTTAAATTAATGAATCCAAGTCTTTTAAGTCTTTTTTAAGTTTAGTTTAGGTGTAAATAAGCTTGTTTATGCATAGATGGTCCTTAGGAGAATAGTGTCTGCAAATTAACTATTTTGTGTCTAGTTTGGTATAAGATAATGCAGGAAATAAAAAGGTGAAATTCTTGAGGAATTGCGCATGCTGGGTGAAGGCGCTGAACAAATGTTGTAGCATGTTGAGAAATCCAGAGAGAGAAAGTCGATGAAAGAGAAGATTCTAAGTTGGGTTATCTGCTGGGTACTGACGAGGATGTTATTGTACCCGTCTGAGCTAGAAAGTGAAAGCAGTTGGAATTGTTGCCACCTGGGAAGTGTGAATTAAGGATGCACAACATTAATTGAGGAAACCTAGAAAGATATCCTTCTAGAACTTTTGGAGCCAGATATAAAATGGGAAAAAGCAGCTCATTTGGGGAGAGTTGGAGTTCAGAAGAAATACTCGAGTCTTAGGAAGAAAGAAAGATCAGGCACCAAAGAGTGGAGCTAGAGAGTGGCCGAAGGAGGAATCCGGAGGATACCACTATGGGATTGAAGGAATTCATCCCCATCTATCTCTGTTTGCAGTTTTAAATAGTTTTTATGTTTATTTCTGAAGATATTCTAGTTATGTTTCAGATGATTTTAGCTATGAGCTAAATTGTTTAGACTTGGGTTGTTGATCTCTTGTGGGATTTATGTGATGACTTGAAGTCCTTGCTATTCTATCAAATCTGGGTGTTTATCAATCTTATCTTACTTTGTTTGGCCAACTTAGCTAAGATATGTTTCTTTTCATGTTTGGAAAGGCATGTTTAGGAGAGAGCCTTGATTTGAACTAGATCTAGCAATTGGAAAATGTGTGATTTAGTGTGCTTAGTGAATCTATTTGTTGTGACCTGGATATTGTTTAATCTAGCATAAAAAGATGTGGATCAAACAATACTTCTAGCAATCTCTGTAGTTTGGAAGAACTACAGAGTATTTCAGAGATTCAACACTTGAATGCATGCTAGGATTCATGCTATAACATCCCTTCAGCAAGTAGAGTCAACAACCTGAGTTGCCTTTTTATAACTGAGTACTAAATCTACCCTGTTAGTTGTGGAATTGGAAATCATTAGTGTCTTGTTTATGTTACTTTACTTTTCTGGCATTAGGATTAGACTCAACACAAAAATTGATTAAACCTTGCTGTATGTTGACTGTGTGCACGATTCTTCATATGAGGCATTCCCTGTGGGATCGACTCTAGATACTCCTAGAGATTACTTGGCAGTGTATACTTGCACTTTGTTGCACACGTTTTGCACGTATCACATATAGATGAAGAGGGTTCTATCAAAATGTGAAAGTTACTATAAAAATCAATGCAGCAGATGCTCTTAGTAAGCACGTACCATGTGCTAAATCTGTTTTCTACATTAAGATAATTGGTGTTTTCTTATCTTGTTTATCAACATTGTGTTTTGTAGTGGAACCATGTGATGAGAGGAAAGTGGGTGTTTCATGTACACTTGAATTTAGGAGGGAGATATGTTGGATTATTGATGCTTGACTGGAGAGTTTTGTGGAGAATAAATTGGAGTGAGTTCAAACGTTAGCACTTGTATTATTAAGCCGAAGCAAAAATGCATGTGTACACATAATGTTTTTATTAGTTAATAGACATCATTCTTTACCAACCATTGGATAACATTTGAGTTGGCAATATTGTGTGTGGCAATTGTATACTATTTGTTGGAATATCTTCTTCTTTAGCTCGCATAACAGAAAAGAAAAAGAGATAGCGGGTAGAGCAAGAGAGAAGATTCAGAGAAGAAAAAAGATCTTAGCGAGATCTAGTTTTCTGGATGGTTAATTTTGTAAGCAGTGTGATATCTTCTTTGTATTCCCATTTCAAGTCATCAATAAAGAATTACCTTTACCCTCCACGGATGTAGCCTCAACCGATGTGAATTACGTAAATTCTTGAGTGCAATTTTCAGTTTACGATTCTCATATGATCCAATGATATATATATATATATAGGTGAGTGATCATATGAGAACTCCCCTTACCATGTGAAAATAAGAACTAATCTCAGCCATCCAATTGGAGATCCAACGCTGAAGACTAAATAAATCCCGTCTGCATTATAGTGTAGTAAAACATGCATTAAAGGGTAATTTTGTAATATTTTTTCTCTCTCCTCTAAAATCATCCTAAATATTTAAATGATCATATCTCCTTCGATTTAGATTATTTTTAATGTATCATATATCAAAATAAAGGTAATTTAATTATCTTTCAAACGAAATCCCTATTGCATACGTTTCGATTTAAAAATCATCATAAGAAATGAAAATTAGTAATTATATGCATAATTCTCGTAACTGTACACGAATTTGTTGGGAACAAATATTGTGGTGGAATGATGGTTGGAGTTGATGGAGAATTGGAAAAGGGAGCAGATTCGCAAGGAGATGGTGAGGTTGTAAAAATCCAATCTTTAGGGTTTTCTGAATTGGGTGCTGAAATTGTGAATTTTGATTTAGGAGTTGCATCCGGATCGGACGAGTAGGCTGGCAGGTTGGATTAGTTGGATGCTGGGCTACTTACATCTTGGCCCAATTTAGGAGTTGAGCTAGGCTGCCTCTATTATTATTAGTTAGCCCAAATTTTATTATATTTAGTTTATTTACAATCCAATTAAGCTTGAGGGTATACATGTCCTTAATGCACTAGGTTTCATGTATTTATGTATCTGGGAAGCACCTTGTCGGCAGTTATGAAAGAAATATCAAATTCCTTCTCAAATTCTCACTAATTCTCCCTATTTTCTCTGTTACAATTTTCTGGAAAATTCTTAATCAACACAATAGCTACTAAAAACAATTTGTTGGTCCCTTATGATCAGAGTCGTCGTGGTTACAATAAAGTACACACACGAAGTGCAGCGGAATAGATTGCGTTTACTTGTATTTGGATTATTCTCAACTCTATTTTAGTTAAAGTTTACTTAGGTTACCTTTTTCAGTTATACACTAGCAACTTGGTCACTAGGTTTTAAAACATACTAGCTCGGAAAGCAGTAACAACAAGACAACACACAATTTATAGTGGTTCGATCAAATGATCTACGTCCACTCCTTAGCCGAATCGCTAAGAATTTTACTAGAAAGTATACGGTGTACAAAGAGTTGCCTTTCCTGTTAAGCAATCAGCCATCGATAGGTTTGTCTGCTTTACGGATATCTTCCGATACTCCGAACTTTCTTGGTGTGGCTCCGGCTGAGTCAAGGGTGCACCTTCGTAAAACTTGCTTTCACCACTCGCTTAGAAGAGTTTAAAGTTCCCTCTGAACTATCGTGTGTTCTCGGCTTCAATGCCCGCCTTAATCAATTTCTTCACAAGAAATTGACTCCTGGATGCTTTCCTTAAAAAGAAAGTGATCCCAATGATTGAAGATTCTTGAATCAGTTCAAGAATCACTCAGAAGAATGTCAGACGTGTAGTGAGACACTCAGAATGTTGAAGGCCTTTTGATATCTCTGGATTAAACCTTCCAACTGGACTGCTCTCTCGCCGTTTTGTTTTTTGGTATCTTTCGTATATCGAGTTTTGGTTAGAGAGTGAGTAGCTCCTGCATCTTCCTTTGACTTGCCTTTTATAGCTGTGTCCTCGAAGTTTGAGTTGGCAGATCCGTTTAGACACAACAAATCTTTCTCCTTAAATGCTGTAGCTTTTTACTAACTTTTCTACTTTTGCACAGGCTTTTCCGTCCTACTTCTGACATGGCTAATCGTCGCGTGTTGGTCAGAATGGCGGTGTAGCAGTTGTTCAGGTTTGCTTTGCTGAGCTTCTACTGGTACGGGATGCTGGATCTCTGTCAGCATACTTCTGGACTCAATGCGCAGCAAGTGCTTTGTCTGCTACTCTGACTTTGGTTTGCTAGCATCTTCAGCAGTTTAGGACGTGTTTGTCAAATGCTGACTCCTTAGTATTCTGTTATTGTTAGCAGTCTTCCTTTAGCATTCTTTGATGTTTGCTGAGATACTTCCAAGCAGCCTATTCAATTACAACTCGATGTTTATCCTATAGAGGACATTACATAAGTTGCTAAGCTATGCTAATGTTCAGCAATGATCGACCATCTACTAAGGTTTGATCCAACAAAACCTTTTACAATGAGATCCTAAGGGTAATTCATGAATATTTTCCCAACAATTTCCCCCTTTTTGGTGCGATCAAAGCTTATTAGGGATTGCTGAGACTTAGCTTAGAAGTTTTGAGTTACAAGGAAATTTCTAGACACACAATCTCAGAGTCTTTCTTTGCTTTAAGTCCTTAAAAAAATTACAAGCAAATCATTCAGCAACCATTTAAACATCCCTGTTTATCTTTCCGGATTCTGATTCGTTGAGTACACAGAAAGTGTATTTCAACTATTGTTCACACTCGGAAAATCAGAATTTAGACAATAAGATTTTGTCATGATTCTGATGATTTCATATATGATTTTGCAATTACAAGTTTAGAGAAATCATTTCAGAATCATGGTAAAAAAAAAATGAGTATAGAGAGTGACCTTAGTTCTGAGCATCTGGTGGAGGTTTTGGCTTCTCAAGAGACTCAACTTTCTTTATCGTCATGGCCATTAGTTTCTCCATCTGTTCAATACGTGCTCGTTGGTCTTCTCTCTGTTGTTCTTCTAACTTCATCCTTCGTTCCATCATTGCACGTTCAAATTCTTTTTCTTTCAGCAGCAGCTCAGCTTCCTCTGCTTTTATCCTTGCTTGTTCAGCAATCCTTCTTTCTTCCCCCTCTTTGAGAGCATCCAAAACAGAAGTGGAGAAAGACTTGTGTGCATCAAGATTGACGCTGAGAGTCATCACATTTGTTTGCACCGTAGACACGGTTTCTTCTACATGTGTGATCTTGGTAGCGACTTGACCAATTTGTTGCTGAACAAAGGTTTTCACTTCAGAGATTGCTCCTCGGACATCAGCAACCTCTTTCAGGACCTCTTCATTGAATCTGGTTGGCTGGATATCGCGTTGATGTAGGGTGTTATGAAGTATGTTGACAAGATATTGGAAGCTTACTTGGACTGGTTCGGCGGCAATGGGACTGTCAGAGACAACTATTTCAGTACCGCTTGCTAATGTAGGAGCTTCACCATCTTCTCTTTCCACTGTAACAATTGCAGATGCCTGAGCTGCTACTTCAACTCTTTGTGTGGCAACATCAAGAACCACATTGGTATCTACTTCCATGGACTCACTCACTATATTCTGATCGAGATTTGAGTCATAACCTTAAGTTTCAGAAACTTGAAGTGAGGTTGCGGCTCGAGTGTATTCTTTCTGAAAGTTAATAATTTTGAGATAGTCTTGTCTCCTGGCCTCCTTTTCTTTTTCTTATTCGATCGCGGCTAGTTCGAGACTTCTAACTCGCAACTTCTCCTCATAAGCAGCTTTCCGCTTCCGATAAGCAATCATTGCAGCCCTTTGTCATTTGGTTAGTTCCATGTGGGCCAAGGACTTCTTATCTGGAGCAAACTGTGATCTAGGCAGGGTCTGAGATGGAAGAAACTTCCTGTGAGCGCGGATGGCTTGCAATCGAGCAATTACTTGTTGATCAGTATATTGTTTCGTGCAGGAGGGCTGGTCCATCCACTCATTTGCCCAGGTTTGTTCAGAACGCCAGAAATTAAGACCTTTTCTAGCGATAATAATCATCCTTTCCTCAAAACAGAGTTCATGCATGATGTAGTCATAAGTTTTCCATCGTCGAAATTGAGTATGAAGCTCTCTGCCTTCCTCTGTTTCTTCGTGAATCTCAACATAGAAGACTCCTGCAATGTCCCTATTTACTTCTTGCTCTACGAAGGCTAAGATCTCATCACTCCAATCTCAGAAATCAGCATTCATATCTTCATTAATCGAGACAGCAGCACACCACTGTGCTACTCTTCGTGAGCGAAAGAGTTTGCCAGGTAAACCATCAAATGGAATCCTCAGTTGTTCATTCCTCAAAGTGGGGTATTTTCGTAGATTTTTGGCATCAAATACCTCGATAGATTCCCCCTCAGAATCAGGTTTTGATGAGCAGGTGGATTCGTCAAAAATCCAGCAGAGGAGATTTCTTCTTCTATTGCCTCTTCTGCTTGATCTTCATTACTAACATCGACTGTTGTCTCCTCAGTAGTATGGACTTCTTCAGTAGTATATGCCATAGTTTCGTCAGCTGCAGTAGATTCTTCAGCAGTTGTTTTCATAGAATCGTCAGCTGCAGTAGATTCTTCAGCAGTTATCTTCATAGAATCGTCAACTGCAGTAGATTCTTTAGCAGTTTCTTTCCCTGTTTCTTCAGTGATTTGCTCCGATTCAGTCTCAATAGTGTTTTCTTTAGCAACATGCTCTGCAGTAGGCATGTTCGTATCTGCGCTTTCCTTAGAGATTTCTGATGGCCCTGCATCTTTATCTCTGAGATGTATATCACTTGTCTCTGTTCGTGGCGCGTCCTCCTCTGAGCTACTGCCTTGATAAGATGTAGCAGTGGGTTCGCAAAATTGAACCAATTTGCCTTTGGAGTGTTCCGTGGCATTGAAAGCGCCAGACTGAATCTGCGTATCTAGCTCTTTATCAGTCATGTCTTCTGCTGCAGTTGTAATCTTGGTAGTGTTGCTGACTGCAATAGGGTTATCCATTTCTTTTTCTGTCAAAGTAGAGTCTATTTTTGTCTTCCCTTTCTTTGCTGCTCTGTTTAACTCTTCAGCAGCTTCCTCATCGGGTGTTTGACTAGTATTCTCCTTTTGATTCTCTCTTTCTAGATGAGATCTTTTTACTCTCTCGAAGTTCAGATCCCTTCCTTCGAATGTGATTCTATCCATCTTCTTTCTGTATTCCTTTGTTTCCTGTGCCTTCATTTTTTCCGCACGCTTTCTTTTAGCTTCACGTACGCCTTTCACACGTTCATCAAAACTTTTATATGATAGGGGTGAATCAGGTACTTTTTCAGTAGAGACAGCGGCTAGTTCAGCAGTTTTGCGTAGGCGCTGACGACTAGACCTTCTGTTTCTGGTGGGAGCAATATCCTTTTGTTGTTCAGAAGAAATTGGAACAACAAGTTGACCAATCACGAGTGGATGCTGAAGTGCGGCCCTTTGGTCCATAATCTCCTCAATCTGTTCGGACGGTATTTCTCCGAGAGCTACAATATCATCAAGCTGCTTAAAGCACTGCTCCGTTTCAGCGTTCTGAGTTAATACTGCTATTTCCTCAGCAGAGATAGATGATGCTATCTGCAATACTTGTTCGCCCAAGGAACGTTCGTCTACTTCCTCATCCGAAGTAGGCTTGTCCACATCCACATTGGATTTACCAGTCAGCTTCTTTGGCTTCTTGAAATCAAGAAGGTTGGCTGCTTTTCAAGTGATTGGAATGAAATTCGTGGAGAGCAATTTCACTCGATCAATTTTCATTGAATGCATGACCAATTCTAGAAACTTGCTTATTTTCAACCCAAAATTAACATTTGATGAAAAAGTTCCATCCACAGACATATGGTCGTTCTTCTTGGCGTGCTCTGCCCATCGTTCGAATTAAAACTCAGCCCAATTTCCCTTCACTTTGTCTGTGAGAGCCATCATTACTGCATATTTCTTAGCAGAAAGTTCAGAATATGATCCGGCGTCGCATTGGAACATCTTGATTACCAATTCAGCAAGAATTTTAAATTCATCCTGTAGGGTGTTAATGGGTGTGGCAGCCTGGAATGTGATCTCGTGACCTTTCCTATCCTTCATTACTTCAGGCTTCTTCCATGAATTCTAACGTCTTTCCATCTCATCATAATCCGTTACTTTGTAATGAGATATACGTTCCCCCTTATTCCGAAGACCAAAAGTCTTAGCAAGAACTTTGGCACTTACTTCAATGATACTTCCATAAACACAAGTTTTAAAAGATTTTCCATCTTCACTCATGACTGCTCTGGCATAAAATTCAGAAACCATATGCGGATGAAAATGCATGGGTTCAGCGGATAAGTATTGAGTTACCTGTTCACTATAGAGAATATCCATTATCCAATCTGGGATACGTTCTGCTGCAAGACGTTTATACAGAATGTGATCCTTCATGATTTGAGCCAAACGCCTCTGCTCCTTTGTGTGGCCGGCTTGGGATTTCTTCCGAGCCATCATAACAAGCTGTCCATACGATATTGAATCATCAACATCTTCTTTCTTTAGAATTCCAGTAAATCCTGGTGCATGCCGCATATGTAAGGGTTCTCCAGAATTTGGTGGAAAATTGAAGGGAGGTGGTTCATTAGATTCAGAGCGATGGTTCTGACAAGTAGATTTCTGGGATGATGAAGCGATAGAATCCGTGGCCATGTCTGTGAGGGAGAATCTGGAGTAATTTTTCAAATAATATGGAGACTTTAGAATTGGGGATTTTGCTCTGACTCTCGAAAAATGAGAGGAAAATGAACAGTGATCAGAGCAAAGGTAGGGTTAATTTTGAATGTGAGATCTAACGGTTGAGGGATAGTCTGCGAAGTGTTAGATCAACGATTCATAATAAACGCATCTTTCCATATAGCTTCCCATGCTCCTGTAGGGTTTGAGTCTACGATGGACAACACGAGTTGCCATTATGAATTTCTTGCCAAGGATCGTTCTTAGGATACCAGGAATAAATTTCAATTAAATAAACCATGCGAATCCTATGCATGCTCCTACAAAATTAATTGCATAGGATGGATTTAGAGAATACCTGATTTCACCGTTTGATCTACAGATCTAGATCGGAGCCAATAACGATGAAATAGATCTGGATCTAAATCTGAACGCCGGCGATGAACAGTTGTTCCTACAGATCTGATCTTCTAATCTGTTCCCTTGCTCCTTGGAAATCTGGTGAGGATTATCTACCAAGTTAAATCCGAGATCTGGAGAAATCGATCACTTTCTCCCTCCGGATCGCCGCCGCCCTCTCTCTCAATTATACTGAAAAACCCTAGTTTTTTACAACCTTTTTTACTGATTACACTAAAAATCTTACTTGATCTGATGGAGAGAAGGCCTTATATAGTGTTAGGGTTTTGAGAAACCCTAACCCTAATGGGCTCTGAGCAGTTAGTGGGCCAGACCAGGGATCAGATGCAAATAATAAAGTGGGCCCTCTTTATTAATTAATCCTCCCTTGTTCAACCCAGAACATAATTAATTAATAAAACATTGTTTTAACCTTCACCACGGTAACAATGCTGACTCGCCCCTTTATTACCACGTTATTAGGAACGGGTTGCACCAAACTAACATGATCCACATATTTAAGGTTTTAGACATTCATTAATTAATTTGGCTTATGACAATCAGCCACAATGAATTAATCTTTTATTTCCTGAGTAATGCCACTCACTCCTTTTCACTTATGCCTGAATTAAAAAATTCAACCTGCAGGGTTTAGCATAATGAACCTTGTGAGCTCCTCAGGGAATGTCACCATCCTGAAACGGATATGCTTACCTAAACGTCCAGACTAAGCAGGCCATACACAAATTGCCAACACCTAAAATACGGGTATAAGAGTACATGTAAGACTCGCCACCATGGTAAATCAAAGTGTGGCCAATCTGCGTGTGCCCCTTATCCTTCAGTTAGGTTTAAGATCATAGG